>VCCN01001082.1:274794-308721 GCA_006491835.1 Architeuthis dux | reverse complement strand
ATATTTCTTGGGAACATCTTTTTTCTGAAAGAGGAACAATCTGGTATCCCAAATGTAGAATCATGGGGAGGGTACACGGTAGGCCATCAGCTGAGTTAAAGATACGGACGTAGTAGAGAAAGTCTGTTCCATTTTTAATCAATCGAAACCCACAGAAGGTTATTTCCGTGGCTCCCACAGAAATAACCCGTCTGTGGTTTCGATTGGTTAAAGATTTTATTTGAAAGGGGAAAAGTGTATACATATTGCACGGATTTAGTCAGTCGCAGATTTTGTTACCAGACGGACATTGTCGTAAACGATAGCCGTTTTCGCCACACAACTACCTTTGACCCTATTTTACCTTCTAAACAATCTTTTAAAAGAACATTCAACTTCCAGTGACTTCTCTCGTGAAGTCAAATTTTATCTACGCCTTCAAGACAAGTGAAAATCTTCTCGAAGACATTATCCTTCATCAACGTGAAAAAATATTACCAGGCGAAATTATCGCACGATGAATGGAAAAGCTTTTTTCTACTCCTGAGAATCATAACGTGGAAAAGAGGTGAGTTGCTTCAATTATTATTTTTTGCGAGAGCCGTACATATTTTTGCTGAAAACAAAGTAATAATAATTTGAAAAAATATTCTTGTGTTTGAGAAAAAACAAAGAAAATATGCTTGTTTTAAATTAAAATGTTTCGGAACATTTAAAATTTCCAATATTTTGCATCAATTGTCTTGAACGCAAACCACATGTTTTGTGTTCGTTGAATTAAATATTAATAATAATGAATATTAATTTCTTGTTGAGAAATTTGTTACGGAGACTATCCAAGCAAAGGTCTGGATATAAGTTAAACAATTACAGCTACTGTTAATGGTTTGAAAACAAAACAAAAAGATAACTAAGGACTTGTTCATTAGGCACAAAGAGTCTGTTAAAAAATGGTTAGACAAAATAGACAAAATTAATACACACATAGATAATAGTTGCGTTGATAATGGCATAGATGAATACGATGAAAATGTCGAAAGCGAGGTTGAATTTTGTTCTAGCGTACTTGAGGATCTTTCAGAGTTGACATTTAATTTCGGCCTGGACGAAGCTGCGACTCCTCTTACCTCTGTAGGTGACTCTGCCACAGCTGAAATTAATAAAGTAGTCTCTATCTTCAATATGAACGCCGACCCTTTAAGACCTAAATTAAAATGCCTTGTCTTTAGCGGCAAAGATTTGGAAAAGGTCAAGTTTGGTTTTAAGAATTTTCTTACTCAGTTTTAGAATTGTGTCGCAGCCGTAAAATCGACTAAATTACAATATTTAAGGGGATTTTTATTGGATCACGCGCTGCAGATCATACCGCATTTAACAATCAGTGACGAGAAATATGACACTGCTGTGGGTCTATTAAAGCATGATTTTTTAGACAGAGAATTTATTGTTAGCGATACATTTAAACAAATTAGCGATACTAAACCGGATTTCGATTAAACAATTCTTAACTAAAACCCGTGCTGATATAAATTAAAAAGTTCATATCAATTGGATTTTCTGCAAGAAAGTACAGCTAGGAATAAATACGTCAGTTTTATTATATTTTCTATATTGCCTAACTCGCTAAAGAAGGAATTAATTCATATTGTTGGTACGAATTATTCTTCCCTAAACCAGATCTTCGACAATTACAGTGAGCTCGTCAAAACATTAGTTATCACCAGATTCAAATCTAGCTATTCTAAACCTGTGAAGACAAAGTACTTTGATTGGAAACCTAAAAGACAGGTCAGGGCCGGATTTAGACCGGGGGCGAAGGAACTTCAAGTTCGGTGGGCTCCTCATACACATAAATTAAAATACACGGCAATTCACAAATCTTACACATCAGTTCATTTATTGCATGTAAATAGAACTGACAAGTTATACATAGAAAGGTTAAATGAGTTATATATCTGAATTAAATACATGTATAGATGTAAATACATGCCAGCAAAACCCCAAGTAGATCTTTAGGGAAGACAAATTACAAAGAACATAACAAAACTAAACTCTGACAATGCAAAAGTTTATCTAAGCTAAGTACAGTAAGTTTTACCAACTTATATGCATCACAATACAATATCTACAAAAAGTCTTTCTTTCTACACTTGGCATCTGAAAAATCTGTAATGAATCTCCTCAAACTGTATCATCTTTAGAACACGGCTCTCTACGTCCAGTAGGCATAGATCATTTAGTCTTTCATGGTTCATCATAGTTCTCAGATAATTCTTTATCAGTGTCAATTTGTTGAATGATCTCTCTCCTGAACAATTAGTGATCTACATGCTCAAATGTATTTTAAGAGCTACATTAACACCTGGAAGGGTATCAGCGAGCCCTTTCATCATGGAGTAAACCGCCTGTTGAGACATGACCTGAGCTTGGCAAAGGCTGCAAAGTGGACAATTTCCTCTACTGAAATCACAGGGAAAGCAGTGTACGTTTCCCAGCTTCAAATTTTATCTCTACATCAGGTAGACTGCATAAGTTGACTATGCCTTTGAACCTGTCATACATGGATTAGTACGCTACCCCGCGTTCTTGTAAGGCAACAGACAACTTATCTAAAATGACATTGAAAGTTCCACATTTAACGTTTGTTTATCCTTCTTGGCCTGCCTGTAGTTGCTTTGTAGTATGTGTTGCCGCAGTAGTTCCTGGCATCCTGTTCAAATTTCATACCTGTCCCGAAGTGATTCCAGAAGCTTTTCCAGAGAATCAATTAGATCCACCATTTTCTTCAAGCCAACTTCAACTACTTGAAAAGCTTTATTTGTGCTGTTGGGCCGTACAAGAATTAGGTCCAGATCATGGCCATCAGAGCAGTTTCCATTTTATCCTTTTGTTCAATGTCTGAGTTTCATATATTGGTTTAGGTGCTCCAAGTCACTTTCAATAACTCTGAGGGCATTCTGAATGCAGCTGTATCCATCTACGAGAGCTTCGGTAGCATCAGCTCTTGCTGACCAACGCGTGTCTGACAGGTCTTCACATTTAGTGCTATTTTATTTCCTTTCATTAGATTTGCTCATCTGTGTGTTGACGCAGAAAAAAGCTGTATATGCAGGCAAAATAACTAACAGCTTAAACACAGGAATAGGCAGCAGACTGTCCAATAAGATTCAATAAGTGAGCAGCACAGGGAATGAAAACTGCTGCTGGATTCTTGTTCCAAAGTCTGGCTTGCATTCCTGTGTAGTGACCGGGCATATTGCTAGCATTGACATAGGGCTGCCATCTACACTCTTCAAAATTGATACCTTCTTTTTCTAGAAATTCTAGCCAGTACTTTAGCCTTGTAAGAGACAGTCTGCAGGAAAGTTAAAAACCTTCCTACTGGTTTCCCAGAAGCAACATATCGCACAATGCCAGGTCTCACGTTGAATGTAGGGAAACTGAGAAGTTCTGCCACAATTCCTTGTGTAATTTTGTTCAAATCTTTTGGGGATTATGAAAACTATATATTTTTGAAAACCTTATAGGATAACAAATCAGAAAATATTTGCTTCCATTTTTTCAGATGTCAGTATGGCGGCCATTTTAGATTTTTTTTAAATGGTGCCTTCTAATACTAGCTTTTCAATATCTCAACTTCTAGATAACCTAGGATCAAGATTCCAGTGGCCAAATCTACATTTTGGGGGACAAGGAATCTAATGGTGCTAATTACAAATACATATAGATGGCCAATGCCAATGTATGGGTGGCCATCTTTAATTTTACGCGTATAGCGTAACTGAATTATTTGTGTGTTTCTATTATCTTGACTCCTATATTACCTAAGGTTATGATTCTTGTGGCTAAACTAACCTTTCAGTAGCAAGGGTGTTACTGGTGCTAATTACAAGCAGGTACAGATCGTCAAAGATACTTGAGTAACCATTTTGGATTTTGTGAATTCACGTTTCCACCCATATCTTGGTTTCCAGTAGATATACATGAGGTCCCAAAACAGAAAATCAGTCTATATATCTTCATTGTCCTCACTATTGTCACTAGCAAATGCAATATCCTGAGTCTTCACCATTCTTGCAGTCAGTGTTACACTGGCACAGCTCTGTGCAGGGTAACTCTTGTACGAACATCTTGAGGAGCAGTCTTTTCTACATTGAATGTCTCAATGATAGCTTCTGGTGCTGGGAAGGACTAAATTGTGATTGGTTTCAGCTGGCCATTCACGTCCTTGTAGCTTTTCAATATCTCAACTTCTAGATAACCTAGGATCAAGGGGGACAAGGAATCTAAAGATGGCCACCCATACATTGGCATTGGCCATCTATATGTATTCTGTAGTGAGTCAAGGAACTCCTGCTGGACGATGACTGCCTGACCCCACACGCTGGACCGGAAATATGGTTGGAAGCTTGTAACTTTCTGCCATTTGCTTGCATAAATGATTCATTCTCAGTTCAGGGATTTTGCCGATTTGGATTCCCTTTGGTAAGTATGAAGTGCATACAAACCTAGCTAATGTAGATAGCAAACCCTCTGTCACTGCGCTGGTTTGGGAAATCATCTGCAGAGCCTTAAGGACACGATCATCTGTGCAGACAACACTGGGTGTTATTCTAGAATGTAGAACTGTAAATGCACGAAATTCCGACAAAGCCTTGGTCCGATCTAGACCCAGAGCTGTCTGTATTGGTTTCACTTCCAAAATCACAGATTCCATTGAAAGTATTTTTCCGCAAGAGTTCATAATTTGCTACAATCAGAACCAGTACATCTATGTCTGGAGAGAAGAACATGAGCTGTGCATAGTGGATCAGCAAGGTGTCTGCTTCTTCATGGTTGTTTCCTTGTGATGTGCTTCAAAGAATCAGACTTGTAGGTGTCAAACGCCAGAATCACCTCATTGTAGTCTCTGGTTAGGGACAACAGTCTGCCGTAGAACCATTCAATATTTGACTGTGACTACTGTTGCTAGCTTCTTTGTCAGCTTTTGGACAACAACCATGCTATCCACTAATGCAATATTGCGAGTAGGATGACCATCTTGACTGGAGTTTCAGTGTCCATTGGAACTTCATCTGTATCTTGCGGTTGGTCCTGATCTGCTGTGTGTTCCTTTGCCAACTTTTCTAGACGGTGGATCAACTTTGACGTGTCAGTGAAAATTTGACTTCTTATTGCAGGACATGAACATTTTGTTGTTTTCCTTCTTAACGGTGATTTCTCCATTGATTCTCTCTGACACAGTCTTCGTCCATTTTCTGCCCAGTGTTATCGATGTTCAAGATCTGTGGGACGTAGGGATGTGTGATTATGTTGTACAACTTATCACCTTCAGTGGTAACTGGGTTACCATGACTCAGTATGGCAAACCTGATTTTATCAATTGCCTCATGATCTATTCTGATCTCACTAGATCCTAGATCAGGATGTTCTGTGTTCTTTACAACTTTTCCAATGCCGAACTGACTCTTGAATTATCTTGACTTGAACTGGTGCAGCCATGAATAATCTCTGTCTAGCATTCGCATTGTTGGAGATTCCAATCAGTCCATTGTGGACCTTCATCTGATTGTTCACATGCGTGGTCTGCACCTATGGACACAAATTGAATGTAATTTCTGGTAACTGACAGATTACCTGCTTCGGGTGCAGGATGATTGGTTCTGAGGTCATGCATATCAGCAATGTATCAGCGCCAGAGTCGTTTGTATTTTGATCCGGTCCAATGCAAAGAACAGCTTACTTAGAGTTTCTGCAGCTGCAGATGGAGTGCCAATCAGCATTGCAAGATGCGGCCATATTGTCTCGGTGCATATAGTTTAAGAAGGACCTGGACATGATGCTTTTGTCTTTTCATGCTTCCCAATGCTTGAATACTTTCACCAACTCACCGCATTAGTCAAGGCTTCTAGGAGGGTACCGTTGGCTTCCTTGGCAGATTCAGCCTTTGCCGATTTGTCCGTCCCAGAGCAGGCTGCTTCTATGGCTGAAAAATTCCTCCAATACCAGTTCATACAGAGCTACATATAAGTAGATGTGGGCATGAAGAGAACGCTTGTAGTGTGTGCACTTGAGGACCTAGCTCGTGGTTGCTGCACCATATATGCCTGAATTCTCTATGGAAATTCCAAAAGCTCTCAGAGCAACCATGACAGCGTGCAGTTCACCACTCGGGACAACCGTGCCATGGATCAGCTGTACTGATTTCTAATTAGCACCATTGGATTCCGTGCCCCTTAAATCGTATATGATTCAAGTATCATGATCCTAGGTAATCTAGAAGTCAATTGAAAAGTTAGTATTAGAAGGTCGCCAGTTTTAAATATCTAAGATGGCCGCCATACTGGCTTCTGAGAAAATGGAATCAAATATTTTCTGATTTGTTATCCTCAAAAATGTATAGTTTTCCACAAAAAAAGTTTGAATGAACTCATATATTTGGACATAGTGGACTAGACTAAATATAATTCTTAACATATTTTGCAATCAGCAGAATATCAAATATGGATCAAATTGTGCAATAAGTTCCATAATTCCTATAAAAATCTCCATTATGCTTGGATCCTACTCCTAAATGCCAGTCCTCTCCCAAATTACTAAAAACCTAATTTATATCCTTTGTAGTTAAATATAATGAAATACAGTTTTAAATGGTCAAGTTTTCTGCTCTCATTTGAAAATGAAATCTTTGGAAAATAAATTCACAAATAAGGTTAAAAAGAGTGAAAAAAAAACTGTGATCAGAAATATTTGTGAAGAACAAATGAGGGACCCAGACAAACATAGTGCAGTGAAATCTAACGCTGAAATGTTTTGAATTTAACGCGGAAAAGGAATAATCGCCTAATTTTAAATTCATTACATTTTTATTTCGTACTTAAAATCAAAACACGATAATAATAAAAGCAATGCAAAAAACACTTACTTCAATTGTCTTGCTTTTTCGTGTGTTTGGCGAAGCTTCCTCTAAGGAGATATTCGTTGGGGCTTTTTTGTCAGAGAGCAAGACTAGCTCTTTGGAAATTCTGGCTAATAACTACTAACTAGCCTTTTTACTCTTTGAAATATTCAGACCAATTTACGCCACGCCACTAGTTCATTTTTTATTGGTTACTTCTTCGATGACCCGGTCAGTTTCTGCGATTTTCTTTCAAACGCGTCCTAATTTTTTGAAATTAGGACGCGTTTGAAAGAAAATCGCAGAATCTGACCGGCAATGATGGAATCTGTTATTGCAAATATGATCTTGTCACTGAACATGTCTCTACTATTACAGGTTGGTGGAATGAAGTAACGAGTCGAAATAGTTATTCCAATGCCATGTGATAAAGTAAAAAAAGAAAGAAAAGAAAACAATACAAAATCATGAGATTCAACTTTTATCGCACACGGGAACTAAAGAGATTCTTGAAAATGCACCACTTTTGAAGAGTGTGCTCTCATACTAGCTACGCCACTGTTTGGCATCCGTGGACGAAAGTCGTAGAAGGTGTATCGAACACGCGTATACAGTGATGCCAAATGAAAATTGTAAAAACAGCTAGATATGCTAAAAAACAGCAAAGGGACGACAAAGGATAGAAAGAGAGGGTAAAGCGAAAGACACAGAAAAAGAAGAAGAGAGAAAGAACTGAAGAACTGAAGATCAGCAGCCAACAGACTGAGAGCACCGGATGTCAGTGACAATCTCGTAGGTTGAGGCTAATGAAATGTATAATCAAAGTTACAAAAATAATGTATAGAAGCCGTGTATAGATTTAACGGTACGCATGTCACATATTTATTTTCGTAACCCATATAGGCCGGGGTCAGCACTACCATGCACCACACAGGAGACAATTTATCATGGTGACTAGATTATTTGGCAGTGTCAACTGAATGAGAATCAAAAATGTTCCCATGAAAAAACTCAATTGAACTATGTGTAATTTAACTGTTTCCATGGCAACCGCGCACTTCTTACATGTAAGCGATAATTCTATAAAACTATATCTCCGTAATCTTTGGTGATGAAAGAACAAAAATGGTACCAAAATGGAGCTGAGACATTGCGTTTCATTCCAGGGGAAAGGGACGTTTTACCAGAGACATTTCCCAGTGTGTTTAGGGAAGCGCCAGTGATGCTGAATACTTAGCTTCACATCTTCGGCTGTAATTCTTTAAGCCCAACACAACAAAAATTTACAACTTCCACTATTCGAGAGCTGGTAGAATTACCTTTCTAAGAATGTATATATATGTATATACCTCCATCAGGAAGTAATTCCACAATCCATAGATTTGGACTGTGTTCTCGAATTTTTATCGTAAAATGCTGAATAACAAGCTTCACGTTTTCGGCTGTAACTTTTCATACCCAACAGATACAAATATATAGACAGCGTTGGGAAGCTGATCGGATTCCCTTTCTAACGATATAAGATATAGATATTTATCTCAAGAATTAATTCCACAATCCATAGATTTGGACTGTGAACTTGGAAGTTTTCATCGTAAAATGCTGAGCTTAGCTTCACGTTTTGGACTGTGACTTTTAAATCCCAACAGATACAAATTGGTAACATACACCGTTGAAAAGCTCCCTTTCTAACAATATATACATGTATATACCTCCATCAAAAACTAATTCTACGATCCATAGAATTAGGACAGTGGACTTTTCGTAAAATGCTGAATACTTAGCTTAGCGTTTTGGGCTGTAACCTTTTAAGCCCAACAGATACAAATTGGGAACATGCACCGTTTGGAAGCTGATAAAGACTTCCTTCTAACGATGTATATATATATATCTATACTTTAATCAAAACATTAATTCTAGGATCCATAGACTTTGGACTGTGTACTTGAAGCTTTCTTCGTAAAATGCTGAATACTTAGCTTCACGTTTAAGCTGTAACTTGTCAAGCCCAATAGCTTAAATAGCTATAAAGTATACTTGACACTTTCTTGTAAAATCATGAAATATCTATAAATTAAGATTTTAGGATAAAATGAAGTGGATTTTTGAATTCCTCATGTCTTAAACGTATGATATAGCCTTTTAAAGTGCTCAGATATGTCAACTGGGAGACGAGATATGAAATTCTGTTTAGTTGGTGTATGCTGGCGACCATTTTGTTTTATGCAAATGAGGTAGTTCTTCCCAACTTTTTTCTAGGGAACATTTTGGTACCCTAAAAGTAGAATCATGGTGGGGGACACGGTAGCCCCTGCTGGCCCCTGGACTATCTCTTCTACCGATTCGTCAAGAACTTCGATATTTCCTATATAGCCCGCCATTTTGTTTCGTGTCGGTGTCTTAATTTAACTACAGTTTGTCGAGTCGAAATAACTTTCCCCTATAAATTATTACCAGTTACGAGGAAAGTAAGTGACTTACATACACATACATACTCACACTATTCAAGTAAGTGTTATTACGAACATTCTTAAGAACTTTAATTCTATTGACTATTTCGTTTCCAATCCAGTGAACACTTCACCAATAAACACTTCACGCATTGCTTCCAAATCATTCAATCATTATGTTGTTATTGTTCATTAAATAAATGTAATATATGTTACATACAAATTCGTCTTTTCATTCATTTCATTGAACCGTGAACAAAGCCAAAATAAATTATTATTGTAGACAGATATATACTGCCTCTACACATTCTTGCAATATGGCCCATTTGATATCTCTGACCCCTGTTTGCTCTGTAATATAAAAGTGATCTCTCCACGTGATCCTCTCCTGTGCACGTTATTATAGACGTATTTGAGAGCCAATCTATTGGTTAGGTCCCATGTTTTAGTCCAGTAGGTGACTATCTGGAGGATGCAATGGTTGTAGATCCTTCTTTTTAAAACTAATGGGATCTTCTTGTCCTTGCTCTGCCGAAAGCTTTCTGAAAATGAAAGTGATTCTTCGTTTGATTTCTTCTTCTTTTGAGGATTTCATGGAGATTCATTGTTCCAGGTAGATGTAGTGGTCTACTTTATTTACATCTGGATTTTCGATTCCGATCGTTGTGTCTTTGTCCTCAACGTATTTGTTGCACATGGTTTTACTAAAGTTCATCTGAAGACCAAGTTTCTTGATTCCTTCATTCAGTTCGTTTAACTGGAGTTCATGAAGGTTACTAAGGTATTCGCCACCAACTCTGATTCCTTTATTTATCCAAGTCCATTTCGAGGCAAGGTGTGAAGAATTTAGGTGAGCTGGTGTCGCCTTGTCTTAAACCTTTTTAGAGCTGGAAGGGCCCCGAGTCTTTATGTATCCTGATAAAGGAACTGATGAGTCGACAGTCAACAGCGAGTGGCATTTTTCTGCTGTGTTGGGTTGAATCAACCCAACACAGCAGAAATGCCACACCGAATGATCAAAGTCGAGTAACCTTTTCTGAAGCCAGCATGTTCCCGTAGTTGGTTTTCATCTAGTGTATTGGTGATTCGGTTGGTGATCACTTTGCATTTGAGTAATGGCCTGTAGTTGCCTAGATCTTTTGGGTTCCACTTTTTATATAGTAGCATGATGATTGCGGTGTACCAATCTTCTGAGATTTTACTCTATAGTTGGGCATTTTTGAGTAGGCCGATGGTGATGTTATCTGATCTAGTTGCCTTTCCTTTTTCTGACTGTATGATGGCTTGCTGTACCTCTCATGGAGTAACCTCTGGGAAATGGCGGTCTATTTGCGTTCGATTCGAACTAATGCCCCTGGGAAAGGCATGTATCATCTACACTCCCCTGCCAACACATCATGGGACCTTAAAAGGCTGATGAAAAAAACATTAATACACACAAAATGCTGTATTTTAAAAATATATAACGATAAAAATACAAAAATACCAATTTAGTGAAACCAAACCCTTTGCATGCACGTGCGAAGCAGCTGGTGAAGAGGTATACGCCATCTTCAGACTGGCTGATGGCCCTGTTAGGGAATTAGTCTCAGGAAGAGTCGGCGTGCACGACGACACCCAGCAGGTCTTCATGAAAGGATGTGATCATCCTCTAGAGCTTGGGGGACACCCAATCCTCTGCAGCAGTGTAAAGAGCCCTGTCCCAAAAGCGATGTACAATGGTAGCCTTTGCTCGCACTACCTCTCTTGGTGAAAAGATCATGTCGATTGGTGATCTTCCAGCTCTGAATACACAGTGGATATACACGTAATACAAGTGACCGCAAACTGTCCAGTACTACGCGGGCGAAGGTCTTCCCAACAAAACTGATGAGGGATATTCCATCATAATTGTTGCAGTCACTGCAATCTCCCTTTCTTTGTAAGCGTCACACGTGTCTTGTCCCTTCCTCCAAGCACTGCAACAGGAGCTCGTGCAAATGGTTGAGGAGAGAGCTCTTCTTGTCAGACTTGATTACCCCCGGGGAAATGCCATCGTTTCCACCTGGAGCCTTGCCGCCGGATTGGGAGTCAATGGCATTGCTGAGCTCCTCTACAGAGGGTGAAACGTCAAGCTCTTCCATGCTAGGCAGGGAGTAAGTATTCTGAACTGCCGTGTTGGTTACAACGTTCTCCCTTGAATAGAGCTGCAGTTGAGCAGTGTTGGTTGCTTGGTCACTATTGCTGGCTCAAGTTCAGCGATTCCTCCTTCAAAGCTCTGTCTCTCCCTCTTGCCAAAAGTGTCTATGGCGGATTTGTAGGTGGAGTCACGGATGTGGTTCCATCTTTTCGGGGCTGCTTGTTGAGCAGTCCTTGGAGGCCTCTTTGATGGTGTCGGTGAAACGCTCGCACGTCAGGGATTGAAGTCCTGTTGAGCTAAAGGCGCACCTCTCTTCCAACCAGGGAGTGGTCAATGTCATAGTTAGCGCTATGGTAGTTACGGGTAATGAGGACGCAGTTCAGCGAAGATTTTCGGGTGATGACGAGATCCAGCTGGTGTCAATGATGAGATCTGGGGTGCCTCCAGGATACTCCGTAGTTGGCGGAGAAGAACTTGTTGGTTATGCAGAGGTAAGAGCATAATCCTATCAGTCTCTGCCCGTTCTCATTCAGCTTTCCGATGCCAAAGTGGCCTATGCTTGCGGGGCCATGAGTCGTAGCCGACTCCCAATTGGGCTTTGAAGTCCACGGGCATGTTCAAGTGTTCTGTGCCAGGGATTTCTCTGACGGTAGACCCACACTCCTCGTAAAACTCATCCTTTACCTCGGCTGAAGAGCAGAATGTGGGAGTGTAAAGGATGTTCACTGGGACTGAAGAGACAGAAAGAGGACTCGGACTGTGACTGTGATGGTGGTTCGACTGAAGACAGCAGAGAGGTTCTTACTGCGAATCCAAACACTATGCAGCCGTCTTTCTCTGGTCCCTTTCCATGCCAAAAGAAACACTAGTCCCATTCTCTGGGGCTAACGTTTGATGGGTGTCTGGTTTCCTGTAGTGCAGCAATGTCAATATTGAATCTCTGGAACGTGCAGTCGATGATGGTTGTTTTCCTGGTGTCATCAACCTGTGGATCATCGGAGAGGCTGGGACACAATGTCATGACGTTCTAGTTTGCTAGGCGCAATATTGGCGGTTTTCTCTTTCTTCCTTCTTTGTCAGATGCGAGGATTACAGCCTGCTTCCGGTTTTTCCACCTAGCTATCATAGAAACAGGCAGTCCGTAGTTGATTTTCAACAATGGTTACACGCATGTGTGTGTATTCCGAAAGAATACCCTGCAAGCTAGTCTGTTTGTTTGCATAAACAGCCTGCCGAAAAAATATTTTTAATTTCTGTTATAGCTATTCATTTGAATTACTCGTTTTTTTTAACCCGCCTGGACTTACAGTTTGGCACAGAGATCGTATAATTATACACTTGCTACGGCATCGTATTTAACATTGGCGCGTTACTTTCCTGGTTTGAATTACGATTTGTGCATTTTGTGAAATATAATCCTAGAGTATTTTACTTCAGGGTTATATTTCAATGTACAAATCGTAATTCAAACCAGGAAAGTAAATCTTTAGTTAAGAAAAGAAAAGTTGTTGAAGATAAATGTGAAAATCAACAGAATGTAGTACCAACATATGAAATTAGTCAAGAATCCAATGATAAAGGTTCTGCATTAGTAGGTAAGAAATGTACACGGAAAATGTGTAAGCCTCGTTTACACAAAGAAGATTATATGAGACTGAGTTTTCCATTTTCTGGTGACGAAAGAAATTCTTTTCCCGAGTGTTTGGTTTGGGATGATGTACGTGCAAATGAAAATATTGTGCCGAATAAATTGAAGCGCCATTTTACCTCCAGACATAATCGGGAAAAGATAATTTGGATAAATTGCGTATGACTGTATAGTGGGGGGCACCCTCAATGACTGGTTCAAAGGGCTTTACAGCTTTGGCAAAAAAGAAAATGAAAACATTCTAACCACTCATTGCTTTTTATATCGTGAAGCACTAGTTGCGCAAACAATTGGAAGTGAATTAAAATTAGTTATGGACAAGTAGTTGAAATGGTCAATTTCATTAAAAGTAGACCTTTTAAATCAAGATTATTTCCTTATATTTATGAAGAGATGCGTTTCAAAACCTTCTTTTGCACACCCAGTGTGCAAAAGAAGGTTTGAATGCTTTGAAAAGGTTTCGAGTGCTTTGTCGTGTATATGAATTGTGAGAAATGATGTTTAAACCTTTTCAAGAGATTAAGCAAACTGAATCTTTTTATTTAATTCAAAACGTGCACAAAGTTAGCATACATTTCTGACATATTTGAGCATTTAAATAGAATAAATACCAACTTTCAAGAAATATCTTAACATCGGTAGATAAAATTTGCGCAATGAGAGACAAAACAGTGATCTGGAAAAGAAAAATGAAAGAGAAAGGTTTTCAATCGTTTTCCAAAACCAATGAGTGCAACTTGAAATGTGATATTAGTTTTATTTAACATTGTTTGGAGGGAGAGTACATGGGTACATGGGTATGGGTACATGGGTACTTCCATTGAAGTACATGGGTACTTCCCAATTATCCAAATAAGAGAATATGATTGGATCAGAAATCCATTTGTTTCAGTCGCTACAAACAACTTTTCACTGATTGAAGAAGAATTGGCTGAAATAAAAAAATAAATAAAAAATAGTTTATTAATGATATATAAAGAGAGCGAATTCGGTAGTTTCTAGATTTACGTTACAGATAAGCATCCCAATATAGGTATAACAAAAGAGCACTAAAAATACTTCTGCAGTACACTTGTGAAGTTGGATGTTCAGCTATGACAAATTTATAGATATTGAAACGCAGAAGTATAAAAATGCTAGATGATGATATGCGAGTGATTCTTCCAAACATTCCATCAAATATTCAAGAATTGTGTTCTTCACATCAAGTGCATGTATCCCATTAAAATGGTAAGCTAATTTATCTTGTTCAACATATTCAAATTTATATAACATCATTATGTATTGTTAATTATTCATAATTACCCATTCTTTCTATAATTATTAACTACATTTTTGATTTGATTATATCCATTTTAAATACAATTTGATTTATATGTTTGGCTTTGCTAACAAAACTTAAGTGTCGCAAAATATTTTATTTTAAAAAAATGCCAATGCAAAATGTTTGGAAAGCTCTGCCTTAGGGGCTTCACTCCGGAAAGTTAGTCTGGCTGTACTTCCATAGTCTTTCCTTCTCCCGAAGATATCCACAAGTCAGTGGAAGCATCGTCCAATGGCCGAGGAATGCATTCTTTTAAAATGTTTCTCCTAGGCTGGCAGGTGTTGCTACGGGCGCAGTAATGTAGGAGATGCCATATGCAGTGGTCTCCGGTCTGGCAGGCCAGGCAGTGACCACCGGTAAAGGAAAGGAAAGGCGGGCCTGACGTTCACACAGAGAAAGTATACGCGCAGTATACTTTCTCTGTGTGAACGTCAGGCCCAGGCTTAAAATCACCTATCGATTTATTATTGTTAATCTGTTACTTGTTTTTCATCGTGGTTGTCTCTAAGCGACCTATAGCTATGACCACTTGTAACAACATTTTGTCAGCATAGCAACAACAAACATACGCAACACTGTAGCTACAGCGTTTTCCGACAATTTTCATTTTCTTTTAATTCGAGTGGGAATTGATGTATCTTGTCAAAACCTATTCAATTTTTTTAATGCGGAAAATCTTAAAATCGTCTGAAGACATTTCTAGTTATATTTATTTCATAATTTATTTTAGTTGATTTTTTCTATTTGCTTTGTTATGTTTGTAAGCCGTAGTGGATGTTGCTACAATAAAAAGTGCAAATTCTGTTTTATTGGGTTTTATGAGCTCAACAAGAATAGGCGTGACTTTTGCGACGGTGGATCATGCCTTTTGCGACGGTGTCTTAGCAGGTAATTTTAATGTCTTCCTTGATTCAGATTTAAACTGCTAGGCTGGGCACTAAAAACCCGGAGACTTCAACAACAGAATAGTGGATAAGTTCCGGAAAGAGCATCCGAGTCGACCTAAAGTTTGGTGTTCAAGTTTCCATAGAGTATTCGGATGACAGCCTTGTCTGGATTCGAGAACGTAGCGCTAGGCGTAGAATGGATTGTTACTGGAAGTTGTTGGACAAGTGCGATTTCCGAACCCCAAAAGATAAAGTAGAACTCTTCATGGTTCAAAAGAATTGCTGACCTGACTACAAACGAGAGTGCATATGAAGTGTTTCGAGATTAGTTCGCAAAACTGTTCACCAGTCCGAGTTCGATGCCTATTTGTCGGATTTCCTTTGTTTGACAGCAACCAAAGCGGCTAAGTGCGAGGAGGAGATCTGGGAGGCGTTAAAAAGCGTTGGAACAGACAAGTCTCTCGGAATCGATGGTCTCCCTTAAAAATTGTGCTGTCGGCAACAATCTACAACTAAATGGCCAACTATTACCAGATTCTTTACCAATAGTGCGGTGAAATTGCTGCCTAAGGACAAGCATGGTGGGGACGGTAGTATACAGTTGAAATATTTTAGCAAAGATCCTGCCAAACTGACTGCATGCCGTACTTGGTTTGTACGATCATAGAGTAAGTAAAAGACGACTAAAGAGCCGCGCTGATCAATTTAGGTGAGTTCAAAGCATTCAATAAGGTGAACAATTGGGGCTGTCTTGTTTGCGGCCGGATTCCAGCCGATCTTTCGCGCCTGGATTCGTCTTCTGTATGCATCCTTCAGAGCCGTGGTGAATGTGAACGGGATAAAATCGAAACATTTCACATTTCCCGGCATCATCGGCTTTTATTTGGAGAATAATTGGTTGGGGAAAATCGAGACCACCACCGCTTTGCGATATCAAAATAATCATTTTTAAAGGAGAGGGCTGAAGTGTGCGGCTAGCACATTTATCCCTTGATCCTTTACCGACTCTAGTGCAACTAGAAAGAGTCCTGTTAAAACTACTTTGAGCTTATAGGGCTCCTATGGTGCACCGGGGGTTCTGTTGTCTCCATCCTTCCGAAAGGGTTATGAGATTGCCGAGACCCGTCGGGATACTCTACGGCCAAACTTCCTAGACCGGATGTTTGCGCAAGACAATAGAGACAACCTTTGGAAAGAGGATGCCAAGAAAGCCTTTCCGGGCTTGAGAAGTGTGTCAAACATCATGGCAGGGTAATTACTTGTACATTCACTATTCATTATTCCTACTAAAGATTGTAAATATGTTTACGTATTGCGCATGATGGTTGCGTATTGGAATATGTTAAATGAATATTGATTTTGACCATGCACTCTTTCCAAATTGAGATTTGCATAGTTTACTATGCGTTGTGTTATTGTAATGTTATTTGAAGTTTACTTATGTGGAGGCAGAGACCAGAATTTTACATTTTCGTTCAATTCGCGAGAGTAAAAACAACCACCATGTTAAAATCATTCTACGAACCCTACTCATCATTTCTTAGGTGGAGCAGAGGTCACGTAGGGGTCATTAAGTACATTTTAGCCATATACTATATAATATCTACTAGTCGAGTAGGTTTCTTAACGTTTTTTTGTGATATCATGTGTGCTCAATTAAGATACCAAATTAATTGGCTGCATTTATGAAAATAACCCACCCTACCCCAAAAAGAAATCGCAACAAATAGTTTCTCAACGGATTTTTGTAGTATCAAGTATGCTTTATAACATATCAAAGGTCTACCACAGTTTGACCACTGGAAATGTGTAATTTTCAAGATGGCGTTCAACATGGCCTCCAAATGATTAAAATGCCCATTACTCCTTCATTATTGATCTGAGACAGGTTTTATTAACGGTTTTCTAGGTGTGCTCAATAACATACTAAAAGTATACCACAGTCTGACCACTGGTACGATGTAATTTTCAAAATGGCTTCCAAAGTGGCCGCCAAATCCGTAAAATGCCCATTTAGTCGAGTGCATTTACGGTTCTTTGTAGTATCTGGTGTGCTAAATAACATACCACTGTCTGACCACTGTCTGACCACTGGAACGGTGTAGATTTTAAGATAAATGCACTCGACTAAATAGCATTTTAAGGATTTGGCGGCCACCTTGGTACGCCATTTTGAAAATTACACCGTTTTAGTGGTCAGACTGTAGTATACTTTTAGTAAGTTATTGAGCACACTTGACACTACTAAAAACCGTTGGAAAAATTATGTGCGTTTCAATCAGATAATATCTCAAGGTGAATCACCTGAGACAACAATAGTTCCAACCTCCGCAACAGATTACGACACAGTCTGGACAGTGATTCAATGGTCCAGAAGCATTGCCCCAAGATTGAACATATAGTACGCTGTGATAACCGTTTGTATTACAAAGCCAAAGAGCTTGTTTGGCTCCACAGTGAGGAATGCCAACGTGTAGTTCTACGCCTAGGATGTTTCTATATCACTACGAATTGTATGAAGGCCATAGGACAACACTTGCAGATGGTGGGCTTTTTGATGCGTTAGTTAGGACAGACAATGACGCTACTGTCAAACATCGTGGCAGGGAAATGTTGGAATCGTGCAGTCCTATATCACAAGCTTACCATGGAAGCCCTGTGGTGAGTATACTGGTGCAAATTCATGCAGTTGACAAGCTTGAAGACAGATTTTAGATACCATCATCCATGACTTCCAGGAAAAGGATACAGCGGATATCAAAGCAGCAACAGAGGAACTCTTGACATATATGGAACCTTCCTTTTTCCAAGTCCTTCTTGCATCCTTTGAAGAAGAAACGCTGTTAGACCCCACCTCTACATACTGGCTTCAGTACTTTGAACTGGTGAAGATATTACTAGATTTTATGCATGCAAAGGAGAAGGCTTTTGGTCTTTGCATTTGTCATCATTTGCAAAGATGCTGCCATGGCTGGCAATATATGATCATATCAACTACTTCCGATGATTGACATGTCTCAACTAGAGGTCCTGAGGTATACAAGGAAGGAAACTTTGTGGTCAAGCGAACCAAGAAAGATTTTAATCAGATATCAATAGACCAGGCTCCTGAGCATATCAACAGACTTGGCAAAGTTGTTGAGGGCCCATAAAAAAGGCATAAAAGTAG
This sequence comes from Architeuthis dux, assembly GCA_006491835.1. NCBI lineage: Eukaryota > Metazoa > Mollusca > Cephalopoda > Oegopsida > Architeuthidae > Architeuthis > Architeuthis dux. The sequence goes on along the minus strand of VCCN01001082.1, from coordinate 290,247 downwards.
AACAGACTCTGCTAGAGAAAGATGGTGACTGACATACGACCACAGGAAAGTGACATAATTTTTCTCACAATTTGATTTTACAATCCTAGACATAGGAATACTCTATATTCGTATTGATTTTGTAAACTTGTTCTTTACTTAAGACGAATGTGCATCTCAGCTTAATTTAAAGGAGCTGGCCGTCTCCCCCACGTTGTGAATTTTTGTCTGAAGATGGTTTGTCAGTATTTAGTCGCAGCAGCAATGCGGTGGGTGATGTTACACTGAGATGAGATGAAGAGGTTGCAATACAGGCAAAAAGATGACGACGCCTGTTTCAAAGATGTTTATTCAAGCTGGTTACAGGTCTTTTTTCATTAACCCTTCCCGTAGCGGGTACTGATCAATTACTTGTCGAGCCTCCTCTTAGCACGGACACTAGACAACTCGCTATCCGCAAAAGATGGGGCTTATTTATTGGGAACCTATGGTGTTCAGGGGCTAATTGCCCAAAATCAGCAATTAATTACATTTCTCTAAATGTTTTTTTTTTTTTTTCATCTAAATTCTAAATGTTCATCTTTAACAATCGTCTCTTCCCAACCAAAGCAACGCATCTCTGGGAAAACCTTAAAAATATATTGATCGGAGACCCCCTCCCCCACTCCCACTGTGGGTGGAGTTCACACCCCGGACCTCATATCATTATCCAATCAAAAACGCACCAGCAAGGAATATCTCTTTGTGTCAGCATTTTCCGCGACAATATTCTTTGCAAAAATTAAATGGATTATCGAAATTTAGCAATCAGTTACTCGCAACAAAGGGTGTACATGGCCAAATATTTCAAAATATCCGTCTTTTAGTTTTTCCAGATTTCAGACTTGTATCAATAATTCTATTTGTGTAGACTGTAGTGAAAACAGTCTTTGTTCGAGTATTCTGGTTCAAATGTACTTTTGAATTTTAAAAACATCTTACGTACTTTCTTAATCTGGAATGGGCAAGATAATACATCACGAATGCCTGGCTCAATTTTACTGTTTTAGATGCGTCCAACGTATCTATAGGACACATTTCGGTCGGTTGGTCGGTTCCGATTACGCTAAACAACAAAAAGAGGAAGGAAGTGGGGGTTTGTGTTTTATTTACCAGCTGCTATGACGTAAGAATGTGTGATGTCATTAAAAGAACATCTATTCTGATAAGATTTTTTTACCAGCTGCTATGATGTTATTAAGAGAACATATTCTGATCATTTTTTTTAATAGTGATTTATTTATCGTTAATATAAAACTGTCTGGGTTGAAACCGGTCATGAGTTTGTTGTTGAACAGAGGTTTGTGCAATATGTTTTAAAATTTTCATTAAAATGTCTGTGATCATCGCTACAATTTGTAATGTTTTTGAAATTTTTTCGACCAAGTTTAAAAGTAAGGCATGCAAATTAAAAAATACGCCAATTTAACTAGTAATTCTACTACTTCTTTGTTTAGAATCCATTTGAAATCGGAAATCAATATGGACAGAAGGATGGTGGATGCATCGTTGAACTTAACGGCCTCTGATTTGTGCTGATACCATTTGTTCACATGGTTGAGCTCTATTTGTTTGCATAGTTCCCAGTGTATCAGTGTCCCTACTCTGTCATGCATGATTTCGAGCCAGATTGCTGCACTTATTGATGATGTGCTTTACAGTCTCATATTCTCTCCGCTGTTTTTCTGGGGTTTGTCTATTATCACTTTGATATAATTGGTCCTAATACCTTTGTTCTGGACTGCAATAATGAAGGATTCCGTTTCTCTTTTCAGGTGTTTTCTGGGTAACCAGGACTGTTCGTCTGTGATAGTTTCAGTCTGCCTTTTACATTCTACGTAAAAAAGTTTTCTTTTCCCATTTTTTCCTTGTTGCATTTCTCACTATTACCGTGTTTGTCGTCATTTTATCTCTTGTTGCACTGTTTCGAGCAATTTTCATATTTTCACAGCACTTATTATTATTATCATTATTATTAGGGGTACTGCGCACTGTTTATTCTACACGCTGCAACTCATCTGATGATCAAGCAAGACCAAGAATAGTGTATTGCACTGAAATAGGTATAATCAGCAAAGGAATGGACGAAACAAGAAACCAAAATCTGAAAATGGATAGTCAAAATGATTTGGGGATAGAACATCAACTCAGCTGCAGAACAGAACAACTCAAATGGAAGTGTACAATCAAAATTAAAAGCAGAACATAATAGCAGATAGGATCAAAGCCTGTTTTGGTAATTGTTGGTAATGTTTTGGGGATACCTTAAACATTTTATATCTTGGATAGTTTTTATATTTGCTAAGGTTTTATTTTACTTATTTGACTACTAAAGTTTGTCCTGTTGGTTACTTTAATATTTCAATTGTGAATTATCCATTTTAATTTTAGCGTTTACTTGTATTTTGCTCATCACAAAATTAAAAGATTTTCTTTGCTGGTTAATTTATCAGTTTTCGTCATTTAAAACTTTTCTTATTTTTATCAAGTTCATATTTGTTCATAGCATTTATTACAATTATTAAAAATAAATGAAAAAGGTTTCCAGTGAATTTTAATTATATGAACAGAAAATACAAAAAACTGCCCTGAAATGTAAACAGAAGTGTATATTTGGTTTCTGCAAACAAGGCAAATAACTTTTTCTAGACAATTCAGTGTAGCTGACGCCAGACACATATAATTTGAGAAAAGTACATTTACAAAGAACCAGGTGTCAGGGGGTGAAGAGTTGGGTGGGGAGTGGCCCAGGCGCCATCGTACGCGCTTCGTGATAAAGAAACGATCTCCAAGCCAGACAGGCAGAGCCGTTTTTCGCCTGGCCATGTCCCCACTAATAAGAATATAAGTAGGATCAGAAGTCTCCTGGTGAATTCATGGACATTTTTCCTCCGTAAAAAGGCGACCCTAGATTTGATCGCGCCGAAGCCGGGGTCAGAATAACTTGAGCATGTGTCTCCAGGGTTAATCCAAAACACGTGTTCAGCGCACGCACACATTTATTGGCCCATATTAAGGCACCACGGGACGCCACCATGGCAGTCTCGCAAAATCACCTGCCAGTCTCGCAAGCTGCCTTCAGGGCAGCGCACAGTTTTCTTCTCCTCGGATCTAGACACGAAGTCCTAAGACAATTTACAAATCGGCAAAGGTGAAACTTATGTGCGTCTTGAACTAGATAGCCACTCCAAACAAGCCTCATGAACTCATTCCTTCTTTGTAGCTATCGAGTGATTGTGCGTTCAAATGCTGCGTATGTTATTTACGATGTTTTCACCATTTATATGTATTTGTGTATTTTGCCTAATTCACGACCTCATTATTGTATTTGCAGTTTTCTACGTACAAACGTAAACGTTATGTATGTCGATTTACGATGTTAACCGTTTATATGTATTTGTGTATTTCGCATAAATTCACGTCCTTATTATTGTATTTGCAGTTTTCTACGTCCAAACGTAAACGTTATGTATGTCGATTTCCAATGTTAACCGTTTATATGTATTTGTGTATTTTTCCTAATTCGCGGCTTTATTATTGTATTTGCAGTTTTCGTGTTGTACCAAACGTAATGTTGTACTGAACGTAAAGTTGTACAGAAGTTCTACTGAACGTAATGTTGTACTAAGAACGTTGTACTAACACGTTGTAATAAAGATCGTTAAACCTTTTCCTTCACGATACGAGCCGGGCTGTAGTTACACTGAAAACGTACCGTTCCTGTGGAACCCGTGGCCACCCCCCACCCCCCGAAGTGAAAACGAAAGCTCCAGTGGAACCCGTGGCCAGACTCCAGAGTAACAATGTACAGCTACAGTGAAACCCGTGGCTTAACACCAGAGTTGAAACGTCAGCCAGCGGAAACACAGCTTACCCCCAGAATAAAAACGTGGCCTAACTCCATCCTGCAAGTGATCTACAAGTCCCAGTGTGCAGTCTCCTTCATCTTCCCTGCAGTCAACTACAGGTCACAGCGCGCATCGTTGCAAATAGGAAACGGCAGGTGCTTAGGACTGCAAATAACAAATACCTATCCTAAAAGTAACCACTATTTCCTATTCACGCAATTTCGAGGACTATGATGTCAGTACAGAGTGATAAGAGGAGATCCAATATGTTGGGGCTCACAGAGAAGTTTAGATCCGTATACGAAATTTGGACGATCCAGGTTAGAAATATCCGATCTAATCTAACGTATGAGTTCTCTGAGGAGGAATCGTACGACACGATGGACGTGGCTGAGAAGCTGGAGTCGGAACTAAAAGAGATATACGACAGCATGCGACTCCAAACGCACCAACCCAAGAGTTTCGGAGGAAAGTGGACGCATGCTCAGTCATAACAGAAGTCTTAGTAACATGCCTCGCTAATGACGGAGAAGCGTTCGATGCTGAGACGGAAGATTCAAGACTACACCTGCTGCTCGACAGTGAATACGCAAAGTCCACACATCAATCTACAGTTTCCAGAGCCACTACGCTCAGCCACCGGTCCAACCATGCCTCCACACTAAGCATCTCAGCTAGGAGAGCAGAGGCAGCAACTCTGTGGCTGCCTCTGCTCTCCTGCAAAGAGAGCTCAAATCAAGTTTGGAGATGCCATCTACGCACAACGCCTGGAACTGAAGAAGCTGGCAGCCCAAAGAGAGCTCAGTTATTAAAGAAAAACTCAGTCTATTGACGAAAGGAGGGAACAAGAAAAGCGGTCCAGTGTACAGTGACGCAAAGAATCTCAGTCCGCTTGTTCCCTTCACGGGATTTCACGGATTACTCCATACGAAGCATCACTCCGGCAGTCATTGCAGGAGTCAGTGCAGTAGTCAGTGGCCCTCACCCGACTCCCAGCGGCAGAACCTGCTGCAATTTCTGACGACTCCCTCCCAAGTTCACCAAGTGGAGCAGTGATGTTATCCCCATCCAACAGAACGAGTGTGACCACCTCGAAGTGCCCCATCCCCCCAAAGTACACCCCCATCTCCCTGACAATGAAGAACTCGCCTCAGTCCGATCGATACACATTAAATTCAAGCTGGACTACGCGAAATTCACGGAAGGTGCTTACATGGATGGTGATGTGGAGAAAGCAGACAGGCAACCAGAGCTGGGAAAGGTACGGTATATCCCACGCCAAGGGGTTTACCGCCATGGGAAGCCGGATGAAATCAGAGTAGTCCTTGATGCCGCTTCATGGTATATACTGCCCTAAACGACAATCTGTTGATGCAGCGAACATAGCGAATGGGCTGTCTGGAGCGCTCTGTCAACCCCAAAGTCATCTCATCGCAGTCATGTGCGATGAGGAAAAAATGTTCCACAGGTCCCACGTTAGCAACGAAGACGGATATCATCTGCGATTCCTATAGAGATGCGGATTCAGAACCTAAGTACAACACGATGGTCCACCCATTTGGGGCATCATGGAAATTTAGAAAAAAGAGAAGGCACCTTGATAAAACATCAACCGTTGAACAACCAATTCAAAATTAGTTGTTCCGGTAGAAAGCAGGTAACAATCCCGCTTTCCAACACCTGACATCGTGTGTCTCCCTTGGACTATACGGAATGGAGAACTTGGAAATTACTATTGATACACTATTAAAAGCATATTAACAGCTAGTCAAGAGGTGAGTTGGTGGGAGTGTAGCTGATGGCAGACACATATAATTTGAGAAAAGTAAATTTACAAAGAACCAGGTGTCAGGGGGTGAAAAGTTGGGGTAGGGAATGGCCCAGTCGCCATCGTACGTGATAAAGAACAGACAGGCAGACAGGCAGAGTCGTTTTTTCGCCCGGCAAGTTCCCCACTAATGAGAATATAAGTAGGATCAGAATTTATGGACATTTTTCCTCCGTAAAAAGGCGACCCCAGATTTGATCGCGCCGAAGCCGGGGTCAGAATAACTTGACCTTGTGACTCCAGGGTTAATCCAAAACACGTGTTCAAGCGCACGCACACATTTCTTGGCCCATATTAAGGCACCACGAGACTCCACCATGGCAGTCTCGCAAAATCCTCCTCCAGTCTCGCAAGCTGAAGGGCAGTGTACAGTTTTCTTCTCCTCCGATCTTGACACGAAGTCCTAAGACAATTTAAGACAATCTACAAACCGGCAAAGGCGAATTGCGGTAACAGAAAAGAGTTTTCCCCTTTATCTCAAACTTGTGTCCTCTAGTTCAATTAGTCTTTAAGCCACTCCAAACAAGCTTCATGAACTCATTCCTTCTTTGTAGCTATCGAGTGAATGTGCGTTCAAATGCTGTCTATGTTATTTAAGATGTTTTTACCGTTTATATGTATTTGTGTATTTTGCCTGAGTGACGGCCTTATTATTATATTTGCAGTTTTATGCGTTCAAGCGTAAACGTTATGTATGTCGATTTACAATGTTAACCGTTTATATTTGTGTATTTTGCCTAATTCGCGGCTTTATTATTGTATTTGCAGTTTTAACGTTGTATTAAACGTAATATTGTACTAAACGTAATGTTGTACTGAACGTAAAGTTGTACCAAAGTCGTACTGAACGTAATGTTGTACTAAGAACGTTGTACTAACACGTTGTAATAAAGACCGTTTATGTACACCAGTAAGAAGCCGGGCTGTAGTTACATTCAGTACTATTTAAAATAATCCGGCTATTAATGTTGCTAAACATTTCCGATTGGCATTACATTTTTTCATTACATTTGTTCATGATATTTTTGAAGTAAAGAAATTTGAATTAGATAATGCTGAAAAGTTATTTCATTGGAAAATTGGAAAATTGATACAAATTGTATCCTCAGCATTTTGCTGAGAATAAAATTTGTATCAATTTTGTTGTAAAAATATTTTGTATTTTTTTTCAACTGTTTAAAGCTAAAAATGAATGATGAAAACCGAAATCAATCTTTAAATGTAAACTGCCAGTGCTGGCGTCATGTAACTACCACTAATATAGTCATCTGTGTGTGATCCTTGGATTAGCAGCTTACTTTGCTGTGTTGATGATTAATTACTGAAATCATTCAAGTGTCTCTTGGATCAATATTAGGTAGCTTTGGGGGAGCATAAAGTAGGCCATACATCTCAAATAAAAAAGGAAGGAAAGTCTATTCCATGTTTAGCAAGCCAGAAGGATATCAGGCCCAGTTGACAGATTCTGATTCCTTTTGGATATAATCAGAATTAAGCTGTCATGTTTATATTGATCTATTTTATAAATTCAACATTAGCTACCTGTTAGATTTTGCCTTAATTTCAGGCTCAATAATTTATATCTGAATTACAGAGATGAGGAATTATCATAACATACATTAATCTATTTGGACTAGTGTCCCCATATTGACTATAATAAGTCAAAATAAATTAATGTATGTTAGGCCCATTTCAGTTTCAATGAGAATATCTAATCGTCTTTCCTCTAATCACAGCCATCTTTGCTGTTTACTCATGTAATATACATTTTTCAATTTTAGTATTCCTTTATAATTTTTTTTTATTCAGTACCAGTTGCATTTACTTCAAGTGGAGTGCAAAATGTGACAGAAGAGGTAAGTGTGTTTACGCGCACACACGCACACACTCTCACACTCACACACACATTATTAGGACAGAAGAGTATGATCTTCACTCATTTCTTGGCAGGTGAACCTTGTTTACACCTAAAGCAAAGAATATATTTCACTGCAGTAATGACTAGTCAAACAAACTAGTCAAATTTAATAAAAATACTGTCATTAAACTTGTTTAGCATATACTCTGATAGCATGTTATACTAATCTTGCACTAAATGATATTTTTAATTATTTATACGACTGTCTATTATTCCACGTGAATATTGGAAACTTGTTTTTTCATTGACCACTGGTCAACACACACACAGCGGCTAACGTCAAAAGTTTGTTAAAAATAAAAGAAGAATTTGTTTGTTATTTTCAACATTCTTTACCAGTTTGTGCCATTATCTTCTGCCATCTTTCAAGTAACTTCATAATTCCACCATCCCAGAAATGTGTATCTTTCTCACCAAAGGACTGCTTTATGTGCCTTTTGCAATCTTCCGGGTGCAATATCTGCTGAATATGGTGGATGAGTGAGAACTTCCCAGCCAAGCTATAACAATTTATCCTGATGGACGCACTTTCTCTTAACTAATTCCGGATGATTTTCATTAAATACTGCCTTTAATTGGTCCAATTGGGATCAGTATTTGTTTGACATTTGGAAAATGTTACTTATTTTTTTTCCATCGTTAATGTTAGAATCAGTATATGCCAATTGTGACAAATTTTCAAAAGAATGTTGATATGACAGCTACTGTCACAATAGAATCAAAAGCGATTTTTAAAAAATTAAACACTTCTAATGTCATCCAACAACAAAAACAGAATGAGTTTTTGGGGTTACCTAATATAATTTTATGCTGCCTTTTAGATTGTTATGACCTGTTACTATTATTAATTTATATTAAGCTTCATCAATTCATCACTTTGCTGCCAACATGAACATGGTGCCTTTTGCAATTTATCTAAACAATCGATCTTTTACTCTGATTTTTACATCTAAACAAAGCCTGAACTTGATTATATATTTTAAAATTTTCAGAATTTAAAGTTTATAATAGATTTATTACTGAATGTTTCAGAGTAAGTAGATTGAGCAATACAAATTGTGAGAGTTAGCTTAATCTAAAGCCGCGGTCAAAATCCATGCAAATTTTATTACTGACCGCGACCACAAAATATCTCCAAAAGTTCTCTGTCTGTCCACACGATATCTACAAAAGTTCTCATTGAATTTCAATTTCAGAGTGGGCAATAGGTTATGGAAGAAGTGATTAAATTTTGGAATGGCAATCAACATGGCTGCTCGCGAATGTAAACAAAACATTCAATAGAAGGCTGTCACAATCCAAACAGAAATTAAATAAATAAAATAATTACTTAACAAAGAATAAATACTTAATCATTATTAACAATACGTGTAGATAAAAATGTTGGGGTGCACCAATCAACCGTCTTATATCGTGAACCATGCTATATCGGGGGACACCTGTATTAAAGCTACATAAAAATCACTTTTTTCTATATAAAAAAAACACGTGGAGATAACTCATATCTAGTATCATACAACTTCACAGAGTACAGGTATGAACAAAGATTTTCACCAGGAAATTGATAACCTAATTTAAATTTTAAGTTTTTTCTTGCTTTTGCTCAAATGTTTGTCTAAATAAAAGAAAAACAAATTCTCATTAACGTAGTTTTGATTTATTATAAAAATCGGCAATAAATCGATCATTACGCTATATTTGTGGACAGCTAATTAAACATTTACATTCCGTAATTTATACCAAAAAAGATTATTTGTTAGATAAAGATAGTTTCATCATCTCTCTACTGAGCTGCATAAGAAATGTTATACTTTTGGCTAAAAATAAATGAAAAATGCATTTTTAACAGTTTATCAATCGTCATGCTTTAGCATGACGATTGATAAACTGTTAAAAATGTATGATAACAAATGTATGATAGTAGGGTGATAACAGATTTATTCACTTCCGGTCAGATGTCAGACCGTAAGCAAAATAATCATTTTTTGTTTTTTGTTGAACAATATTCTATTTAAGCGAAATAATCACTGTTGTTTTTGTTATTTTTACAATTTGACTCAACTCTTTCTTTCAATTTACCGGCATAAAACTGAAGATCGCCGTATTTATTTTAATTGGTGATAATCCTAGAAAAGGAGAAAAATTATTGCTTTCGCAAACTTGATTATGCAACTGTGGAATAGCTATACTGCCAAGAATCTGTATATCAAAAGAATTACACTTGAGGGGGGGGGGAACAACGATGATGCAAAACGAAAGAAATATAAGAAAAATACACCCGGTAAATACTTTTTCTTCATATCTCTATATTTAATTATTCAGCATTTAAATATCATTTTAAAATAAATTTCAGTTGAAGCATGATTAAAGAAAGAATAAAAATATGCATTTCAAAATTATTGAATTAATCGAAATAATCAATAAAAAATCTTTTTTTTTAAGTACAAAAAAATCTTTTTATTCTAGATCAAAAGCCTAAATTATGACTTATTATGTCTTAACTTAAAATTTTGCCAAGAAGAAAAATATTTTATTTAAATTTCCTGTTTTTTAAATCCCATAGTAAGAGTTCCGTTTGAATAGTTCCGAGAAAGAGTAGATTTATCTTTAAAATGTGTAAATGTCAATGAAATACATGGGTATGTATAAATAAAATAAATCATCAAATTAATAGGGGGAGGGATCATATGAAAAAACATTATTCTTCTTCTTAATTTGGAATGGAAAATTCTTTGAAAAAAACTTTGTCCTTTAATAAATAAGTACCGAAAATTTTATTAAAATCGAATAAAATGTTGATTTTTGCAAGATTTTTAAAATCATAGAATTTTGGAATATTTTCTAAATGCAAATATTACCGCCATTTATTTTTTTTACATAAAAACAACTTTTCACACTGCCAAATTCTATTTAGAGTTTAGTCACAGAAAGTTAATAGCAGGTTTTTTTTCAATCTATAAAAATCTCCAAACTTGTAAAAAAATAATTTTGTCGTCAAAATTGACGACAAAATTATTTCTTTTTACAAGTTTGGAGATTTTTTACCTCAGGTGTCGATTTCATGCTGAAAACTTTTGCTCATTCCTAGTAATATAAAATGCATAGTGGAAGATGTTCTTTGTTCATTATACAGACTACTTCAAGTTGTACTTAATTAAAAAAATGTTCCATTAAGAACATACTTGCACAATAGGGGTATGCAGATTGCAAGATAGTCATTATCCTTCACAGATGTTTTCTCCCTTGAGAATGTTATATCACCCAGATTTCATTCCTGCAGAATAAAGTATTAGAACTTGAGAGATTCTACATTTGATACAAATTTTAACCATTTGCAGTCCTTACTGAAAAGCTGCTTGGTGCAGGATCCTCGCACCCCCCTACACATATTTGTTCAAGAGAGTGTAAATGCTGGTGGGAAATGAAACTTGTTTCCAATGACATCAGTTTTCTTTCTTTCAAGTGTTACATAATAGTCGAGTTTACAGTGAGTTACAGTCACAAGACTGGATCTTTTACTGGGGAGGATTAGCACATTCTCTGATGCTACAGGCATTTTTAATATTTAGACTATACTTTTAATTATAATTATTTTTTATGTTCTTTGTGTCCGAGGGCGGTGAGATTCCCTTTATAATTCTTCCTACTTTTACAAGGAATATTATAAATGCAATTATTGGTCAGAACTACTATAAAAGTATTGTTATATTCTGTGTTTATAATAGCAGTAGAATCTGCTGAAAATACTTGACTATTGTACCATTTGAACTTACACTGTCTTATTTTATCATGCGAATATAGGTCTAAACTGAATTAATACCTAAGGATTTGGGAAGTCAACTATATACAAACACATACAGTATACCATTTCAAGCAATATTGCTAATTATGATAATTTTCCTTTGGTTAAAATTAATTTTTGTATTACCATTTTTTTTAAATTCAATAATTAAAATTTCAAACATTATCAAAGGAAGTTACATTTAAAGAATTCTGAAAAGGAAGTTTCTTTCTTTGAAAAAGTGTTTCCAGGATAGACAGCTAAGTGACTGTCAGTTGTATTGTTATCATTAATGTGATTGTCCTTTCTTTTTTTAATGTATTTTGAGGTAACAACACAAGAGGATAATGACATGCTGTACGGTCTCCTTTCCGGATTTGCCAGTTTTGCAGGACTCCTCATGATTTGCTGTTGCTGCTGGTGGTGTTGTTGTCGCAACAATAGAGAAGATCAAGAGTTACCTCCATTACCTCCAAGGATGGGAGGATGATTCTATATTATATAATCCATTTTTCAGATTGTATAACAATAACAAAAACGTAAACAAGTAGCCAAACAATAAGCAAGTAGCCAGCATCACATCCCAATATCCCTCTGAACTAAATGACCCACTATATAGAACATGTTCCAGCCATTTAAAGTGGACTTTTAGTTCAGGGGCATGTTGATCATTGAACAATCATGAAGTTGACCAGTGAGAAAAAGACTATATTTTCATGCAATTAAAAATTAGCCTATATATAAATTTGCAACACCACTTCTTCTGGTCTAATACACCTGTTTTCTTCAATGTGTTTTTTTTATAATATAATCATATTTTTATAATCCATGTTAAAAAAATAGATTTTAATTATGATTTGAAATCAAGTGAAAATTTTAAGAGGCTCTTCAATGAATAGCTTAGAAATGTAATCTGTCCCTAAGTAATCTTACGTAACTTGAATTAAAATGCCTATAACAACTCACAACTCGCAAAAATGATATGCAACAAAAGACAAAACTTCGAAACTTACACAAGTCATTTACAGTTTAACAGGTATACCTTTAAGATAAAGAGATGAACTATCACTGTTCAACCAATGAAACTCGTTTTAACTTAATTTCCAGTATTTATTTGCCATCCCATAAACACAAGGGAACTTTTAACCGAGTTTCCTTTACAAAAAACACTTAAAGTTACCCCTCTCCCCAATAGAGCAGCGTGGTTGTTGCTAATAATCTGTATATAATTCATAAAAAAACAAATGACACCGATGAAAAGTACTGTTTTTTTGTTCCCCTTTCTTGTTAAGCCAGGATTTCATACCTTGTATCCGTACCTTCACATCGAGTTGAATTCCGCACTTGTCTGATGTATGCCGCTTCTTTGGATTTTTCTCACTTTCCAATCTATAATCTGGACTTCTTCCCAGAGGGGGTAGTGTTCACCTTTCTCTCGCTAGGCTATGTTTTTCTTTATGTTCCTTGAGGGCGGTGAGATTCCCCTTTATAATTCTTCCCACTTTTACAAGGAATATTATAAATGCAATTATTGGTCAGACTTGGTGGTCCAACTCTGGTGATCAGGTTGCGAAGAGTGAAAAAACTACTAAAAGTGACCCGGACGTTCAAATGGCTACAACTCCTTTGAGTATTTTCTGCTATATATGAAATTTGCGTAGTGGGAACATATTTGGTATCCTTGGTGGAATCTTTAATACTCCCCTTCTTGGTGACGACATGGGAAGGGTAGATATTTCATTTGAGAGTGTATATTATTTTTTTCTAGTTCCTCCTCCTCTAATCAGAATTATAAAGGGGGAACTAGCAGACCTCGACTCGAGGAACATGAAAAAAAAGCCATAATCAGAAGCGAATTAGAAAAATCTGGTATGGCGGACCACATCTGGAGAGAGAAAGGCGAAAACTCTCCATGAAGTCCAGATTATAGACAGGGAACGCTGTTGGAAAGTGACACAAATCAAAGAAGCCGCATTACATCAGCATGTCGGCTGAGTGTATAAGTCAGACCAGTGCAGAATTCAACTGGGGGTGGCTTCCGCAACTCAACAGGGATAAGGTATGGAAATCCTGGCGGAAAGGAAACAAAAACAAAAGAAAATATAAAGATTCTGTTTACTAGCATTACATTTGGATACTAGCATTACATTTGGATAGTACACCTGAAGAAGGCCGTAGAATAGATGAGCTGGAACGTCGTGTGAACAACATCCACACAACTCTTTGAAAATTCATATATTCTAATACTAAAATCAAAAAGCAGTATTTATTTAAGGAGTTTAAATATATACTTTTTGTAAATTCCACTTAATTAATAATTCAGTATAAAATTAAATGGGGTTTTAGGTTAATCCAGTCTTTTTGAGTACATGATATTAAAAAAACCCACCTATTTCATGCAATTTGCACTTTTTCCAAATTAGAAAGCTAGAAACATGTGTGGTTACCAAGCCCATATCAAAAACTAATTACTGGGTGCTTTTACTGTTTCTGTGCCAGACTAAGCTAAGTAAATAACTATTGGATCTGTCTAGTGGCTGAGATAATTGCATATTTTGCACAGAGGCTAGGTAAAAGCATATTTTGCACAAGATTTTCAAGGAAGGCAGACTCTTCTCACTTGGAAGATTGTCACAAAACAATCTTCCTACTTTTGGCTTAGTAAATATCAGAAAGCTACAAACATAACAAAGAAGTGCACATCATTGATCATATATGTAGATAAATAGGTGTCATCAGCCACATAATTTGTTTGTTTGTTTGTCTTGAAACAACATCACCGTTTCTCAACGAATCTTTACCAATTTTGGTACGGATGTATCCCAGAATAATGCATGAACAAAGAAAACGCCGGTCCGGACTCCCTCCGGGGTGAAATATGACGCAGCACCATTTTTTAGAGGTTACTCATTTAGATTTAGTTGTCTTGGTAGCGTCTAGATGTCAGAAGTTCCTATTTAGATTATTTTTTATAAGATGATATTTTTTATTTATGTTTTTTGACTCAATTTTACATATAAACCTGACAGTAGATTTGGCATTTTATATTAGTGATCTTTCGGTTTCTGTTGACATCACTCTGACTTGGTGAAACCATCGCCGAAACTTTGGTACATACGTGAGTTTTTGTTTTATTACAGTTTTTTACTGGATACACACACGCGACTTTTGGATTCCGTGCCATAAATTATTCTAAATTCCAACGTCCGGCTGGTAATAAAATTACATTTTCTTTATTGCTATGGTTAGGTTGTTGTTGTTTTCTGAGGGAATTCTGGGCCAGTTAAAACAGAATACTAACTATTAACTATATTAACTATATAAAATCTAATAAAAAAAATAATTTCAGAGTTATTTTCTTTTTATTGCTATTGGTATTTTTATAGTGATCTTTCGGAAGTGGTAGAGGTTACTCTGACATGGTTTAAACTTGACTACGGAGGGATGGAAAGCATAAAAAAATAGTTTTTCACTGAAAATCTTTGTACAGACATAATGATTTTCAAAAAAGGTTTTTCACTAGAAACTTTTGGAAAATTTTGCACACACGAGATATTTTTCTTTATTTTTTAATTTTTTAAATGGAAACATTTCCACACATCTGATCTTTTTTCTTATTACATTATTTTTCACACACCTGATATTTTATTAAAAAATTACAGTTTCTCGAAAGTTTCTTTTTTGTCGACTTTTTACAGATTCTACCGGGCAACGCCGGGATTCCCTATTGTATGCTAGCTATGAGAATGTTTTCCTTTTTGAAAACTATTTCATTTTTGTTTTAGTTGAAACATCTTTCAGTAAGATTTAGTGCTACCAGAAAAAAAACATTTTGTTTTTCCATTCTTCCACATTTTTGTTTAATTCTGTTTTCCAAGATTGATATAACAAGAACAATGCCATTTTTAACAACATTTAAGATGGGGCAATTTTATTAGTATTTTTAATATCTTTATTAATTAATAACTTAAATCCAGCTATTTTTTTGTTCTTATGCAATTTCTGACAAGATTTAAAATAGCATTAATGCTCTCAAATGATCCAGCGGCATAAAACACGT
>VCCN01001082.1:251969-270601 GCA_006491835.1 Architeuthis dux | reverse complement strand
GTAAAAGAAGTAGGAAACGGCCAGACACAAGATGGCGGGACACATACATATATACATACACATATATACACACACACACACACACACATATACACACATATATATATATACACACACATATACATCACAAAGTTAGTTTAGATTTCAACAATGGAATTTTTAAAAAAAATGATAGAAAGTTATAATCAACACTTGATTTAGCATTTTGTAATTTAATTTATGATCGATAAAAATAGGCATAATCTGAAGATTTAAAAAATAAATTTCGTTGTATTTATTTATATTATTATATATAAAAGTATATCTTGCAATTTTTGCATATTTATAATATGAGTTTGAAGTTGCATAGTAGAAGATTGATAATAATAACAGATAATCATTATATTTTAGCAAATATTAAATTAGTTCTACAGTTAAAGGGCCATAAAAAGAATTTAAAAAAAAAACAAATGGGGAAAAAAAAGAAACTATTTCTAAAAATATCAAATCCCACAAAAAAAAAAATACAGTCAGAGTTTTTAGTGATATACAAAAATACACATAATATGCTTTGTACAAGTTAAATATTTGACAGTGAAAAACATTTTCCTCAAACAGGTTAAGTTAGCACATTATCTAGCATACCTGCTTAGCAAAAAAAATCTGATTCAGGCGGCTGTCTCTCACAATTGAACCATCAGGTTCTGTTTCTGGAACCCACTTAAACAGGAAAATAAGCCCATGTACAGGTCTGCAAGTAAAATATGTTATATCAATAATACTGATTGTTATATCCATTTCAAATTGAAGGGTGTTTTTATAATAAATTAATCTATGTTTTTGTTTGCACAAATACTATTTTATTACCTTCTTCACATAACTGCAGTAGCTAGAGTGGAGTAATCAATAATATCAATGAATTTGTACAATTTTTAGTAGAGAGGGGAAAATGTATTTCATATAGAGTGATCCCTAATTTCCTGAGGATGTTGTGTAGCTAAAAAAACAAAAAACCTGAGCAATATAAAACACATTAGAGGCTCTTTTCTATTTGTAAATAGCTTCAATAAATAAAAAATCAAAAAAATCAAGTATAACTACTAGAGACAAGGTTTTATTCGTGTTGGCATGATAAACAGACTAATTAGAAGTATCACCAACACGTTCAAATTTAATATTTGCTAAAATATAATGATTCAATATTTGTATCAGAGACCTTTGAATAAAGGAGTATAATGTATAAATTATATGCTACAGGGTAGCTGGACATTTCACATCTATGAATTCGTCATCAGGAATTTTCTATTTAAGTAAAATATATTTGTACAAAAACAGTATATATGGTTCTTTTTAAGAAGTAATGTTGGTATCTGTTTTTTTTAGCTACACTCAGGAAATTAGTGATCACTCTATATGAAATACATTTTCCCCTCTCTACTAAAAATTGTACAAATTCATTGATTATATACAAAAAGATCGAGATAACTTGTAGGTATATCAATATTTGATTAATGAACAATAAGTGTGGTTGATTTTGTTAATATTCCAATGTTTATTGACAACCTCAGAACATTAAAACAGGTAAAAACACTTCCATTCATATTAATGATTGAAAGTGTATCCCTGTTAATAGTAGACACATGCAAAGACAAATGAAATAAAAAGTACAGTGAAATGGCTAATGATATCGCTTCTATATCAACTTAATTATAAGTTGCTATTTCAGAGGAATCTGTTAATATCTAGATTTTTTGGACAGGGAAATGAAGTTAGAAAGAATGATAATTGGATACCAGACTTAACAAATAGAAAACTTTATTCTGGCTTATGTTCCATAAACCTGAACACTAAATTTGCTTCCAGAGTATGGTCAATGCACTCAGTGAAGGTCAGAGCTCATGAACTTGTGGAAACAAATTTCTGCTGAATCAAAATAATTAATGCCTAAGAAAAAACAAAAATCATGGGAACCACAAGAAATGTTTCCAGTTACACTTGCTGCCATCATAAAAACAGGATCTGTCAGAAAACGCTTGTTTTATTTACAACATTTTACAATAGAATTGACTGTACACAGAACCCCATATGGGGTTAGAACCAGGTCATTTTTTTATGAATTGCCTGCCAGTTTATCAAAGACAGAGTCCTTCATTACCTTTGTTTATATAGTAAAGCATCCGTCTCTTAAGACAACTCCTAATGAAGTATACACCTGTTGACGAAGACCCGGTTTCTGTTGCATGCGTCCTTGCAAGTTTCAAGTCTGGTCGAGACCAGGAGTTTATCCCTACAAGTTTTCATGACCACACCCTTGGCAGGATGCAAGTCCACCGAAGGGATACTTCCACCCTAATCACATAGCTTAGAGCGTACTCAATTAGCTGCTGAATGCACAGGGAAATTTGTCCTAATGAGTTTTCCGCACTCTTCACACATACCGGGAATCGAACTGAGGACATTTCTATAAAAAAAAAAAAAAAAAAAAAAAAAAAAACCCACTTCTATTCATAATATTCTAAAATTGAAATATCAATAAAACCAGCCACACATTCAGACATTTTTATGGTTTGACAGATCTTGACAAAATTTTTAGAAATAAATAAATAAATAAAACTCACTTCAGGTTCTTGAAACTGTCAGGATCTAAACTCCATATTTCTTCTACTTGGATACCTTTAACACCTGCCATAGAAGAATTAACTGAATTCATACAGACATTTTTCCACAGTAGTTTCCATTTAAAAACATACAATTTGTCTGTGCCTGCATTATACAGGAAAAATATTTTTGGTAACTAGATAAACATATTCTGTTTAGATATGTGCAGACTTACCTTAAATGACATCAGAATAGAATTTGGCTATAATGCCAATGGGTCATTCCATGTCACATGGATCGGTTGCCCCCACTCTGATTTTGTCTAACTTTGCACACAGGTTCATTTGGGTTTGAAATGAAGTCCTGTAAAACTTTAGCTCAATATCTTTACTCATTCAGTCTCTATGAATCGAAGAACAAAGATTTCAAAGTGAGCTCCAGATTTCATTGGTATTTCTGAGAAGCCATTTTTAAGTAAGCTTTACTCAGCTGTCTGGCAAGGAAGAGAGTGATGTCAATGCACTACAAAATGTTACAATCTTGATCTTTCTAGCTTTTCTAGATCTTGAGATATAAAGTCTCAAAAATGGCCCAAATTTTAAAAAAAACGACAAAAATGCACCATTTTTAAAAGGAAAAAAATGAACATGTGGGACAAGTTGCACAATTTTCTAACCAGAACCACTGAAAAGAGCAATGTTTAAAATACTTGAGACTTCATTCTTTCATGTTCTAATGAGTGGTTGAAATAGGGGGGAATACAGCATATACCTACATCTCAATTCCAGGTTTTTTGTATGCTCAATGTCTACTAATGGAGACTTTAACATATACCTAGCCGCCAAATTCTAACCTTACTGTATACCTAGTTCCCCAAGCCCATTTCAATCACTGGTCCTAATAGAACAGAGAAATCTTGTTTAATGACATCTGCAAATTTTGAATTTCATTTATTTGCACATAGTTCTTATTTATCTTTAATTTGTAGTAAGGATAAGAGGAGAACTTAATAGGCAAAATATGTTTAAACATAAAATTTACTGTGACAAGATGACATTCTTTCTCAGGTTAGATTTTATAAAATACATTGTGTTTGAATAGCAAATTTTGGAAGGAATATTTTTTTAGTCCTAAAGAATCATGGCCAAGAGAGACCATCTGGTAGATATCTCCTTGTATATACCTTAGAGATATCAGAACAAAGAAGAATTGGAAACCTCAGACATCTTTCAGAAAAATGAAATAAAATATTTTTAGTTAATAGAAAAAGAGATAGCAAATAGCACAGCAATTTTGTCAACCATGTATTTTATATAAACAAAAGTTACCTTTTAGATGACCTGGGCACACAATTCCTCAAGAGATTACTCACCTCATTTCATAGGTAGATCCTTAAAAATTAAATATGCTGCCTACCCGAATATGAGTGAGGATTAGGATCTGATCAAAGTATAGTCTCAAGACAGCTGTCTCCCCAGTGATGTCACCAAATACAGAGATTTGGGTTGGGACATTTACCAAAGGTGCAATATATTCCAGTGAGGTCCTTTAGTCAGTTCTCAGAATTATTCACTGGGAAGAGGGTTAAGCTCTGAGAACAGTTGGTCTACTAGAATAGATTGCCTTAGAGGAAACCCAACATACCAAGCCATTCAGTTTACCATAACCAACCTACAGTTGCTGGAAATTGGAAAAATCATTTTGTTCCTGTAAATGGAGAAAGAACTTGTCTCGTGAAAAACACGAAACAAGTTCTTTCATAGCAAATGTTGGGATCTACAATGGCATTGATAGAAGAGAGTTAGAAGTGCAACCAGGCCAATATATGGCATGTTTTTGAGGGTTTCTGATAGATTGTAAACATTTGCAAAAAAATGCATATATCACATCAGTATGCATCATCATGGGCCAAAGAGACTGTTTCCCTGGCCATCCACACAAGACTTGCTGGGTTCCAGAGTAGCATAGCCTGACGACTATTGCTGCACCTACATGCAGACAGTACATAATACCTGCACAAACCTTGTCAACAATAGAAAAACTTGATAAGGAAATGTACAATACTAGAAGAAAATGAGTAGAGGTAGGGTGGAGCCATCAGGCGTGTGGATGCAGATGCCAATTTCTCTGCAATCAGGTAAATATGCATTTTTGTTAGTTATGAATAAAGGGAATTGGCAATGGCTTATAAGCCACCATGGACCATGCAGGATTGCAAATAAATAAAATTCAAAATTTGCGATGTCATTAAACAAAATTTCAATGTTCTATTAGAACCATATCACTGATTAGAACATGAAAGAATGAAGACCCCAACTTGTAAATCTAGCCCCAATTATTTTAAACATTGCTCTTTTCAGTGGTTCTGGTTAGAAAATTGTGCAGCTCATCCCACATGTTCATTTTTGCCTTTAAAAATGGTGCATTTTTGTTGATTTTTAATTCTGAACATTTTTGAGACCTTATATCTCAGGATCTAGAAAAGCTAGAAAGATCCAGATTGTAACATAAAGAAAGTGATTACAAAGTGCATTGACATCACTTTCTTCTTGCCAGACAAAGCTTGTAAAGAAATTCCAATGAAATCTGGACATCTTTTTCTGAAAAAAATTATGCTTTCTAGAGCTAGGCTGATATCATTTTTAAGATCAACATATGAAGTTGTCCCTGAGAAATTTGCAAGAAGTTCCTGTTGTGGAATGGTTGCTAGTTGAAAATGGAAAAATAAAATCTGGTTGTCATTACTTCGAACAAAGTAGTCCTTGTTCTTGGATCCATAGTGACTGAATGAGTAAAGATATTGAGTTTTACAGGACTTCATTTCAAACCCAAATGAACCTGTGTGCAAAATTAGAGCAACATTGGAGATAGTCCAGTGGGGCACTTTCCCAAAATTGGTCCACTTGACGCAGAATGACACCAATGTAAATTTTCTCCAGATGAATTGAAGAAATTAAATTCCATAACATGATAATTTTAAAATACTTAATGCTTTAGATTCAGTCTTGTTCTCAAAAATAAAATAAAGAGCATGACTAAATGTAATACCCTACACACAATTTGAAAAATGTTATTACTAAGAATTTTTGTGAGCACAATACTACCCGTCATGACAGTATTTTAATACTCCTAGTATTAAAATCATTAATATACTAGCAGGAATAGCTGGCATTGCCAATGGAAAAAAATTTCAAATATAACAACACAGGAAAACAAATATTTTATAAAGTTTTCATAAAATTAAATGTTTGTTTTAGTAGATTATTTGCTCACACTCCCAGGTTTAGCATTGTAGTTAAATTGTAAATAGGAGGCCTCTTAAATGCTTAAAAATTAATTGTTCTCAAAAGTGAGAAATTACCAGAGGAAACAAATGTCATATGGATTGAAAGCGAAAAAACAAATTACTGATTTTTTCAAATGAATATTTGCGCATATGTATGTGTGTGTGTGGGGGGGGGGGGCGACCAGGGTGTGCAAGACCCTATATGAGAAAAAGTATATGCAAAAGTCCTGAAATATCATCCAAAATGCCTATGTATACACTCAATCAAACCAGTTTTTGGCTCTGCGGTTTGAGTTGTGTAAGAAGAAATATATTAAAGAACATATTTCTTTTACCGTGTTTTCAAATTTGAAGTTATTTAATCCCTGCTAGTATATTTTAATAAAGTAAAAATAACATGAAATATTTTTTCAAAATACATGGGTAATCCACCTGAAAATATTGAAATGATACATTAAAAAAGTAAATATTAAAACAAAAACTATCAAATGAAAGTGACATGTGAGGTCATCAGAGTTCATTACTAATTTTTATTTAGATAAATCTTGAGACAACACATTTGTCCCCCAAATTTCGGTAAAAATTGAAAAGAATTAAAATTCCAATATTTATCTATTAAAAGTCTTTTGAAAGATCTCGAGGAAGATTTCTTTTCAATTTTTACCGAAATTTGGGGGACAAATGTGTTGTCTCAAGATTTATCTAAATAAAAATTAGTAATGAACTCTGATGACCTCACATGTCCTGATGTCTCCCACTGTGAAAGGATGTACCACTATGCTAATTTCAGCTTCCTACATGCAAAATGGATGGAAATTAAGGATCCAGTTTAGCATTATAATTACATTGTAAATAGAACTCTACGGCACAACCTTTAAAAATTCACCCAGCCTATATCCTCTGCCATGAAAAGATGTACTGCTATGCAGAATTGTGGAACATACAGTTTTGGAGAACAAGTTTTCTCTTTTCTGGGCATCCATATTTAGTGGGCTTTCATCATTTATAGGTAAGGAAAATTGACCACACACTCATTTTACAATTGAAGGTATTTTACAGGTAACAGTCACACACTATCTTTCACTATTTCTAATAAAACAAAAAATATTTTTTCAGAATCCATTTAGTTAATTATAACCTCCTCCCAATCCACATGTTTTTAGCTATTGTATACATATATATGAACAATTCATTAATATAGGAGGGTTCAGTTTATTACTTGAAAATAATAGAAAACTGATCCCCACTTCAAGTACAGAGACTTTAGAGTCTCTGTACTTGAAAATATTAAATCAGTTTGTCATTAAATACCAATAGAAAACTGATCCCCCTTCTTTATGTCCAGGGCCATGTTACGCTGATGTATTAATCATGGAGGGATCAGTTTATTACTACATAATAGAAAACTGATACCCCACGTCTTGGAAAGAGACTTTAAAAAAAAAGTCTAAAATCTTCTTAAAGTTTCGAAAATCTTTTAAAAAATACCATTGTACTTGGACACAAATCTATAATTTGTTAGCTTGGCAGACTACAGTTAACAAAGAGGGGCAGGGGGTTACAGGGAAAAACAGGTGGGAAAAGTTGTGCACCCAAGGAGTTATATTATTAGAAAATTAAAACCATCAATGGTAGTATTAAAAAAAAAAAATTTTTTTAAATTAAAAAAAAAAAAAAAAAAAAAAAAAAAAGGAGAGAAGAAGTTTTTAAATAATGGTAGCCAGTCTGTGGTGGGCATACGCAAAAGGATTGGCGGGTGCCATGACACCTGCAGGCACAGGGTTGGTGACCGCCATTCAAGTTTTACGATCTCCATTGTTTGAATATTTCTTGTAGCTTACTTTGTCCTCAACACAATTTTACAAGGAGCAGCTTCCAGTCATGAGATCATAAGCAATGAATCAGTGATCTTGAGAAGCAAATACACATTAATGTACTTTTAATGTTTTAATGTACTTTTAATATTAAAAAATAATGAGTTCTCACTTAATAGGGTAGTAAATATTGAATACTTCTGGCATTATATATGCCAGAAGTATTCTGCTAAAGAAATGTCTGCAAAAAGTCTTTTCCTAATACCATTTGGGAGGTATTTTACCTGCGACTAACGTTTCAAGCTCTAGGAGAGCCAAATTCACTTTCAGACCAAAATTGAAAAAGGTTGAAAATATCCATAGGAGAGAGAAGGGAGGTGAGAGAGAGTTTTACAATTTTTATATTTCTGACCTATTTTTCATTGGGTGAGAGATCCGTTTGTGGTAAGTGTTTGCAAGTCAGCAGAATTAACTGTTGATGAAGAGGATGAGTTGACGGAAATTAGAAACGACAGGACTGAAACTGAAGCACCTTAGCTTCATTCTAGTTGTCCCTTTCGAGAGGAATACCCCATCATTACAAAGAAGGCAATTGAATTCTCTTTTTTAAGGCTAAAGTTTTGAAAAATGTTTTTAAAAATAATGTCACCATTGAATTTTCTGCCCTCAAAGCACAATTTGGGGGTTTATATTTCCATTCTAAATTTTTTTTAGGCCTTTTCGTGCCTCATTAATCCACAAAATAGACCTAAAAAGAGATGACATTTTGAAAAAAAAAAAAAAAAAAATTCAAAACAAAGTAGATACTACTTTGTTTTGATGTTTTTTCTCATGAACACATCTTTGTTTTGACCAACTTTATTTATACTAGAAAGTGAAGTTTAGTCTAAATGACAAAGAAAAAAAAAAGGATATTTTTGGTGGGGTAGCACTTTAATCGGTCAATTGAATACAAAAGTAAAAATCTTAACTCTTTTAGCAGTGTCAATTGAAAAAGAGTTAAAATGAAATCATCCAATCTCGATGATTAGAAATGCCATGATTACCAAGATATTTAATCTGAAAATAAGATATGCTTTTTTATCAGTTTTTTTTGCTTTCAATTCGTTAGACCTTTGCAAGCATGACTGGGGGAAAACGAAGATCTCAAAAAAAGAAATTAAAAAAATTATAAACTTTTAAAAGGAAGAAATCAAGTTAAGAAAATAAGTCGATATATTACCCCCGGGAAAAAAAAAAATCACAATGAAAAATTAAAATTGGAAATAACCAGAATACTTCAAAGCTGTAGTTTCGTATTTCGACGGACTGAAAGTAAGGGTCCAGTTCAGTGTTTATAGTTACATGGTAAAAACCTAAATTATTTTTTTTCTCTCTTTCAAAACTGACACTTTTCCAAAGGTAACAGAGATCTTATTTATTGAAAGCACAACAAATTTTTCCTGAAAATCTTTTTAATAGGGTTTTTGGTTTTGACTCAAGATTTTAGAAAAAAATTATTATTTAGTAAAAATTTACGTGTCGGGAGTTGCGAATTCTAGAAGAAAATCTTTTTTTCTTTCAATTCTGGGTGCTTTCAATCCATTTGACCCTACAACCATCCAGAAATTTGTTAGTTTTTAGAAAAAATACTGTTTTCTGGTTTTACGAGTGGGGGGGGGGGGGGGGGGGGTTCTATTTTCAATGTAACTATAATGCTATTGTCGACACTTAGTTTCCGCCATCTTACGTGAAAAAACATGAAGATGAATAGCACTGATAAATAATAGGGAAATTAGAAACACTAACCCTACCTACCAACCGTAACTACATACCGTATTGCCTGTAAAGTAGGGATCATGTTGGCAAATTTTTCGTTTTTCAGAAAAAATGACAAAATAGAAAAATGTAATAGGTCTTTTTGGTAAAAAGTTGAATTGTTTGAAAATTTCAAACAGCAGACAGACTGTAGAAGCCAGGATTATAATACGGAAATGGTTGTCACTAACTCCGGTAAGATGGCAGAAAATAAGTGCCGACTATACCATTTATCATGATTACATTATAAAAAAAACGTAAAACCTGAAAAAATATTTTTTCTAAAAAATAAATTTACGGTGGATTGAAAAAAAAAATCATTTCACAACATGTAAATCTTAAATTCTTTCAAAGATTTTCCATGTAACTCTAATCAAAAAGTGGGAACTTACTTTCTGCCATTTTCACGGAGATACCTTCTTCTAGTTACTTTCAACCCCAACCTTATTCTTAGAACCAAAATTCATAACCGAAAAAAGCAGACGATTCTCTGTGAAAATTTTGGAAAGTAAGCTCAGTAATTGTTTGGAATAGGTTCATCAAGATTTTGAAATTTAACTTCAGTAGACACTGCTGCTAACCTATTATGGAACAAATGAAAGCAGAATACTTGACCATTTAAAACTGTATTTAATTAACTACTGCGGACTCGTGAACTACTTTACGGAAATTGACACCTTGATCAAAATCTTAATTTTATTGTGAAAAATTTTAGTGTCATTAGGAAGTAGAAAGATAAAAATTATTTGTGTACACAAATAATTTTTATCTTTCTCTCTATCTCCTTATATAACTGGAGATATTTTTGAATATAAATAGCATAAATCTTGCATAAAATGTAAACAAAACTCCCCACATCAGTTGCGTTGTAAATTTCTCCACTTTTTGATGCACAATAAACACCTAGATTTAAAAAAAATTATAACAAATCAACTACTTATTGGATTTTCAAAAAGGATGAAATTTATTTTAAATAAGTTTCTATTCCAAATTTCGGGAAAAGAATATTTTTTCATTGTGATAACACCCGCCAATCATTTGATGATTTATTTCATTATCAAATCGATTTTTTCACATAGTTAAGTTAAGACCATGAAAATATAAATTCTACTTCCCATTTTGAAAAAGCTGTCAGACTTTTTTCCGTAAAAAATGTCTTAATTAGGAATGTAAAAATGAAAAAAAAAATATTGCTCTTATTGGCATTCATTCATTTTGTAAAATATAATTTATAGCTATTTTCCATAAAAAGAGAAATAATTAGAAAATTAAAAAATTCTAATTTGTACTCAAAAAGATTATTTTTTGGGCCAGATATTTTGAGCAATACAGGCCTTCCGGTTAAGAGAAGACAACTGTATTTGTAATGAAATTTGTAATGGTTGTGTGTGTCCGTGTGTTCACACTTTTTTGGGAGATAGATTGGTATGTAACAAGAACGCCATATCATATTCCCAGGGTTAGAAAATAGGTCAAACAGCCGATGAAGTCAGAACAAAGGGAATACGTCCAACCAGATATTTTTTTCACGCAGCGTGAAAAAAAGGAATTTTATATTTTGTTTTTCAAAGAAAATCGTAATTATTCTGTTAACTTCACCCGTTTTTTTAGGATGTCGATTTCAAATTGGCTGGGGTTAAAAAACCAGTTAGGATCCAACACCCAGCAGCGACAGGTCAACAAGCTAGGAGCTTCCCTCTTCACCCGTCAGGGTGAAGGAGGGAGGAGGAAACCAGCGCCTTGAATTTCGGACTGCTACCATCCCCACCAATCCTTCAGTAAAGAAACTTGTTAGAATTTTTAACAGAAAAACAGAATTCAATATCCCTGGTGGCCTGCGAACCGGCCTGGCATTGAAGCTATCAATGGGAATAAAACAAACCGTGTTCACAGAAGTAGTAAACATGACTGGGTATAAACTGCTTTCCGTATACGTCACCTGCTGTTTTTGTGCTGACAGCTTATCTCAAAATTGACCCTATGACAGCTATTAGACCCCGGTAATCAGTCTGAGCAAAAAGTTGCGATAAAAAACTAGACATCTCTACACCCAATTTTAAAACGTAAATTAAAATTTAGAAAGTCCAAATATGTGTCCGGAAAAGCTATGATTTTTTTTTTAATTAGTCGCCATTTTGTTGACCTTTTTCGAAAATTTTAAAAAATTCAAATTTTTCAAAGTAAATTCATCATTACTTAACAGAATAATTACGATTTTCTTCGAAAAACAAAATATAAAATTCCTTTTTTTCACGCTGCGTGAAAAAATATCTGTCAGCGGCTGACTGAGATTATTACAGCTGTGTTGACTCCTCTTGAACCGGAAAATCATAGCAATGTATGGCCATCCGTACAAAAATAACACCCAATTAAAGACATTTTTAATAAAATAAAATAAAGTTTTATATGATTTTGACGTTTATTTTATCAAAGTGTCATTTTTCCGTGTGTCACGAATTCCGCAGAGATGCCTAAAAACAACTAATACAATTAAGATGATGGTAAAAAAGTAAAATAACAGTGTATAGATATAGATGTTCCGAATTGTGTGCGTAATTTACGCGTATCCGCATATATTTTCTACCTTTTAGTGTGTATTTCTTGGTAATACAAAACAAAAAAAACAAATCAGGAAAAACGGGAGATAACTGTAAATTGTTATGAAACACAGGAAATATGACTGGGGATAAACTGATTTTTTAACATTTCATATATATATATATGAAATAAAATTATGGATAATTGTATATCCAATCGACAGAATATACATATATATATATATATATATTTTAGTACTTTGGGAGCGTAAATACATTTTACATAAAAAAAAACAAAAAAAACACTAACAAACTGTTTTCAATTAAAAAAATTGTCAATTTTCAGCAGGAATAACCAAATCATTCCTGAGCAATTCGCTCAGGAATGATAAGGCACTCTCGAATACCACAAGTGGAAAGAATTGATTTCGGTTGGCCATGGTGCTGCCACACGTGTAAGAATTCAAAAATCAAAACAACATTATAAGTTACTTCCCCTGATTTTGAGTTATCTCCCTTGTTTTTTCTATATGCGTATCTGCTTTAGCATCAAATGATTATCCCCAGGTGTTGGATTGGATATAATAAAAAAAATTTTTTAAAAAAGGGCACAATGTAGAGAAGGTGGTCCCGATTGTAAAGTTTCACACCCCCGAAGTTAAAAACGGCGAACCAATGAAAACAATTTATTCAAAGCTTATGTTTTTCTTTCGTTAATTCTTTCTTATTTGTGCGCCGTTTTTAACATCGAATGAGCGAAGGTGTGAAACTTTACAATCGAGACGGGAACACCATTCCTATTCCGCCAAGTTTAATTTTTTCGTGTTTGAAAGAAACTTTTAATTTTCATTGATAGTTGAAGAATTAAACGAATTTAAGACGTTAAAGTCATGATTACGGGGGGGGGGGTAAAAAAAAAAATTTAAAGGATCTAAAATTGAAAGAAAATTTTCTTCCGGATGGTTCTAGTGTATTTGATTGAAAGCACTTAAAATTGAAAGAAAATTGCGTTTGTAAAGTCTAAAGAAATTAATCTTAAACTTTTATTTTTTTAACACTAAAAACAAATTTAAGATTCATTTCTTTAGACTTTATAAACGCAATTTTATTCTTTCAATCATCCGAAAATTCGTTAGTTTTTAGAAAAAAAGATTTTTTAAGGTTTTACGAGGGGGGGGGTTCTATTTACAATGTAACTATAATGCTATAGTCGGCACTGACTTTCCGCCATCTTACATTAGAATCCTAGCTTGTAAAACCTTTTTAAAAAATCATTAAAGGTAATTAAGATTGAAAGCACCAAAAATTACAAGCGAAATACTTTTTTGTCTAATATTCGACTTAAACAAATCTTAACCAACATTACATATTTCTGTAAAATACACAAAAAGGTACCTAAAAACCTAATTCTACTTTCGAATTTGGAAGACGTGTTTCAGGCATAATTCAAACTAACAAAAATTAAGCTAAATTTTTAGAACAAAACGTTAATAATGAAGAAAAAAATGTTAAGGGCCTCAAAGAAGCCACATTATTACCTAAATTTAATTGTGAAGATTAGGAATTGAAATAAAAAAACGAATAGAGAAAAACAGTAACAAAATGCACGTTTGTTCAAAACTGCAGCGCGGACTAACAAAATGTGCATTTAAACTATATTAGCCAAACTGTTGTTATTGCGTAAAATATTATCGAAAACATTTGTACTTTTTGGTAAGAATTTTATTTGCTAAACTTGGTAGCTTTTTTGTTGAATAACGACTAACGAAAGATCTCATGGGTAATTAATTGATCTTAACAAGAATGAGCAGTTTCCAAAAGAGTGCATTTTGATTTAAATGTATAATTCTTTAATTAAAGACTTACCAAAGCCACGAATTAACTCAGTGAATACTCCAGGATCACTTTCAATAAGACACCAATCTCCTGCTGCGCCCGACATTATTCAACTTAAACTTTCATTCAAGAAAGAAAAATTAGGTCTATGAAAATGTGGAATGGTGAATAAAAAATTTGGAATGACATCTGAAACGAAATTAGTTAAAAAAAAGAAGAAAAATAATTACATTCGACAATATGTACGAAAAAGAAAATACGCAGAAGTTAGGTTTTAAAGAAGGATAAAAGTATTGATAAACAGGAAAATTTTAAACATTACTATCTGCCGAAAAACACATCTTACCAATATTCACTTAACTTAGTCTCCTAAAGAAAGCCATATTGGATAAGCAATGTTGACAGAAATTTAGATGCTTTACATCTAGATTTAGATGTTTTACATCTAAATTTAAATGTTTTAGGTTGCGTTTAGATGTAAGAAATTGTTTTTTAATTTTTTTTTTTACCTTTCTGGGTCAGTGAGGGGAAACTTTTTTCTCTTTTAGGGGTCAAAATTGAGTGGAGAAATTATTTTCTTTTTTAAAGGTCGTCATTGAGGGGGGAACATTTTTCCTTTTAGGGGTCAACAGCGAAGGGAAACGTTATTTTTTCACCTTTTAGAGAAAAATGCTAATTATAGAGTAGTTTTATTTATTTGCAAATAATAATTATAATATTAATTCGATACAAAGGAAGTGACTTGACATCCAACGTATCTTTGTGCCAAGGGATATTTTCCCTGCCCCCCATCCCTAACTGACGTCATAACTAACATGTGCGGTCGGTTACGCTACAAATGCCATGTCCAGAGGCTACATACCACATGTTTTGAGCCAGGGACTTCCTGGGCGTTGGAATTCTTTCGGATTTTTGAAAATTTGAACATTAAAAACTAAGCCTCATAAATGTAGTAAAACATGATCCTACAAATGTGTCCGGAAGCTGTTGACCACATTTTAGGGTGTAAAACTATACTGGAACCTGATAGCATGACATTAATTTGACGTAAAACAGTTTTTAGTAAGTTGCTTGACCGGATGGAACTCATTTTCATTTAACTAGAATTAATACGCATCTGTTAAATACATTATCAAACTCTCTTAAGCCCTTTATTGTTGGGAATTTTTAGTATTCCCCCAAATAATTCTGAAACAAATATACTGTTACTTAGTTTTTTCTTGAACGCAAGAATATCAGGAATATCGGTGGAAGAGTAGCAGTATCAGCAACAGTAACGAGTTACCATCAGGGAAGAAGAAGAAAAGAAACATGAGGAAGGAAGTCAGGCGCGCGAATTTTCCTTTGTTTGAAAGGCAAGATTAAAATGGTGTCGCACACGGTAGTCATGTTACACGAATGGAGGTCGCTGATTGGCTGAAATCTTAGTTAAAAAGAAGGAAGGTGCCATTTTAAAATGAGTAATTTACCACGTGGTAACACCATTTGTTAAAACCAGAAACGAGAAATTAAATTGGATAAAAACAACAGAATGGTAAAGTACAAATTAACATGACATTTAATAAAGAATACATTTAATAGAAAGGGTACAACATATAAAGTGACTTTAAAGAACGATCGTACGAAAAAAGATGTTATTATGTCGCTTGTAGCTTCCATGAACTGAAAGTGTTTTGTGTTGATACGGAGTCGGTTATAGTTGAACCGATGTGACGAAACTATAGAAGTGATCTCTGGTCAAATAATCTCTGGGGTCTATATTTGAGGCGTTATTTCTGATCTGGGCAAAAAGAAATGTAGAAGGAGTTGACCAAAGAGGAGAGTTACTGATTCAAGAAACCAGGATAGCATTCTAAGAAATGAGCCACGGTGAAAAGAAAGGAACGGATTTACGTGTCACTGATGACACGGGCTGTGCTACTAGTTGTAAAAACCAGGGCCAAAATGAGCAAAGAGACTGGGTTGCACAGTGTCTTATAGGGAGATGCTGACGTCATGACAAAAGGGAAATATATTTAGTTTCGTATTTCATAGTCTTCAGGCTGATGTGATCGTGATGATAAAACCAGCCCGATGTTCGAAACCATATTTTAACTTTTTTTTAGTAAAGTGGCTGCTACATCGTGAATAGAACAAACAAGTGTAAACAACAATTGGTTTTCCAAATATCCAAACGTTTATTAACTGTGAGGGTAAAGTGTTGTGTTATCTTTATTCTATTCTCGTTGTACTTTTATTCTATATTCGATCATGTAATGTTTATATATGTATGCATATATGTATCTTAATATCAATAAACATGCCGAAGCGGAGCTACCCAATAGACCCCATAACGAGCCCCGTTTCCAGTGCCGGAAACGAGTGCCTAGAAGTGGGAGCTGGGAAGGGTCTCTTTGACCACAGGCGATCGCCCTGAACACACGTCTTTTGTTCCCCTTCTTTTCTAAACACAGCTAAATGCGATTCTAACCAACACAGATAAAACAGAAAATAACCAACACACAAAAAAAAAACAGCAAAGACATAATACAGGCGACGATGAAAAAAACAACGGACATAGGCCATAACACCGAAAAACGGAAAAAAAACTATCCGACCCACGTGTGGACAAATGCATCTCGACTGTAAATCAGAAGGGAAAATCGTCCGATGGAACAAATGGGTTAACAGGCTACAAAACCTATTCCTCGCACAGATGATCAGCGACGATATCAGGCAGAAAGCCATGCTTTTAACGTTTGCTGGCGATATCGTAGAGTCATTACCGAGCAAACGGTTAACGCGGAGGAGACGAAACACATTTCGACAGACTCGTTAAAGAACAACAACACGTCGAGTGCCGACGATATAAGCCTGACTGGAACAGCCCCCAAACAACAAACAATGGCTAAACTCGTTGTCCAAGGAAGACGCCAGAAAGCGAACTAAATCAACAAATTTAGAGAGAAAACTAAAAGATCAGAAGCAATCGGCAGCAGCAATATCACCGAGAACCAACAACAAAGCAAACCTACGCATTCACTGCAAAACCGGCCACGAAAATAGAAGCAACATACACACAAGCGAATACAAAAACCGAAGCATCAACAAATACACAAAATGAAAAGTACACAACAAAAGCAATCAAAACATCAACAAACGCACAAAATGAATCGTTCGACCCGGAAAACGAACATGGCGACGCTTCGAACAAAAAGGTTCATTTCGAAACTCATGGAGCTGGGCAAAGTTCCACCCTGGTAACTGTGGTGTGAGGGAGACCTTATGCTCAGTGGCGATTCTACGGGGGGCCATGCTCCCCACCCCCGAATTTTGTGAAGTATAAAAATGAAGATTTCTCGTCACATGCAATTCGAGCCTCTAATCTGAACACTACAACTGGGGTCTTGAAAGACGAATTAATCCGGGATCGAGTGGTTGTCGGGCTTTCAGACTCACCTCTGTCGGAAAGAATGCAGCTGGATAAAGATCTCACGCTGACGGAAACTGCCAGGCAGCAACAATGTAACCTAAGGGGAGAAACCCCTACAGAGAAATGCTCAGTTTACATAGTTATAAACAAGGGAAACAACTCCAGAAACACAAAAAATAAATAAGATGCACGCAGACAAGAGTAAAACTAAAAATCAGGGTAAATGTTTTAAATGTGGAAACAGCCCATATCATCCCAAAACAAAAAGTGACATGTCATGCATGCGGGAAGAAATGACACTATAAGCGAGTGTGTGTTTGAAAAGCTATTTACTAAGTAAAATATATATTCCTATATATTCCTTTATATATATAACAGCAGGAGGAGACCCGTGGATAGTTGATCTCAAAGTGAAAGGCAGGAAAGTCAAATTTAAGATTGACACGGGCGCTGAAGTGACCGTTATCCCTGATCATTTCAAACAGATTTGTAAAGACGACGTCCCTAAACTGGCAAACGCAAAGAGAGCGATACTTGGTTCAGGTTGTGCTCCACTGGATGCTCTAGAAGTTTGGAACATCACACTCAAAAAAAGAAGACAGAGGGAACAAGAAGACGTATGAACTGGTGCCACGAGTCAACAGCATCGACCTGGATTCGCTGAAAAACAGGTATCCAAAGCTTACAGCAACTTTACACCATTAAACTCAAACCTGGTGCAGAGCCGTTTTCTCTCAAGACACCGCGACGGGTGCCAAAGTAAAAAAAGAACTAGAGCGCATGGAGCGAATAGGTGTTATCAGCCGTGTCGAGGAGGCCACTGAATGGAGCGCAGGTATGGTGGTAGTGGCAAAAGAATCCGGAGACCCGCGCATATCTGTAGATACTCAATAAGTCGGTGTGCAGAGAAAAGTACATCCTACCATCGGTAGAACAGACACTAGCCGGCGCCATTGTGCAAACATGGGGTTCTGGCAAATACCACTAGTCGAGGAGTCAGCCAGACTAACGACCTTCATCACACCTCTTCTTCAAGAGGTTACCATTCTAAATAGTATCAGCACCGGGGCATTTTCAGAACAGAATGGCTACTGAGGTAGCATAGGGTTTGGAAGGTGTCGTTTGCCATATAGATGATGTCTTGATATGGGGCACGCAGGAAGAAAGAGAATTTCCTCAGCTTTCCATTTTTATTTGTTGGGCTTAAAAAGTTCCAGCCCAAAACGCTAGGCTAAGTATTCAGCATTTTACGAGAAAACGATATATACACATGTATATATCGTTAGAAAGAATAGAATAGAATTTTATAAGCTGGAAAGCTTATAAAATTCTTGTATGTTACCAATTTGTATCTGTTGGGATTAAAAAGTCAC
>VCCN01001082.1:234629-246647 GCA_006491835.1 Architeuthis dux | reverse complement strand
ATCATGGATCAGAGAAAGGACTAGAGTGAACGATATTATACAGCTAATTAAGCAACAAAAATAGAGATGGGCCAGCCACATAGCAAGAAGTGATGATAATAGATGGGGGAAAAGACTAACCGATTGGTGCCCATGGGACAGTAAATGAAGTAGGAAAAGACCAGATACAAGATGGCAGAGGTTAGCACAAGATAGGTTGTCATGGAAGGAGATGGGAAAGGCCTTCGTCCAGCAGTGGACTTATAACGGCTGATGATGATGATATATATCACACACACACATACACACACACACAATCTTTGTCATAAGTATTTGAACAAACAGCCATTTTACTTCTAATCGCTTGGGTTGAGAGTTAAAAACAGGAACATTATACAAGAAGAACCAAATTGTTTGCCATCAACATAGCATGGGATGTATGGGAGTCTTGTTTTGTGGTTCTGAATGCTAAATTTCTTGAAAATGTTTTTTTTTAATAGAATTAAATTGTTAAATGAAAAGAAAGCAAATTTTTTGATTCTATCCTTCTAAAATCTTGTTCAGAATTTTTTAAGGAGATTTAAAAAGTGAACTCGCATTGCTATATAAAAAGTTGCCAAACTAGTAAGTTAACTTTGACCCCCTCACCTGCTCAAAGTCCATGATGGCCCCTGAAATCTCAGGAAATAAAAACAGATTTTATGCTTGTTCAAATAATTATGAGCAATAACTTTTTTTATGTATAAATTATCATTGATAAAAAAGTATTGCTTTTTTTCCTTTAACAATTTAATTCTATTAAAAAAAAAAGATTTTTTCAAGAAATTTAGCATTCAGAACCACAGAACATGACTAAAGGAATCCCTGGTTATATTGATTGCAACAAATTTGGTTCTTCTTGTGTAATGTTCCTGTTTTTAACTCTCAAAACCAGGTGATTAGAAGCAAAATGGTTGTCTATTCCAATACTTATAACAGATACTGTATATTATATTATGATATACTGCCACGTGAGGTCCTTTCTAGGCCAAGGCCAACACCTGTGCGAAAGTGCCCCCAATGACTCCAGGAAAGATGCATATGCGTGGGTGTCCGAAACAGGATGTTGACTGAACTCACAGGTGGTTGCTGGAAATAACACATCAGCATGGGCGTTTGAAACCCCATAAAAGAAAGACACTGGACACCCTAAGAGAAGCACAGGAGACAGAAACTCAGGACTCAGACCAGAGACAAGCAGTGACAGCCAGAGAGGCAGACCGTCTAGGCTGGTCCTGGAAGGCACAGGACCGGGTTCCCTGTTGGGAACACTCTCATTGTCTCTCTCCTACTCTTCATTCTCCGGCCGACAAAATGTATCTTAAGAAATAAAAATATATCCAGATATTTTTATAAAGATGTTTCGAGTCTTCCTTTCTCGCCACGTCCAGGATCTTCATCCCACTTCTGGCAGTATACAACAATTATATATACGCATACACTGTTGAATAGTTGTGTGAGCTAATATAGTTGTAAATCTTCGTTAATACACTTAAAAAATGGAAAACTGTAATAATTAACTCTAGACCTGATATCTGAAACTGACCTCAATCTATCCAACTCAAGACTAAGGTCTATTCCATTAGTAGTTAAAAAGGGGGTGTTAACCCCAAATGCTATTACCTAACACACAGGTGAATCTGTAGTTACGGACAGAGAAACAAACAGAACTAGCATGACAAGGGAAATTATGAATCACTTCCACCCATATATGCTGTGTTGGGAGTGATCAATTAAAAAGTTGGGATGTGATCACTAAAAAAAAGGTCTGAATTTTTAGCAAAAAACAAGTACAAACTAGTGACTAATTTAGCATGAACTTACAATGCATATTGAAACTCACCTCTAAAAACCTATTTTTATTTTTGAGGGGAGTGTGTGTGTGCAAAATTTCAAGTTTCAAGGGCAAAGTCTGGATACATAGATACATATAAATGTCAGAACACATGAATAACCTAAACCCAGCAACAGTGATTAAACCGGTCTATTGTGGGTAGCAGTGATTAAAAAGTCACTATTCATTATATAGATAGATGTTCAGGATCCTGGGAAAAGACAATGTGGAGACTCAGAAAGAAATTATTTAATACCTTAACATGTTTCGACTGTAAATACAGCTGTTTTACACATCTTTTCTCCAACTTTCCTTTTGAAAACAGCTGTATTTACAGTCGAAACATGTTAAGGTATTAAATAATTTCTTGCAAATTATTCTGTATCTCCACATTGTCTTTTCCTAGCATCATTATGTTGGATAACCTTTATCCTATTGTACACCATAGATGTTTATGTACATCTTAAGTTAGAGGAAAACAATCAAAGTATTGTTGTTGCTGCCGCCGCCGCCGCCGCCAATTGTTCTACAAATACAGTAAGTGTCAAATAAAAAGCCTGTTTAATCAATCCCAGAATTTTGTTTGTTCAAACTGATCAAAACTTGTAAATATCCAGCACAAAGGAGGAGTGGAACAGCCTAAATAAACTTTTGTTATTGATTCAAAACATTCTTGACTGAAATCGAAACAAGAATGAGGACAAAAGGGTCTTTCAACATCAGATGACCTGAAAAAAGGGTTTCTGGAAAGCAATCAATATTTCAGAAACAAAACCTATAGGAGACAGGTCTGGTTAGTTACTCAATAGAAACCATCATGTGGCCAATATCTTTTGGCATCATGCTGTGTTGGGGGTGATCAATTAAAAAAAATTGGAAAAAGGGGTGATCAATGGATAAATTACTTGTCACGCCTTTTGTTGGATAGTAATCACTAAAAAAAAATAAATAAAAATAAACATTAATGCTGCTGGACACAAACTAAGGGATTAACTTGGCATGAACTTACATTGCAAATTGAACCCCAGACTAAAAAACGATTAGGGGGGGATCCCCCCCCTAATCGTTTTTTTTTTTCTAGACATAATAGAGAATGTTAAAAATTTCAACCACGTAGCTCCATTGGCGTGGACTGTATGCGTGATACATACATAGCCAGCCAGCCAGACCAACTTGAAAACTGAAGAAACCTATTTTGACAGTTTTGGTTGACGGTTTCGAAAAAAGATGATTCATGATATATTCATTGCGGGTAATTATATCGCAAAGCAAATATTGTATATTTCAGCGGATATGGTGATCTTTAAATAAGACAAGACCCCGATATTCTGAATTTCATGTTTTTAGCTCACTGCTAAGTCACTGTTTTTGTATCTTGTCCTATAGGACGAGCAATGTTCCCTCTAATTCTTAGTAAGTCGGTGTGCGTAAAAAATCTTATATTGTGCAAATCTTTTCCTTTGACAAAAGTATGTGCACACTTTTGAATTGGATATAGGGAATCAATACATTTTCAATAAAAACCTCAGTAAGCTATCTACAGAATTTGAAATCTTTTGTGTGCACATTGGTTGCGAAACATGTCTGCATGCGCACACAGCTCAGAGGGAACTATAAGGATGACTCCATTCTGCTGAGTGTTTTTGGGATGCTTCAAGTATCATCTTATCTGCCAAAGGTACATCGAAAGCCAATGCAGCGGTGGTAAATTTATCCTAACCCTAATGTATAAATAATGTTTGGTGATGTAATCCATTTTGCCGAACAACATGTCACCGACATGTCAGCTTACAGCAATTTCGTCATGCAGACGATTCGGAGACAACCTGTTTGATTGTCATCAGTTTTGCTGACTTGGCTTTTTGCCCACTGCCTTTTCGTGCCATTTAGAGGTTAAAAAAAACCAAAAAAACAGTGAAATTTCTGAAAAATAATTTTATTTTACATCTTAAATAACAACATTGGAAGAAAAGGATGATAAAAAAAACATACAGGATTATAAATAAATTTTTGTGAATAATCAGAGAAATAATCAAGCAGAAAATACATAATTTCTTGAGTTTTTTTCTTGGCTTTGCTAGAAAGGAAAAAGCTCAAATTTCAGTCAAAAGAAACGAAAAACAAATTTTTCATTAATTATTAAGTAGAATATTGCAATCTTTCGAAGTCATTTTTTGTATTTTGGGATCATCAAACTAAAGAGACGCAATTCATCCAAAATATCAGAATTTTGCCAAAATCATCTTGAAATATTTGCGCCTCATTAAAAAAAAAAAAAAAGAATCTAAATTTACATCCAAAATTATCTAAATTTAAATGTAAAATAATCTAAATTTAGATTTAAACATCTAAAATGGTACAAAAAAAGTATTCAACAAAAAGGCAGTAGATGAAAAGCCAAGTTGGCAAAACTGATGTTCATCAAACAGGTAGTCTTCGAATCGTCCGCAGGACTAAACTGTTGTTCTTGCGACATGTTGTTCGACGAAACTGCTGTCGGCGACATGTTATTCGATGAAACAACCGGACACAATAAATTTACCAGCCATAGAGAAAGACTGCTACTTTTTTCACATATACAGGTATCCCCAACCTTTTGAAAGTTTTTATGAAATAGTTAAAAAGTGGAAAATAGCATCCAACATTTGTTTTGCTGTGAGCCATTATATAGAGGCAGTGCGCACCCTCTTTCTCTCTCCTACACCGCAGTCTTCAGTACATCCTACGACTCCAACCTCCAATGACTCAGCTTAACTTTCCATCACCATTTTTGGGGTGTGTGAAGGCTCAAAAGCTCCCCACCCATGTAAATTAATGGTAATTGCTTTACACCATTTCTGGTTACGAATGGTTTTTATAGTAACAGTCTACATTCAGATAATGAAGGATACCTGGGGATGCGTGTGCGCGCGCACACACAACATGTATATTGAGAAATATACTTCAAGTACATAATACAGGGTGTCCCGTAATTATCTCCTTTCTGTACATGTAAGGGGCGTAACTTTGTATTGACTAGGCACCTACGAGTAAAAGCAACGTTCAATTTCTCCACAATTGAGCCTAGTCAATACAAAGTTACTCCTTTTACAACGTACAGAAAGGAGATAATTATGGGCCACCCTGTATACCTAGATGACAATTTAGAGTAAAGTACTAATATGCAAATTTGCAACTTAGAAACATTAAAACTGACTGAAACATGCAGGACACCTGTGGTAATGTTGGTTTTGAGCACCAAATTTTCGATTATCCAGTTTTGTCAGCTGTTAAAGTTTTGTTCTTTCTGGGTCTGTTCAGCTTTTAATCAATGGCCAGCTTAAAACGAGGCATCGTCAAATGGAACAAGACTAAAAGATTGGTAAACTTCCAACATCTGGCTACACATTGTCTACAACAAGCGACCTTTAATATCACAAGTCCATTAATATATTTTATGACATTTGCACAGAGGGAAGATTTTGTTCATTACCGACCAGAATAACATGACATGTTGGAATTTCAATACGTTACAAACATCTTGGACTTCAAGGAGACTCAGTTGTTTTTGTTTTTTTCAATCTCTGTACTTGAGGTGTCATGAGGAGGTGGAGACAGTGGGCGAGTTATTCCGTCTGTCTATTATTATTCTCCTTTATTATACTTGAAAGTCTTCCCATAGAACAAAGACAAAAGTAATGTTCAACGATAAAGTCCCCAAAAAGGTCATAAAGATAGAAGGCGAGATACTAGAAGAGGTCGATGAATACATCTATCTAGGTCAGGTAATAAAGCTAGAGAAAGACCACGACTGCGAAATAAAACGACGCATAACGATAGGTTGGAAAGCGTTTGGTATGAATAGAGACATTCTGAGGAGCACCTTGCCAATGTGCCTAAAACTAAAAGTATATAACGGCTGCATAATACCAGCCATGACTTATGGTTGCGAAACCTGGAAATTAACCAAACAAGCAGAAAACAAACTTAGAATAGCACAGAGAGCCATGGAAAGAGCAATGCTAGGGGTAACGCTAAGAGATAGAAAAAGATCAACATGGATCAGAGAAAAGACTAGAGTAAAGGATATTATACAACTAATTAAACAACAAAAGTGGAGATGGGCCGGCCACCTAGAGAGAAGAGAAGACAATAGATGGGGGAAAAGATTAACAGATTGGTGCCCATGGGATAGTAAAAGAAGTAGGAAACGGCCAGACACAAGATGGAGGGACGAGATAGAAAAGTTTGCCGGTAGGACTTGGCAGAGATTAGCACAAGATAGGTTGTCATGGAAGGAGATGGGAAAGGCCTTTGTCCAGCAGTGGACTTATAACGGCTGATGATGATGATGATGATTATACTTGAAGAATTTATTATTGTCCACTTCCTGCTTGCTAGGCCCGTCAATTTTATCTATCTATGTATGTAGCCAGACTTCACCCAGCCTTAACCATTCACAGTAGAAACTTGAAATTTTATACACACACTCCCCTCAATGAGTAGGGAAAATGCTTTTGTTTTTTCAATTTTCAATGTAAGCTTATGCTAAATTGGTCACAAGTTTGTGTCTGCTTGTTTATTGCTAGGTTTAGGTTATTCATGTGTTCTGACATTTATATATATCTATGTATGTATGTATCAAAAAACAAGTGGGCACAAACTAGTGACCAATTTGGCATAAACTTACATTGCATATTGAATCCCCCTCTAAAAACTTATTTAGAGAGGGAATTTTTGAAAAAACAAAAAAGAAATGTCAAGTTTCTACTGTGAATGGTTAGGGGTGATCAAAGTCTGGCTACATAGATAGATAAAATTGAACCACCGCCCCAAAACCCTATTTTCAAAAAAAAAAACAAAAAAAAAACAAAACAGATAAACATTTTCCCTAATCATTGAGTCGAGTGTGTGTACAAAATTTCAAGTTTCTGCTATGAATGGTTAGGGTTGGGCGAAGTCCTGCTATATAGATACATATAAATGTCAGAACACATGAAAAACATAAACCCAGCAATAAACCAGTGTTGGAAGGAGAATATTTTTTCTGAATAAACAATTTTTTCCATTAAAAAAATCAATTGGCAATTTCATGTTGAACAAACAGATAGTCTTCCTTGTGGATATCAGGACAACAGCTTGTCCCTCATAAATGACCACGTTGGATTGTTAATAGTTTTACTATGGGAATGCATTGCACATCAGGATAAAAGGGATTGTCAGTGGTCAGGAATTAAGACCAATGTTACTGACAAAATAGGGCTATTAAGTGTATGATCTTCTATACTATTGCTTGTTTGTACATTTCTTCTTTGATGTCTTCTTGCATCAATAAAAATTTTAAAAAGTTTTATTACTCCTTTCCCCTTTTGATGCTTCGCTGCTCACAAAGTGGGTAAAGAAGGCAAGGAACTAGAGCATAGTATCTTACTGTGCAAAAATTCAATAAGGCCACAAAACAGTGGATATTTTTAAAAAATATATAATTCAAATAAACAGAATTTGGGAATTTCAATTTTTTAAAAATATTTCTGTTATATCCACTTTTAATTTTTAGTAAAAAAAAAAGAATTTTGAGAGAAAAAAAAAAAAACAGATTTTTTTCTCAAAACTTGTACGTGGCATTTCAGAAAGTGATATATGAGAACACCTACAGGTGAATATATTTTCCACATAAACTACCAACTGTTGCAGAAAAATGTGGCAATATGAAATTGAATAGCATTAATGAACTTTTGTAAAACAGGTGAAATAAAGGAGTGGGGTGTTGAGTAAATTACCTGAGAGCTGTTGCAAATTTACCTGAAAAGGTATAGAATTGGCTTTTCAAAGTAAACAATAACATATGGAGGGGGGTGTTTATTTCCTTTTTATCTGGATATAATTATTTAGATGAAAAATTGCCTTTAATAATCAAATCAGACAATTTGATAAGAATGGAAGGTGATGAAATAATGAAATTATGTAAATAATGATAAGTGTGGGTGGCCAGACAGTTAGCAGCACTATTGCCCTTGGGAAGGGCATGGATCTAGCTCTTCTCCCCCCCCCCCAGCTATGAGTAAATAATGTTGGTTGACAACCAATCTAGGAGAAGGACAACTTTGAATTGAAACCGTGAAAGTCCAACACCTCATCCAGCGTTGTGAGAAGTGGGCAACGGATGGAGTTGGAAATGTGTTCCCAAAGTGTATGATTAACGGGAATCTGGTGAAGCTTTGATGGGCCCAGCAAGCCGGAAGCGGATTATAATAAATTGTTCAAGTAAAAGTAAAAGAGAACTAGAAAACACTCAGAGAGGGCATGATCTCTGTCAACACGGCTAGAAAATCTGAATGAAATTCATTTAAAACTTTTGGAGATATCTTGAGGACAAAAAAGATTTTTTGATATTATGTGTTTTGGACATATAACTATGACGTAGGGGTGGTAATTGTGAATGGATCAGCTCCAAAATTGAATCAGTTCTTTGTCCACCCTTCCAGAAAATCTGAATGAAATACATTTAGAACTTTGAGATATCTTGCGTACAGGAAAAACAAATTGGCAATATTATGTGTTTTGGACATATAGCTACAATGTAGGGGTGGTAATTGTGCATGGATTCTCTCCAAAATTTAATCAATTCTTCCTTTGCCTATTGTCTACCCTTCCAGAAATGATAATCATTTAGAACTTTTGGAGATATCTGGCGGACAGGAAAAAATGCGAACCAACAAGCAAACAGACGTGACCAAAAACATGTACATCTTTTCAGCTTCGTTGACAGAGGTAAATAAAACGGACGGACAAAATAACGCAACTGCTGCCTCCACCTCCTAAAGACACCTTGAGTACAAATGGAAGATTTAAAAAACAAAAAAAAACAAAAAAAGAAAGAAAGAATTATGATTATCATAACTGCATATTTTTTACTGTACATTAAAAGGTTGTATTTTTCAATTCAATTTTTTTTTTCTTCAGAAGTCAGGAATAATTTATTGATTTGATTTTTTTTTCTAATTTCAAATAGCAATACTATCATCAATCCTGATATCTTACCGAAATCTTAGTTACTTTCAGTGATCGAATTACTAGGTAATTACTAGTATAATAAAACTACTTTTGTAACCAAGTGATATTAATATCACCAAGTGATATTAGTATCATAAAACTCCAGCTGTTGTAACCAAGTAACATTTATCTTACTATAATTCACCAAATGCCTGTTGGTCTATCATTGCATAACCCAAGGACGAGTAGAGCTAGGGCCACCAAATTTTCTGTGGTTACTAATGTGCCCCCGGAGCATATTTTACCATATTAGTTTTTGAGAATTTCTAAAAAATAATAGTTTGGGGTCAGTGTTCACACTCTCCCTGATAATAATGAGTTCAATATATGTATATAATATTAAAAGTTTCTGTTTATCTGTCTGTGTCCTCATTGTAGCTGGAGGTATTAAAGTACCCCGCAGATTTGAATAAAATTTCCAGTACTTATTCATTTATGAATGTATTTATTTATGAAAAGTGTATTTATGAAAAGTGTATTTTGTAAGAAAAATTGGGAAATACTTTTAAGTTAATCATTCCTCCTTTATGTAATTTTATGAAATCTCTATAAAATATCATACTTGGCTACTAAAAATATTTACTTTTCTATAAAAATAAGTCCCCACTGGAATCAAATCAGTTAAAATTATATTTGAAACCTCAGTTGGAGATTTAGAAAATGTCATTAATCGGAAAATAAAAACTGCATAAAAACTAAAATATGCTTTTGATTGGAAAGGTTTGTGGTTGCTTCCTTTTATTAAAATATATTGTAAACTTTTGGGTTGTGAAAAAAATATTCACTGAGAAATTAATTTTTAAAGATTTTTTATCAAAAACTTAATTTATGGATAAATGTTTTTAAAGATTTTAAAATTATTTATTCTTCGTAGTTACTTCTGAAACATTGTGATTAAATAAAACTGTTTTAATAACCGAAAAATGTAAAGTTTAACAAAATCTAATGTTCTGTTGATTTTTAATAGAATTATTTCATTTTTAAAAATTAAATACAAATGTTATGCATTTAAATTGTATGGAGGCCCGGAATGCAGCAACTGGACTAGCCATCTTGTTAGCCTTTAGTTTTTGTATTATCAAAGTCACACATTCAAAGTGAGAAGACATGGATTTGTCTTTTTCAATGAAGAGAACAAACTACTCTTTTGTAGGAACTGGCAGAATAATATTATAGATTATATCTCTTTTTATATTAAATCTACAAAAAATACAACTATATCAGTAATTCTTTCACTTTTATCATTATTTTCTTTGATCAATGTTCCGTGTAATGTTCACGGCCTGCACAGGGACAAAAAGGCCTGTGAGCAACTAGAAAATATGGAGTGTGCAGAAAATATTTTACTTTGGAGACGATCATTGATTTTTTTGATAAAAGTTTAAGAAACAAAGGTCAGTTATTCAAATGGTTCTTCAGACGATTGAACTCCTTGTTATTTGTGTTGTAAACACAACATTTTGGCCGATCCATTCATCAGCCTCCTTCAGGTGTAAAATCCGAGTGTGATGGATTAAACAGAGGTTATGTTTAAAGGGGATAACCCTTATAGCACATGGCCCGGGTGTTTCTGTGTCTTTGTCTTGTCGAGTTTAGATTTGTTGAGAAGTGGAAGCCACATCGAGAATTTGGCCCTAGGCTCATCTCTGTGGCTCAGATACGTGGATGATACTTTCCTACTGTGGCCCCACCGTACTAACATACAAGTCTTCCTCGACAACGTGAATTCGATTAGACCTTCCATACAGTACACGATGGAAAAAGAACACAACAACATGCTTCCCTTCTTGAATGTTCTGGTCACACATATGGAGAATGGCTTGAGCACATCTGTCTACAG
The DNA here is from genome assembly GCA_006491835.1 of Architeuthis dux. Lineage (NCBI taxonomy): Eukaryota > Metazoa > Mollusca > Cephalopoda > Oegopsida > Architeuthidae > Architeuthis > Architeuthis dux. The sequence continues at coordinate 235,923 of VCCN01001082.1, read as the reverse complement.
AAAACCCACACACACTGGTCTCTGCCTCAATTTTAAATCCAATCACCCTTACTCTGTAAAAAAGAGACTCATTAACTGCTTAAAAGTCTGAGCTGCGTCCATCAGCAGCGCTCCATATTTGGAAGAACAAGAATGGTCACACATCAAACAAGCTCTTGAAAGAAATGGATACCCGCCCCATTATATGACCAGGAAAGGAACAGCCGTTTCTACTGTTGCTGCTACGAACGTTCTCTCAACCAAACCTCCCCCTCCTATGATTCTCTTACCATACCAAAGAGGGATTGGTGAACGCCTTCAAAAGGTATGTACACAATTCGACATTAAAGTCATTTTCAAATGTTCACACACACACTCTGATGTCTGCTAAGTAAGGTTGCTCCTACTCAGGACCCCAAACTGGTGAACAACTGTGTTTACATCATCCCTTGTAAAAGTGGTATTATCTATCCCAGAGAAACGGGTCGCCCTCTCAAGGTCAGACTTGATGAACACAAAAAGGCCATAATCAAGGGCGAGATAGATATATTCTGCTATAGCCAACCACATCTGGAGAGAGAATAGTGAGCATCTTCCTCTTTGGGAGGAAGTCCAGATTATTGACAGAGAACGATGTTGGAAGCAGAGAGAAATCAAAGAGGCAGCTCACATCAAAATGTCAACTAAATGCATTAGCCAGACAAGTGTGGATTTCAACCCGATGTGGCTTCCACTTCAACAAATCTAAACCCGAGAAGACAAAGACACAGAAACACCCGGGCCATGCGCTATAAGGGCTACCCATCACACTCAGATTTTACATCTGAAGAAGGCCGATGAATGGATCAGCTGAAACATTGTGTTTACAACACAAATAACAAGAAGGAGTTCAATCATCTGAAGAACCATTTGAATATTAATGACCCTTTTCAAAACTATAGAAAAGGTCAGTTACTTTTAACAAAAAGTGTATAACAAAAGAAATGATTCATTCGGTAAATTGTCCCGAGACAGTAGTAGATTTGCTTGTAAAAGAAAAACGACAAAACTTGGAGAGCTTTTAGAACTTAAGTCATGTATGGAAAAAGTTTCAACCAGCTTTATTTGCAGACGATGGTAAACACAATGAATATGAAAAAGTAGAATTTGAAGAAAAATTGAAACGTGAACAAAATATTGTTAAAAATCTACCAAACAGCTGCAAACCACTATTTAAGTTTGTGAAATCAAAATCTAAAACCCCCCAAAATGTTAGTGCATTAGAAAGTAAGTCAGGTCAAGTTTTGTCAACAAATGAGGGTTTTACCAATGCAAT
>VCCN01001082.1:206584-228673 GCA_006491835.1 Architeuthis dux | reverse complement strand
AAAGAAGTAACCAAAATACTTCAAAGCTGTAGTTTCGTACAATGGACAGAAAATTGTTTTACATGACAATTATTGCAGGCTGTTCCACACACCATGAAGTTCTGCTCCTTCCAAACATGCATCTTTGGAACAGGCACTGTCCTAGTGGATTAAAAGCCCCAACAATTACTGGTGAAGACCTAGATGAGAAAAATGGAAAAGTTAACTAAAATGAGTCTTAACCATGAAGTTTTAATATAGGTGATTGTTTTGTGTATTATTTTGCATTCTTTTGTTTTGTGTCCTCATAACTTTTCACCATTGTCGAAATTTACTACGGATGCACAAAAGGGCAAAGATATTTTAGGGTCTGTAAAAAGCAACAGACAGTAAAAGCTCTTTCGACACAATGTAGGGAAGGTGGTCCTGATTATAAAGTGTAAAGTTTTACATCCTCGCTCACTCGATATTAAAAACGGTGCACAAATAAAAAGAAATAAGACAATGAAAGAAAAACAGAATTTGGATTAGACACTATTATCCGCTGTGACCATGATAAATATTAAAGAGTAAATAATATAAATATAATAAATGATTAATAATTTATAAATAATATTGTTACATTAAGTAGATGTGCAGTAGAACTCGTGGTTGTATGTGGCTTAGTAAAATTGTTCTGTTCCATTTTGTGCATCCATAGTCAAATTTGACAATGGTTAAAAGTTATGTGGACACAAAATGAAAGAATGCCTTTTCTAGCAAATGATGTTTATCCATATTGAAGTTTTATGTCAATAATATTGGTGAGTGTTTCGAGTCAGTTTTTTGGGGGTGGGGGGTAAGATTTGGATAAAGGGTATAAAGCTGAATATCTTATTAAATTATTTGTGCTCCCCCTATCCAAATCTTAATCATTTCTTTTCTTTCTTTTTACAGTGAATGATGTTTAGCTGATGATGGCCCAAACAAGCAGGAATCTGTCAGTTTTTTGCACTTTGAAAATCTTTTTCTGTGTTGTGAAGATCAAAACAAATTTTTCAAATACGATTGAGTTTGAGTATGAACAGGTCATTTGCTACCACATGAAATACATGTTCAAAGATGAACCCAACATTATTAGATTCAATGCACTCAGCAAGGCAGCTGTATCAAATGCTCCAGAGGGGGAATATGTCAGAAAATATTTTGGAAACTAGCTGAGCAACGCTTGGGGTATGCAGTTGATTGTGTTAAACCATATTAAATTCCATGTCTTGCCAGAAGAATTGCACTTGGCCACTTACAAACACCAGTTCAACAGTATGTCTACTTAATTAAAATTCTGCCCCGATTAATCAATAACAACAGACAGATTTGCATTTGAAAAAAAAACATATTTGAATAAACCTTTAGTCAGTAACATCTTGTAACTAGAAGGCACTCAGAGAGTGCATACCTCTGCCAACAACAACGCCACTAAAGATTGAATGAAAATTAGGCCAAATTAGGACGACTTAACCATAAAAAATGCATTGTATCATAAGGACTGATTTGACTGATCACTGCTAAAGAAGCTAACATTTTCTTTTTTACTGCAATGACTGTTTGAGTTTTAGTAAAAAACGATTATTTTATTTTATTAAATCAAGTATTGTAAACCATTTTTATTAATTTTTGTCTACTTTTTACATTCATCCTAATTTTTAGTTTGTTTAATCACAATTTCAGTAATGCCGGCAAGGCAGTGTTATTGTTTCGGTTTTAATAAAAAAAAAAAAGCGATCAATTATTTTATTATTTAATTTTTATTTACACAAAGTATTGTAAACCATTTTTATTAATTTTTTTTAACTACTATTTACCTTCATCTTAACTTTTAGTTGTTTTTTTTAATTACAGGTTTTAGTAAAAAAGCTATTATTATTCATTAAAACATTTTACACATTGTGATTTTTTTTAAAAACTACTAAAAATTAAGATGAGGGTAAATAGCAGTCAAAAATTAATTAAAATGGTTTATAAAAAAATGTTAGCTTTATCAGCCGTGATCGGTCAAATCAGTCCCTATGATGTGATGCATTTTTGACAGCTAAGTCGTCCTACCAAAATTAGTTCATAGATAGGGAGGTAACTGTGTGAGATGCAGGGGAGGTAACTGTCAATTTTCTATATTTGGACTATAGTCTTAATGTATGAAAACATATCTCTGTCAAAAACAAATTCCTAGATCCGCCCCAAAATTTGATCAATTCTTCCTTAGCCCATAGCCCAACCTTCCACAAAATGTCATTGAAATTCATTGAGAACTTTTGGAGATACGGGGGACAGACAGACAGATAGGAGTGAATAAATATACCTCTTCCAACTTTGTTGGCCGGGGTTAACAATATTAGTCTTCACTGTCAACCAAAAGGTTTTTTTTAAAGATTTTGCCAGCGACATGAATATTTTCAGATATTCACCTGGCATTTGTTTTCAAATAAGAGATTTTTGTAGTTTTCAAGGGAGAGGAGAAAAAACACTGACACATTTCGATGCAACAGCACCTCAATGTCGCAGCACCGGAACGATTCCTTCAAGGGACACTTTCTCGCTTATCACCGGTAAGCTATAACCACTGTCACGAATTCTGAGCCGCTACAACATAATTCAAAGTACAAGTACACTCCGTGGCTTCTGGTGGTGGACGAAAAAAAAACCATTTACGAGCCATCGCCGTCTGGCCTTTTATAGCCAAAAGCTTGCCAAATCCAGGTTGCTAGCGCTCAACATATGGATCACCAATGCTCCAATTCGTCTACATCTGTCAACGACTCGTTCAATCAGCTTTTGCTTTCCAGACCCTCCACAAGGCCACTTCCTCTGGGCAAGTCCATTTCCACCTCTTCGCCACAATTTTATTATACACTGATTTTGCTGGACTAGTGCCCTCATCTTGATTGTTATAGTCACAAGGCTTCAGGCGTTGTACTCTCAGGCCATCTTCAGGTGTCTGTCGCAGTTGGCAAACTTCTGGGAATTTCCAACTAAACCTTTTATTCAATTCTAAAAGAAACAATTTTTAGAACTAGAAAGCAGTCAGCCAACATCATTGTCACTAAAAACTGAATGAAAATCAGTTCATATATAGCTGTTGTATAGCCACGAGTCCGTGGGGGGAAAATCCTGGACTTGGAGGAAAAGGAAGACTCGAAACTTGGTTTATAAAATATATTTTTTATTTGTATCAAATACATTGCGCCACGGCGAAGAATGGAGAGTGGGAGAGAGATGAGAGCTGACAGACTGTTCTCAACAGGGAAACTGGCCCCGTGCTCCCAAGCCCAGCTGATCTCTGCCTCTCCGTTTTTTGAGGGCATCTGTGTCGCTTTTCTTGGGTTCAAATGCCCACATTGATTTTCTAGCCCGCCATCTGCAGTCAGGGTTTAGTCAATATCCTGTTTATGACTTTTGAACACCTGGCATGTCCATTTCTGGTTCTGGACACCTTGCAGTTTTCATTGATATCCTGTTTATAACTTTCAACACCTGGGGGCAAATCTGCTGCCTAAATATCCAACATAGCTACGATTTTATCCCTTTTTCATAAAGTGCACAATTTTTGTGGTTATCCGCTGTACTAAACTCATTGTATCAATAAGAAAATTACCTTCCAATTTACCTCATTATAATGGTAGCAACCAAGTTGTTGAGAGACAACCAAGTTGTACATGTAGATTAAGGAAAGGTATACCTTGATTAGTGCGGTTAATTCATTCCAAAAACAGTGGGGCTAGTTGTTACGATTTTACTATTTTTGCTCACCCATAAAAAAACTACAAAAAGGTATCTTAAAGACATTTCTGCTGTGAGAAGGTTATTATGTTTATTTTCATAAACACAAAACAGAAAAATCATACATTGCTTCATTCTCGAGATATAATAGAAATTATCATCCAGCATAACTGTATACAACTTTCCCCATGTGTGGGGCATGTTGTTACATGGCACAGGGTAAGTTGTTTACTTGTTACTAATATTTTGTTTAGTTTTCGAGAGTGTTGTCTGATGTGGTTTCAATCCTCTCACAATATGGTCGATGTTGATGTCCACGCACAACAAAAAGCTGAGCGCCATATGTCATCACTTATTGAAATTCATGACCTATTAAAATATTTCAGAAGATCAATCATAAAAAAGATTTATAATACAGAAATGTCAAACTCCTAAAAAGTATGTTCATTTATGCACTCAATACTTGGTCGGGGCTCCTTTTGCACAAATTACTGCATCAATGAGGCATGGCATGGAGGCTATCAGCCTGTGGCACTGCTGAGGTGTTATGGAATCCCAGGTTGTTTTGATAGTGGCCTTCAGCTCGTCTGTATTGTTGGTTCTGGTGTCTCATCTTCCTCTTGACAATACTCTATAGATTGTCTATGGGATTCAGGTCAGGTGAGTTGGCTGGCCAATCAAGCACAGTAATACCAGGGTCAGCAAACCAGTTACTAGTAGTTTTGGCACTGTGGGCAGGTGCCAGGTCCTGCTGGAAAAGGAAATCAGCATCTCTATAAAGCTTGTCAGCAAATGAAAGCATGATATGCTCTAAAATCTCCTGGTAGACAGCTGTGTTGACTGTGGACTTGATAAAATACAGTGGACCAACACCAGCAGATGATATGGCACCCCAAATCATCACTGACTATGGAAACTTCACACTGGACTTCTTGCCTCTCCACTCTTCCTCCAGGCTCTGGGACCTTGATTTCCAAATGAAATGCAAAATTTAGTTTCATCTGGAAAGAGGACTTTGGACCATTGAGCAACGGTCCAGTTCTTTTTCTCCTTAGCCCAGGTAAGACGCTCCTGACATTGTCTTCGGTTCAGGAGTGGCTTGACACTAGGAATGCAACACTTGTAGCCCATTTCCTGGACGCGCCTGGGCATAGTGGCTCTTGATGCACTGACTCCAGTCTCAGTCCACTACTTGTGAAGCTCTCCCAAGTTCTTGAATCGGCTTTGCTTGACAATCCCCTCAATGCTGCGGTCATCCTTCTTGCTTGTGCACCTTTTCCTACCACATTTTTCCCTTCCAGTTAACTTTCCATGAATATGCTTTAATACAGCATTCAGCGAACAGCCAACCCTTTCAACAATGACTGTCTGTGGCTTAACCTCCTTGTAGAGGGTGTCAAGGAGTGTCTTCTGGACAACTGTCAAGTCAGCATCCTTCCCATGATTGTGCTTGTGTGTACTGAACCAGACAGAGATTCATGGTGTTTAATACTGCATAAATAGTGATTTACTCAAACTCGAAATGGAATATTCTAATATTTTCAGATACGTTTTTTTCTATTTTTTTTTAGCTGTAGGCCGTTATCAAAATTAAAATAAAAAAATGCTTGAAACATTTTAGTTTACATGTAATGAGTCTAGAACATATACAATTTTCACTTTCTGAAATAAATGACAATAAATATTGAACTCTTCCACAATGCGGAGAAGAAAGATTGAGAAAAGCATGTTATGTCTCAAACATATTTATTAAATACAAAATGCATAAAGGTTTAAGTGGATTTCACCAACCACTTAACAGCCTACACAAGAAATCCACTTAATCTAAATACCCACCTCCCTACTTTATAGCTCACACACAGACCCACTTAATCTAAACACCCACACCACCTCACAGCCCCATTAGTAACTTTCAACCAAGATAAACCAGGTCACCCTAGCATATATATAGGTTCAGGACACCCTTCATTTCATTTCATTTCATTTCTACTACCCATCATGGATAGTCGCACTTCTCTGCAATGTTCAAATTCAAATTTCTTCTGATGAAGTCGCTTGCAGCAACGAAATGCATAAAGGTTTATTTTCATGATAATAAATATGTTTGAGACGTAACACTTCTTTTCTCAATCTTTCTTTTCCACATTGTCTAATCACATCTACCATATATATATATTATATTATATATAACAAGCGGAAATATTAAAATCCAATAAGTATATAACTTATTTTGAACTATAGTGACATGATTTCTGTCTGCGGTTTCTTGATAAATGCAATGGCAATTTCATGAACACAGGTCATCAGATGAGGCCCACTTTGACTTGCCTGGGAATGTGAATAAGCAAAACTGTGGGTTTTGGTTACAAGAAAATCCAGAGAAAGGTCTGGTTAGTCACTCAATAGAAACCGTCACTTGACCAATGTCTTTTGGCAGCATGTCATGTTGGGAGTAATCAATTAAAAGATTGGCAAAAGGGGTGATCAATGAATAAATTACTTATCTGGCCTTTTGTTGTTGGATGGTAAGAGTGAGTTTTTAAAAAATAAGCATGGACCTTGCCGGACACAAACTAAGGGACCAATTTAACATTAACTTACATTGTAAATTGGACTTCCCACTAAAACCTATTTGGGGGCGGAGGTTATTTAAAAAAAAGTAAATGTTTAAATTTTCAGCCCTCTAGCTCCATTGGTGCGGCCTGTACGTACAACAACATACATAGCTAACCAGCCCAACATAAAAACTGAAGAAACCTATGTCGACAGTTTTGGTTGACAGTTTCTAAAATCCCAAGACCAGGAGGAGGGAGGAATGCATCCCGTAAGAGTGAGAGTTGGGTGTGGCGTTGCTTGTGGTCCCATCTGTTGGTTGACATTTCTTCGAGGAGGACTAGCAGACCATAACTGTGAATTCAGAATGTTAACTCGACATGTCGCAGTGCTTTTTCATTCCTGAAATAGAATGAAGGAACATTGTGACTGAAGACATGTGGTCAGGGACGGATTAAAGCAACTGGAAGCCCTGGGCTAACACCTGGCTTCTTCAAAGTAGGTGTCCGGACCTCTCCAGGATTATTGGGATCACAGAAATATTTGAAAATCTTAAGAATAATTATGCAACTAGTGTTATTTTTTATTATCTCTATACAAAGATTTACTTGTGAGAATAGCTCAATGCTATTCATTAATCTTTTAAAAAATAAATTTTGTTTTTGTTATATTTTAGTCCGCTCGGATGGTGTAATGGTTATCACATCTGCCTTACACACTGAAGTCCTGGGTTCGATTCCCGGTATGAGCGAAGAGTATGGAAATCTCTTCATTAGGACAAATTTATTTTTGGACTCAGCAGCTAATTGAGTACACTCTAAGCTGTGTGATTAGGGTGGAGGTATTCCTTCGGTGGACTTGCATACTGACAAGGGAGTGGTCATAAAAGCTTGTAGGAATAAAGTCCAGGTCTTGACCAGACTTGGAACTTGCAAGGATCACTAAGCTGACGCATTCAACAGAAACTGGGTCTTTGTTACCAGGACAGGACAGGACCCTTTTACAGTTTAGTAATTTTATTTTTTTTTTAAATAAAATTTTTCTCGTACTAAACACAGTAAAACTTAATATATGCCCATGATTTTTATAATAATATTAATGGTAAACTTTAAAAAAAATTTTTTTTTTTGGGGGGGGGGGCAGTTGGCCGATGCCGACTTTTGATTATGAGGTCCTGGTCTGTAGGCTGCTTAACCCATAAATCCGACACTGCATGTGGTTTCAGCTGGAATCACGGCAAGGATTGTTATGGGTTTTCTGAGGCAACAGTTTGCAGATCTCTCGGTTTAGTCAGGTCACTTGGACATCACACTCTCTAGATTTCTTTCTATGGGGATTCCTGAAGGGCAGAGTTGATAATAAATGCCCCTACATCTATTGATAAATTGACAGCAAATGTCACTGCAGCCACCTGCTCTTTTGAGATATTGCATGCAGTAATGAACAATATGCTGATCTGCTGTTGTGAATGAAAGAATCCAAACGGGACTCCATTTGTCTGATGTGATTTTCAAGAAATAAGTATTACCCTTATGCTGGCTACGGATTCAGCCTTACCTGCTTAGGCTCCACATATCACATTACTACTTATATGATATATGAATTAGACTTAGAGGCAACAAGCACCCGAAGTGGCGTCACTCACTTCACCCAGCTCAAGAAATAAAGAATAAGAATTAAAGTGTTTATATTACAGTAAAATCTCTCATGTACCGTCAGGGGTAGCAAGTGAAGGGGCACAAAATTTCTTCTGGCCTATAATGCATTTTAATTAATAGTTATGCCCCCCCCCCCATTCCCCAAAGGATATAGCGCAACTGTGCCCCCAGAAAAAGAAAAAAAAACATTTATTTATAGTTGCTTAAAAAGAAGAAAAAACTGGTTAGTCATTCAATAGAAACTGTCACGTGACCAACATCATTTGGCAGCATGCTGTATTGGGGGTGATCAATTAAAAAATAAGAAAAAGGGGTGATCAATAAATACTCTCGGATTTTGTTGGTCTGAATTTTGAAAAAAAAACAAGCAGACACAAACTAAGGGATACATTTAGCATAAACTTACATTGAAATTTAAAAAAAAAAAAAAAAATATCTTTTCTACAAAGAGGAAATGTTTAAAATTTTAGCCCTCTAGCTCCATGATACATCATAGCCAAACCAATTTGAAAACTGAAGAAACCTTTTTTGACAGATTTGGTGACAGTTTCTAAAAATCAGATGACACAGTTGATTGATGTTTAAAAACCCTCAAAATAAGGGAGTTATTCTGTATATTTTTTGTGGAGTATTATCTTCATCTTCATTGTTTTTAACACACCCAAGGAAGACTGAAAATAGTATGTTGTGTTTTTCATCACAACTACTCAAACCAGCAGTCTACAGCCGTCAGTCAAATAAAAAAATAAATAAGAAATAGCCGAATGGGCTGAGACACTGATTTCCGGAACATTGTGATATCTTAAGAAATACAAATGCTACAATAGTGGTTGAGACCTTGTTATAAGCATATTAATAGCAAATCATATGTTGAAACAAAAGATTTTTTAAAATTCCACAAATTTTAGGGGTCAGGGGCCTGAACATTTTTGATCATATTTTGAGTATTTCAAACACTACAATATTGGTTGATAGCTCACAATTATTGCTCACAATTATTGCATATAAAGAAAAGATTATATCAATATTCTATAGTTGTCTGTAAACTGAAAGTTCTATCAAGTCAACACATCAAGGAAATATTTCTAAGAATATTCAAAATAAGGAACTTTAGTTTCAATTGTTCATCATAAAAGTAAACTCTCAAATAAAACATCATAACTACTTGGAGGCCCACTTATAGGGTTCATAATTTTGCAGTATTTGGTAGAATGTCCATGCTCAAAAAAATTATTTAGCTTTTAACCTCATACAATTTACTTGTTGATCAGATCCTATCCACATTCTTCCCAAAGTATCAACTAGAATTGCATTTTGTGATGTTTTCCGTGCTAACTTTGTTATGATTCCACAAAGAATTTTGTTATTTCTCTCCATTCCTGACTCATCGAGGAAAACTTTGGATGAGAAACAAATATAACTCGGTACATAGTTTTTTGTACTCTTTAACGTTCACAATTTCTGAAGAGCTTAAAAAAACCCTTATGATAATAGATAGTTGTTTCCCAAATTGCTTCATTATCTGCTGAAAATGAACTGGCATCATTTCTATTACCAAATTAGAAACTGTCAACCAAAAGTGTCACCAAAACAGTCAACATAGGTTTCTTTAGTTTTTAAGCTGGTCTGGCTGGCTATATATGTATGTATGTATGACACACACACACACACACAGTCCGCACTAATGGAACTAGAGGGGTGAATGTTTAAACATTTACTCCATATTAAGACTAGAAAAAACGTTTTGTTTTTTTTGAAATTCCTCCCAAAAATAGCTTTTTAGTTGGGGGTTCAATTTACAGTGTAAGTTTATGCTAAATATGTCCCTAGTTTGATCCCGGCTGCAGTTATGCTTGTTTTTTTTTTTAAATTCAGACTTTAGTGATCACTGCCCAATAAAAGACAGGAGAAGCAACTTATTCATTAATCAAATTTTAATTGATCACCACCAACATGGCATGCTGCCAAAAGACATTGGTCACATGACAGTTTCCATCGAGTGACTAGCCAGACATGTTTCTGTTGGTTTCACTGTGAAAAATGTTTTGTGCAGTATTACCAGTTGATGGTCAAATGTTCTTAATTCGTAAAGGATTTTGGGAAGTCATTTATACGTTCTAGTATGAAAAAAATCTTTTCTAGATACCCACCCTTAAAGTGAATTTTTTTCTCAAGATTCCTATGGTGGGACTCAATGAAAACTTATTTTTCTGATTTCAAATAAGCTCTAAAACCAGAAAATGTAACCTTTAATAGTCCTATCATAGGAATCTGCTGAAATTTTAGACATTTTGACATTTTTTGTGGGTAAAAAAAAAAAATACAAAAAAAAAAAAAAACTTTAAAATTTAAAAATTTTTTTAAAAAATCCCTTTATTGGCAGGATTTTTTAACATTAAAATGTCTAAAAAGGTGAACTTTTAACATACTTTGGCAAAGAAATGTGGCAAAATAGCAAATGGTTTAAAAACATTGAGTTGTTGTTTGATAGGATCAAAATAGACTACTCAAATATCTCCCCACCCCTCGTTTTCTTAGGTTTTTTTTTCAAAAACTGCCATTGATGGACTTCCAATATCAGCAGTTAGTGAAATTGGAGATTTTGCGAATTTCAAAACTTTTCAAGACATAATTTTTTATTTTTTATTTAGCAGCAAATTTTATCTACTTTCATGAGATATAAATAGAATGTATGCATTTGAATGTTACTAAATGTCCCCACCCCCCCTCCAGCCCTCATTTACCAGTAAAAAGAAATGTTGTCCCTAAACGTGATAAGCCTGCTGCATCTACATCTATTGTCCCATTGCAAGTAACAAGAGATTTTTTTACCTGAACTGGAAATTACATTCAGGCAGTTGAAACACTAATCCTAAACCTACCTACTAACTTCAACCCCCACAAATGCTTCTTTGATTTTAAATTCGAGATCAGCAGCTGCGACTCGGCCGCTGGACCGGTGGCCATTTTGAAACAGGAAAGGTAACAATAGCCAAAAAAAAAAAAAATAAAGCAAAAAAACCCCAAAAAACAACAAAACATTAATGAAAGAATACAAATAACTCTGGAAAAAATTAGTAATGGATGACAATGCTTCATCTCATAAAAAATAAAATCAAGATAATATTACAATTACTAATAGCGTACGTAAAAACAATAACAAATATGGCACAGAGTGATCAGGGAAGTACAGAAGGAGTTTAAGGGTTAGATTTGATCTTCTGCCAACCGTAAAAAAAACTCTGGTAGCTCAATCGGTTGAGCAGCTACCGTACATATGCAGGTTTCCTGGGGTAAAAGCGGTGCAAGTTAGAGTCCAAATCTCGCTGTTTATCGATGGCCGTAGACTGACAATTTTAGTTTCTCATCCAAACTACTCAGACTAAGATGAGAGAAATACTAGTAAAAACAAAAACTAATAGTAATAAAAAAAAAAAAAAAAGGTACTAAGTATTCTAAAAGCTGGTTACAACTTAATATCTAACGATGACCGATGAATCTATCAATCAAAACATTATATCAAAAACAACAAAACTGACCACAATAATAATAAAAAAAAAATTTAAAAAAAAAAAAAGAAGAAATTTTAGTCACTCAATAGAAATTATCACATGACTAACGTCTTTTGGCATCATGCCATGTTGGGGGTGATCAATGAATAAGTTACTTCATTCACATTTTGTTGGGCAGTGAACATTAAATAAGTTTGAATTTTCAAAAAACAAGCGTGAATGCTGCCGGACACAAACTAGTGATCAATTTAGCATAAACTTACATTGCAAATTGAGCACCCCATAAAAACCTATTGGGGGGGGATTTTTAAAAGAAAAAAAAAGTTTTTTTCTAGACATAAAGAGTAAATGTTTATATTTTCAGCCCTCTAGCTCCATTGGTGCGGCCTGTACGCGTGATACATACATACATAGCCAGCCATACCAACTTAAAAACTGAAGAAACCTATATTGACAGTTTTGGTTGACGATTTCTAACATGGAATAATTAAAATACACTTCATTCCAGTCTAAGGGAGGTTACTCTTAAATTCTTAGTTTAGATTATCTCCCTTGGTACTGTCAATTCAAAGTGTGTCATCCCATATACACACACTTTTAATAGCAGCTATGGTTAATATAATGAAATATAGTCTTAGCCTATGGAACCTATATATATTATATAGTTACATTATTCTTTTCTGGTGCAAGCAGCAAGATTTAATAAGGAGTTTAATGATAGCAAGAATATTTCCATTCTGTGTATTTCTTGGTACATAAATGTTGAATATCTTTTTAAAAGATTATAACATTATATATGTATTACAGACTTTTTTAAAAAAAATTCTAAAATGTATTGCAATAATTTAAATATTGTATATTTCAGCGAATAAGAGGACACTTGAGGCATCCAAAATACACCACCCAAAATGGGGATCATCTTAAAGACCAGATACAAAAACACAGATTAAACAATGAGCTAAAACCATGAAATTCAGACTGAAATTAGGGTGATGTCTCACCCAGTGACAGATTAACTCTGTAGCAAGAGTAGCATATGCTACAGGCCCCGCAATTTCAAGGGACCCGCGCTAAATGCTTGCAAGCAATTAATTCCGATCCAATGAATTGATGATTGAGAAAAAGTTTATCAGATAGTGGCATCACTAGGGGAGTGCAGAGTGCTGCAAACAGCATCCGATGGTGTGACACCCAAATTACTGTATATAAAATCTTTGTGCAGTGCTTCAGCTGCACGTGCTGTTGTTTTTGTTGCTGCAGGTGTTTTTATAGTCGCTGTTCCAAGGCTTTCTTTTCACTTCAATTATCTTATATTTCAGCGGATAAGACGACACTTGAAGCATCCAAAAGACACTCCCCAAAATGGAGTCGTCCTATAGGCTAGTGACTATAGCATAAAAAAATTTTGAAAAAAAAAGGATTGTCTTCAATGCCAATGATACAGTTCATGTTTTAATGTAACTATTACTGTTAAGATCTTACTGAGCCCAATATATGTTAAAAAGTAGAAAATCATTTTTTCTGCAAAGTTTTCAAACCCGGTTATCTCCGGTTTTATACTGTCTACAGAAATAATTTAGTTGATAATTTTCTACAATCTTTCTTTTATTATTAAAGGTTATTACTATTGGGGGGTGAATTTTCCGTAACCCCTCAGGAATATGGAAATGTATAGAATCTACTGTGACCAAATAATAAGGGATCAGTTTGTAACTTGGTATTATACAGGGTGTCCCGTAAGAATGTCCTTTTGGGGTAACTTTGTACTGACTCAGCTGAGAGACGTTGTATTAAGGTTTGAGATCTATCTAGACTTTTATTCATTATCACACATTTAAAATTAATTTCACCCAAATAGAATAAAGCTTGATACTGAAAAGTAACAATGATGACACCTCGTCTCACAAATAATCTTGCACTCTTTGTTCAACAGGTCTGGTTAGTCACTCAATAGAAACCATCACGCGACCAACATCTTTTGGCAGAATGCTGTGATAGGGATGATCAATTAAAAAATTGGACAAAGGGTGATCAAATAGGTAAGTTACTTTCCTAGCCTTTTGTTGGGTGATGATCACTAAAAAAGTATGAATTTAAAAAAACAAAAAACAAGCGTGTATGCTGCCAGACACAAACTAAAGGACCAATTTAGCATAAAGTTACATTGTAAATTGAACCCCCCCCACTAAAAACTTATTTTGTGTGGGAATTTAAAAAAAAAAAACAAGACAAAACAGCTCTTTTTTTCTAGACATAATAAGGAGTAAATGTTAATATTTTCATCTCTCTAGCTCCATTGGTGTATCTTGTATACGTGACACATGGGAGCCGGCAGACTCACCGACAAGACTTTACCGATAACAATTTCCCCGAGATGTACAATTTATTGAGATATACAAATTACTGAGAAGATCAAAATGCAATAAAATTATAAAATAAAACAAAATAAATAAATTTTGTTTTTTTTATGCTATTTTTCCAGTTTAAACAAAACTGGTTATCGTCAGTTGATTTTTCACGTAGTTCAGTGTCATAAATCATTATTTAATTTTTGACTACTATTTACCTTCATCTTAAATTTTTTTAGTTGCTTTTTTCTAAAATAAGAAATTAAGACGAAGGGAAATTATTTATTTATTATGTTGTGTGCTTTTTATTATTACACTAAAATACGTTAAAATACATCAAATTTAAGTGGTATCTTTGCAGTTTAAACAGGTTTTCGGCAGTTGATTTTTCACGTCATAGTTCAGCGTCATTTCTATAACTGGAATGCTTTTAATTTAGTTTTAGATATTTATACTTACTTTCTTTATGATTTTTGCACAACAAGCAAAGCGTGATAATGTGGTTACTCTAAACTACGACGTGAAAAAACAGCTGTTTAAACTGCAAGATACCCAATAAGTTTCAGGTGGAAGTTATATGATATTAAAGATTTTTAAAATAAATTTCACAAATAAACATTTTTATTTATGCTAAAATAGTTAAGATACATGAAATTTTTCAGAGTTATAGATAAAGGTTGTTTTTTAAAATTCACAAACAATTTTATTTAAACTGGAAAAGTTAAAAAACTTGTTAAATCTTTTTTAATATATTTTTGTTCCAGTAAATTCTTAACCTTTTTGTAATTTTAAAGATCTCTGTAAATTATATATCTCAGTAAATTGTATCTCGATGAATTTTACATCTCAATAAATGTCGGTAATTTGCTGTCGGTGAATATTCCACGACATATACATAGATAGCCAGCAAGACTCACTTGAGTTTGGTTGATGGTTTTTAATAATAGCTGGGTCTGTCACACTTATAGTATCAGTAGCAGCCATTAGCTCCTCTACCTTCTTTGCCTCTTATTAAACTACATTTCTTTTTTCCTCTCTACTCTCTTATTAAACTACCTAATTTTCTTTTCTCTCATCCTACCGTGTCTGTCACATTTATAGTATCAGTAGCAGCCATCAGCTGAGCGTTGTTGTACACTTATGATAACCGTCACTGAAGCAACGGTTCATGGGCTAGTTGCCAATAAAAGTTAATAATTTCAGAAATTATCTTGTTGGACAATACAAGACGACCTTGCCAGTTAGTGCTATTATTGATGCTTCTGGTGGAGGGACTTATTCAAGATCTTTTTGACCAGTTAGGGATTGAGCACCCCGAAATTGACCAAATTGAAATGCACACATTTTGCCTTGACACCAGATGACATCTGATCTTTTTTTATGAACCATTTCTTATATAAAGTGACATCCAACATAATCCACTGCATTGAGAGACTGCCTTGTGCTTGGATAAGAAAAAAAAATTGTCTAATCAAATATTAATTTTATTTTTAACACTAACACTTGTAAACTGTTGCTTTGTTAACAGTATACCTAAAGCTGTGTTCTGTGTCAGTATGTTTGCAAAGTAATTTGGAGGGGTAATAGTAACACAAACTAAACTTCTTCATTTTGTATTAAACTTGAAACAACTAAAAAGCTTAGACATGATACACTGGTTGGCATTGGGCTTTATTGTCATTAGATTGCATAAAGGAAGAAAATAATTTTTATCTCAGATTTTGGGTTTGGGTCATAATCCTGAATGGATTCAGGATTATGACCCAAATCCAAAATCTGATATAAATATCATTTTCTTCCTTTATATAGAGAGAGTTAATTGTTCTGTCGATATTTATGGAGATATCATAAAATTAAATAAGAGCATGTTCTTACATTAAAAGAAAAAATTCTGCTAATTCTTTTTTTTCCCACAAAGTACCCATTTCATAAATAAATTCAGTAATCAAGGAGTAAATACCGAAAATTTTGATTCAGGATTTGAACAGAAAAAGAAACTAAATTGTAGAGCTTCCCCCTTTGCTAGAGTTGTCTACCCTAGACGGTGTGTTTATTATATTATTAGATTAGATAATAATAAGTCTGACAGACTGACACATTGCAAATTATAATATAGATTTAATCTTAATGAGACTGAAATCTTAATGGTATTCAAAGATTCTCCAGCTTTGCACCAGAGTCCCAGGTTACATTTCTCTCCTTGCAATCGCAGGTTTCCTCAACCACCCCGATTTTGAATTGTCATCTTGTACTTTTTCACCATTATACTTTCTTCCCCTGAACGAAATTCCTAATGAAAGGAAATTTCTCCCTTGGGAGCCAAGTGACTCCAGTTTGAGAATCAGTGGTTTAAACAAAATAACAAATTGGTATCTATCTTCCCACAATGCACTGCCTGTCATTTAAAACTATTTATTCACTATGTCTGTCCACACAATATCTCCAAAAGTTTTCAATGAAAGTCAATGACATTGTGGAAGAGTGTAAGGGAGGCGTGATTAAATTTTGGAGCCGATTCAGAAATTATTTTACAGTTACCTCCCTCGCACCGTAGCTATATGTCCACACAATATCTCCAAAAGTTCCCGTTGAATTTCAATGAAATGTTCTGGGAGGTTGGGCCATAGGGCAAGAAAGAACTGGTTAAATTTTGGGGCGGATCCAGGATCTTAATTTTGGGGCAGATTGTGGAATTTTTTACCTCCCTTCATTGTAGGTTTTT
Organism: Architeuthis dux; assembly: GCA_006491835.1. Classification (NCBI taxonomy): domain Eukaryota; kingdom Metazoa; phylum Mollusca; class Cephalopoda; order Oegopsida; family Architeuthidae; genus Architeuthis; species Architeuthis dux. The sequence goes on along the minus strand of VCCN01001082.1, from coordinate 212,148 downwards.
GATTGATTGATTGTTTTGTTTAACGGCACATCGACCCTTGGTGGGTCATTTAGTGCAGAATTCAGTAGGGGGGGGATCCCATGTCCCCATGACTAGAGACTTGAGGGGGGAGAATCCCAAATCCCTGTCACTGAGACAGATGCCACGATGACCAGGATAAAGGGGGGGGATCCCAAAAGCTTCTCAGGACGAATCCCGAGCGTGCTAATGGTGATCGCCTCCCAACCAGCTGGCCAAGATATTCTGTGCAACTTCAAGGACTATACCCGAGCATGCCACAAGGACCGCCGAAGAGCCATGTTTCTCTGAACTTTGAGGCCATGGCGGTTTCGAAGAACAGATACTACATTTTGATCTTAGCAAAAAGGCTGCAAGGCCTTCATCGTAGGTGTATATTAGCAGGTTCGGAAAGCAATTACATATTTCATTAGCACCTCCAGATTATCATTTGTTTCAATCACCAGAGCATTTCATTAATGGCAGAACATTCAGAAACAAAGAAGTTGGAAACGGTTACTCAAACTTTTTTTCAGAAAAAACACAGAATTTGTTTAATGAGGAATCGAAAATTGGCCTTCCTGTTGGGCTGCTGTCATTGATAATGATGGTGATTACATCATTGGTAAATAGTATTTAATTAAACTTCACTGGCATTTGTTTTTATCTCCTTTTTGAAAATACTGAATTACTTTCCGAACACGAAAATGTGTAATTACTTTCCGAACACCCTATAAACCTATTGTCATTCAGGTTTTAGTGACAATGGAATTGGAAGAGGTATGCACTCTCCGAGTGCTTACTAGTTTCACAACAGTACTTTTTCGAATAAACACTGAGTGTTTGTTCATCTTTCTCTTCCTTAACCCAGCAAGATAGCTGGGTAACTTAATTAACATCTAAAACAGGTCCTTTTCATACCTTCAAGCAGATTAAATTCACTATAAATTATAGTATATCAGGTTTATCCTTAATGTAGCAGAGACCACAAGCTATTATTATTCTCAAGCATTCATTCACAGTCGTAGCATTGTTTTCTCTTAGTGTAAATAGTCATGGCATCACGGACACCAACAGATAATAGCCCTAAAACAACGTGGTTCTTAGAAATATACCACCTGACTTTAGTGGGTAATAATGTTTGTGCACTCTGTAAGTACAAGTGTGTAGAACTTCCTACTCCTTTTCCCCCTCCTACTACTAACGAAAACCAAAAAAAATCCAACTTACCAAGCATTACTCCATGAATTAGAAGAGCACCCATCAAAAATTGACGTGATTATTTACTTATGGATCGGATTGGCACTTCTGCCTAGGATCAGAGTATCTGAGCGCTCATTGAAAAGTGGTACACATGTAATGAAATACACCCAGATCGTGTTACCGGTAGCCATTGGAAGTGGTCAAGATTTGAAATCTGTGTACGTGACAATCTGGTCAGATCGGGTTACCGGAAACCATTGAAGATTTGAAAATAGGAGGGATCGTATGACCAGTAGCAGTTATAAGGGGTAGATTGAAACAGTTAGAAGAGTTGGGGTTGGGAGCTGAAGCGACTAGCAACAGGGTCGACTAGGAGGTTCACTTCCCCATCGGGGGGGGGGGGCCGGTTAGAAGCAGTGACCAGTTCGAGATTTGAATCTGGAGCGACAGGTCAGAGACGAAATGGCTTCTCCTACCCGTCTTGGTGGAAGAGGCAGAAACCCTTGATTTTCGTAGTAATAGCTCTGAAAAGTGACCAACTCACTTAGAAGACGAAATGCAACAGAATTTCCGTACTTCAATGAAATCCGCAGACTGGCCCAGAAATTAACCTGCATATGCGGAAATAAAACCCCAGATTTCAAATTGAAGTTCCGTGAATTTTGTCATCTTTTCTCTCCACTCACGTGGGATACATTTTGGCCGAAATGAATTTCCCTCCACAGAAAGATCAGCTCCCATTAGCAGACCCGGATAGAGAGTCATCATCATCATCATCATCGCAGCCCCGGAAGAAATGATTGTCTCTCTTTCTCTGAAACTATCTCTCTTCCTCAACATCAATTTCTCTCTCGGCGACCAGAAGAAGTTACAGATGGCCATTGTGATACACACACACCGCAAAAAAAAACAAAAAAAAAAAAAAAAATTATAAAAATAGTCCTGGTTAGTCACTCAATAGAAAGTGTCACTTCTTTTGGCAGCATGCCGTGTTAGGGGTGATCAATAAAAAACAAATTGAAAAAATATTGAATAAGTTACTTCTCTTGCCTTTTGTTGATCACTAAATAAGTCTGCATTTTCAAAAAAACAAGCGTGAATGCTGGACACAAACTAAGTGACCAATTTAGCATAAAATTACATTGCAAATTGAACCCCACACTCAAAACCTATTTAGAGGGAAAGATTTTTTTAAAAAAGAAGTTTTTTCTAGACATAATAATGAGTAAATGATTAAAATTTTAGCCCTCTAGCTTCATTGGTGCAGTATGTATGCGTGATATATACATACATTGCCAGCCAGCCAGATCAATTAAAAACTGAAGAAACCTATGTTGACAGTTTTGGTTGACGGTTTCTAATATATATATTGCATTTTCTATATGTTGATTATAATTTGAAATAATATCCGCATCTTTGTTGTTTTTGCCACAACATTTCAGCCGATATGTTCTTTGGCCTTCCTTGAGTGAATAATGTACCTTGTAATCTTTAAGTGTCACTTAATATTTTTTTTTTTCCCCTCAATTATGTCAACCTCTCAAATGGGAAGAATTGACAGATTAGAGTGTTGTGTTTGAAGCTCTGGCAAGAAGAAGGTGATGAGAATGAGAGATGAAAGAAAACAATATGGAGGTAACCTGAGGAAGGTCAATAAAGACACCGGCTAAAATATAGTGACAACGCACCCCCAAACAAATAAAAACATAAGCGAGAATGCTACTAGTCTGAATAATCCACATCCATCCATATTATAATTTGGAATTCATTTGGTCACCCCCAACATAAATTCTTCTATCCTACAGAAGAACCTGTGCTGTTCTACTGGAAATATACATAATAACCTCAGATCAACATGCCAAGATTCGACCAAGATTGTAAGTGCAGCATCTGTCCAGATAAAATCCTGCTACAATCACTAAGCAGTGCATCACTAAGCAGTGCAACCAGATGTCACAGCAAGAAGCTACAAATTCAAACAGCCACCATTGTTAGAAAGCACATCTTCTCAGACAGATGCGCTCCTATCTGGAACAAGCTATCAGATGCTGCAGTCTCTTCTCCAAACAAAAACATATTTAAATCAAATCTCAGAAAAGATCTCGGACACCGAACGTTTGGTATGAATTTTTGAACTAAATAATAAACCACAGTAGGACTTCATAGGTTGACCGTACTGTAATGTTCTTGTTGTGTTTAGCGTCTTTGTTCACTTTGTTGTTCTTTCTGTTGTAGCTGCATGTTTATTGATTTAACATAATACATACATTTATATAAACATTACACTTACTAACCTAATATTGTTCTGCTTGAGATACAAATATACTAACCGGATATTTGGCTAGTTGACAAAATACAATGTGTATCCATATTTAGTTTTTTGTGTGTATAACATTTTTCAATGAGCACACAGACACTACACACTGATCCTAGGCAGAGCACACAGATACTCGTGTTATGATTTGCATATCTGGCCACCTGTGGCAGAAATGTAAGTGACCTCGATCACCTTAGGTGATGGGTATATTGCATCAATGTTGTAAACAGGAAATGGTGACTGGTCATTGACACTGTGAGACACCACGTATGCATTGGGGAGATCTATAAAGCAGAAGACAATCATTCATCCCTGGGAAGCGGACAGAAATCTCGACACTCAAAGAAGACAGACAGACATCAGCGGAGCCGAAAGGCGGGACAGTCTGGCGGTTCTCCTTATCTTCTCTCTCCCACTCTCCAGCCAACAAAGATGTATGTTGTGTAATAAAAATATGTCCAGATATTTTTACAAGCAAGTCTTGAGTTTCCTTTCTATCCAAGTCCAGGACACCCCGCTATATAACATACATCGATTTGGTGCTTTTTGACCTGATATGACGACAAGACGTATTTTGAAACAACCTAGGGAACTGAGAAGAAGAATCGGACACATGATGTGAGGGTCACAGAAAGAAGAGGAAGAGAAGGAACGAATCACCAGATGTATAAATGAAAGATTAATTTGAAAAAAGTATCAAGGTATGTTTAAAGACTCTTTTTGTTTTGTGCCCGTGAGGGAACAGAAAGAAAATTTTTCCTAAAAATGATGAAAAAAAAAAGAACGAAAAAAAAGAAAAAAAGAACGAAGAAAAAAAAAAAAAAAAAGACTTAACTGCTTGCACAATATGAAAAAAATATAGACAATATACACGAAACTCACACAAAAAGAAAGAGGGGAACGAAAAAAGGAAAGAAATGACTGGCCGACTGATCAAAAACACGCAGTATTGGAAGAGACATTTTTCACATGAACATTTTTTATTGTTTTGATATATTTCATGCTCCTTTTGTGCTAGCTAAAACTGTAATATTGTTTTTAAAAAAAAAAAAGAAAAAGAAGATTGATTAGGATTGTTGAAAATGTATTAGCATGTTACTATACTGCTGTATTCGAGTTTACAAAAATCTAGTTCACATCCAGAATATTGTTGAATTTTGAGTTGTCAAACAAACACGGATCAAGTAGGCAGCATAGTATGACTGTGCTTTCTCTTTTAAAATGGTATCTATCTCATGTTTTTACACTTCACGTCAAAAAGGTGATGTGCTCTGGAAATACTGAGTTTGACTTTTGATTTCCATTTTTTTTACATAGTGCCTTGAAATTTAATAAGGAGAGCTTACTAATTATAAATTATAGGAATTTTGAAAACAAATAGGTTAAAGTTAGAATGAAATGTGGAAAGATGATGGTGAACATTCTTTTCTGTTGTATTTTTGGACTTTCTCGCTTTAGACAGCAAATTTTATAACAATAATTTAGCCTTGTAGTGATGAGGGTTTTGCCATTTTATTATCAGCGGAAGAGATCCCTAAGAGGAAGACAGCAGGGTCTACAGATTGTTTTGTATTAATTGATGAAAAATGTGTTGTTTTTTTAAATGTTTTTTTATTGGTGCCTTTGTTTGGCCCAGCATATCGAATGCTGGGTGTAATCTGATGAAAATAATTGTGGCACGACTCAATTGGTACTTTCGCTGTGGTTAACGGCTGGAGAATTCTCCACACCTGGAATCGTTTGTAGTGGCGTCGACGGAGATCTGTTTGAAGCGATGTGACCGAATAAGTGAAAAAAGTCCTGAGTGAACTCTCCGTGCCCACATGGAGCCAATGGGTGGGGCAGGTCCCCGGATGTATGGGCAGATCTAAGTCCCAAGAATTAATCATGAAACGGATTCATGCTGATGTGGTTTTGTTCATTTTTCATTGTATCATTATGTTGAAGAGGAATGCCTCTGTTATGTTTTTCAATGGGACCTTGCAATTGTCTGTTTTTGTTTTTTGGGGATAATTGTACAATTTGTGTTATTCAGTGGTATTGTGTT
>VCCN01001082.1:188672-205393 GCA_006491835.1 Architeuthis dux | reverse complement strand
GGAATAAGTTTAGGATGTAAGAAAGTGATAAAAAAATTTTTTAGAAAAAAGGATAAACCTGTTGAAAAAAAAAAAAGAACTAATGTACCGATTTTTGTTTAACCAATTTTTTTTCCGAACCCGATTTTATTTTTGTGTCAAATTGATCATGGGTGTTGTTTTTTTTGTGGAACTCTCTCTGTGCCCATACTAAAAAAAATCCACGGGTGTATATTTGGAAAAATATGGAGAGGAGGAATGTTATGATTTGCGTATCTGGCCACCTGTGGCAGAAATGTAAGTGACCTCGATTACCTTGGGAGATGGGTGTATTGCATCATTGTTGTAAACAGGAAATGGTGATTGGTCATTGACACCGTGAGACACCACGTATGCATTGGGGACATCTATAAAGCAGAAGACAATCATCCATCCCTGGGAAGCGGACAGAAATCTCGACGCTCAAAGACAGACATCAGTGGAGCCGAAAGGCACGACACCGCTACCCCTGTTGGGGGACAGCCTGGCGGTTCTCCTTATCTTCTCTCTCCGGCTGACAATGATGTATGTTGTGTAATAAAAATATGTCCAGATATTTTTACAAGCAAGTCTTTGAGTTTCCTTTATAGTGAAGTCCAGCGAATTCTTCCCGGCCTATACAACACTCGGATCCAAGTCAGAAATGCCAATCCATACATAAATAATCCTGTCATTTTTCAGACTGTGGATGAGATTAAGGAGAATGTGACAAGGTGGCTGATTGCTATCCCGAAAGAGGACTTTGCAGACGGTTTTAAAAAGTGAAAGGTGGTGCTGGAATACAGTGCTTCCCAAAAGTTTAAGACTACCAATAAAAAAAAAAATGAATTTTGATAATAAAATGCGTTAGATTGCATCAGACATTTTTATTGTACATAATTATTGTGCCAGATTGCATCAGCCATTTCTCTGGGCCAGCTAGGTATTATTCATTTACTTTTTGTCTTTAGTCTTAATTCTACAATCAATTAGACATTGGATCGTGTACTTGAAGTTTTCTCATAAAATACTCAACCCTTAGCTTCACATTTCAGGCTGTAATTTTTTTAAGCCCAACAGATACAAATTGTGAACATACACCATTGAAAAGCTGACAGAATTCTCTTTCTAACAATATATATACCATCATCAAAAATTAATTCCACAATCCATAGACTTTGGCCTATACTTGAAAATTCCCTTGTAAAATACTGATCAGTGTAATATTCTGATTAGTTATAAACTTTGGTTCTCATATCATCTTGAATAATAGAAGCAGTCATTTCAATAATGGAGGATTTATCATCACGTGTTTGATATGAATCCCATTTTTGACGGAAGATTTTGTGATTACTATCACGAAAACTAAATACAAACTCTTTCCCTTGCTTTCCAGTTAAAATAAGATGGTCTCCAAAGTGGTCTTCTGGTTCGTTTTTAAGATGTTGAAAACCATAACCCTCTTCTCCTGAAAGAGTCATTGTGCAGAGAAGTGATTTATTGTGATGAATACAGACATTCTCTGTTATTTTCCAGATACTGACATAATTCTTCAAATGCTCTGGCTTTGTGTAATCAATTTACCTGGCACTGTTAAACTTTGTGGCATTCAAACCCTTTTCAAGGTTAGAGTCCATATAAAACAACTGGGCACACTTGCGATTTTTCCTTCTTCTGCCACTAAATCATGAGACACCTGGATTCTCATTTTTACTTCCATGCCCCACTTATAATTTCTTTTGTCTGCTTTTTTATAACATTATTCTTTTTGAACAGAATAAGCAATCTTCTTTGGTGTTGAATGGAGGTGTAACTGATCATAATGTGCTTCCCTTGAAGGTAGAACAACTCTCTTCTTACCTTTTCCTCTAAACTTGCTTTACGGGTATAATATTTCCTGCACCTTTCATGAAGTGGTAACCTTACTCTCCAATACAGCAGAAACCCCATCCTCATGTTAGCACTTGTAAGAGTTGACAGACCTTCTAATTGATACCTGAGTTGATGAGGACACATCCTCACCAGAGGTATCCATAGATCAGTTGCCATTCTAGTTTTATTCCATGAGACAAACTCTAGAATATGACAAGCTTATGATCAATGATGTAGAAATTTAAACTAAAAATAGATTAAAGAATAAATATGACAAAAAGCAAGAATATGGACAACTTCTAACAAGGTCAACAATATATTATGGGACAGGCCAAGGGTTTACGCTTTTTACAGAATTTGTGGCGCATAAGACACCATTGGAACATTACCTCAACAGAAAACAATGGGAGCTAATCCCAAACCCCATGCTGGGTTTCACAGCAGTGATGTCACCAGACTATCAGTCTGAATGCAATATACTTTGATTTGAATTGCAATACACTTTAATTTGAGTTGATTTCCAGAAAATTACCCTACAAGCTTGGTTGCTGCAGTCACGATGATCCAATTTATCAAGAGTGACCGTAATATGACAGTTTATGGTCATCAAATCTCGACTTTTTGGTAAATATCTCAAAAAGCACCACTTGAATTTTAGGGGATTTTTAGTATGTTATTCTATAAACAAATAGCTATCATTGACAACAAAAATCAGCTTGTTAGGATTAATCTTAAAGATGACTATAGATAGTATTTATGCTATGTTCTCATTAATGTTCCCACCTAGTCGTGTATTATCCTCAAAAGTTGACACAGAATACAAAATGTTCCTTTCTATCCCACCCAGTGTAGCCAAGTAGGGTTTATTATTGATAGCTGAAAGGGTCTTTGACTAAATTTCAATTCCAGCTAACTTATCAAAGGAAATAGCTATATACCAAGAATCCAGAACAAATTACTTTCATCACACTTCATATTATCAGATATTATATCTGATAATGTGAAGTGTGATGAAAGTAATTTGTTCTGGATTCTTGGTATATAGCTATTTCCTTTGATAAGTTAGCTATCATAGATTTTTATTGTATAAATTGTAAAAATTGGCTAATTGAACCGGTCTACATTTTGCCCACTCCCTCGTTAACGTTCCCACCCTGTCAGGTCATCTTTCTTTTTTACACCCTCTCTCATTAAAGGCGTGTATACAAACATACATCCAAATTTATATATTTATATATGTAATAAAGATACGCAAAGGTACTAAAATATCATCCAAAATACACACATGTACACTCAAACCATTTTTCATTCTCGGGCCCCTCCCTTCCCTGTTGCTTAAACCTAATCAGCCTAATGGTTAATCCGCAACTGCCGACATTTATTCAATGAAATCTTAAATCACTGAGATTGAAATTAACCCTTCGATTGACCTTTAAGCAGCTTTCATCTTCAATTCAATAATCCCAAAACAGATTCTTGGGAGTTTGGGGTGTTCGTGTTATTTATTGACAAATGAACTTATGAACAATGCTTTTTTCTTAAAGAATGAGGTCTCAGTTTATTCATTGATTCAATAATAATAAGTAATTGTTTTCGGCATCAACAAATCCTGCGACAAAAAAAAAAAGAAGAAAAAACCCAAAAACCAGCGAAGTGGACTTTTTGTGCGATTCTTTACATTTTTAAAAGATATATCACAATATAAATCTATAATAAAATTTGTAATCATAAAGAATTCAAACTATTTAAAATTACAAAAGGTAAAAAAAAAGAAGCCTTTTAAGTTGAAAAATCATATTCAAAATCGAAAATACTTTCACTTCAGTAAATGAAATAAAATATTATTTTCTCGCTACAAAAACAAAATCTTATGTAGAATATCCTAGAAATAATTAAGATGGGGAAGAAGATGTTGCTTATTTTCTTGTTCGATTTGTTTTAATCGAATTAAGAAGAGATCTGCATTTACAAGATAATACGATTGGTGTTGAGATTAAATGACCTAAACAAAGTTAAGTGGATTTAGATCTAAAAGTGTAAACATAAACAAAAAACCGGTAATTGTTAATTTAATAAAAATGTTTAGGTAACCAAATTCTTTTTAAAAACGTTTTTACATGAATAGGAAGAAACAATCATTTTTTTAAAAAAACATAATTACTACAACCTAAAAAAAAAGGAAACTTTTTTTTTTTCGTAGTCTCTAAAGCTAAAATTTAGCAGATACATTTTAAAAATAATAAAACAACGTTTTTGGGGGGTTTTTTTACAGTCAAATTTAAATTTTACTTAAATCCCAATTTATTTCTCAAAAGTAAAAATAAGCAAAAAAAACCCTTTTTTTCTGTAAAATCAACAAAACATGTCGTTTTGTTAATAAGTTATTAATTTAAATTTGCACACAAAAATGATCGTTACTGGGTCTGGATGGGAAAAAAAACACAGAATCGGCATGACATCAACCTTAAACAAAACAACTTTTTTATTACAATATTAATACGGAAATTTAATAAGAACCAAAAGTAAAAGAAAAGAAATATAGAGGCTGGAACTATGAATAAAAAACGGCTTTCTCACTGCACTGAATAATAACTTTATAGCATCATCATTACATTGTCATTCAACTACAAAAAATGATGACTTTTAATAAAGAAAGGACACCCTATTTTTGTAATGATAGTCGCGTTTTAGGGCACCTGGCCGCCAACAGCAATAGAGTCGTATTCTACTAGAATAATACGTCACGTCTATTTGTATATTTATTTTTTGTCCGTAACACCCGAAAAAGCAGTGATCAGTAGAGTATGAGCACGTATCAGCTTATGCTGATAAAAGTTTCGGGTAATTTTTATCTAATTCATTTAATTTTTATGGTTGATAAAAAGGATAAGTGTAAGGACGTAAAAATCAATTTCATATATTCATATATTATTTACGGCCCAGGTACACTAGTATTATTATTATTAATAATAATAATAATGATGATGATAAATATTGGGGGGGGGGGGCTTTTTGTAGTAGTAGTAGTAGTAGTAGTAGTAAGGGAGGCGGTTATTTCGGAGCACCTGGCGCCAACAGGGTTAAAAAATAGATTAATAAATAAATACATAAAACATTAATTACTTACGTGAGAGGAGTACATTCCCTGGTAACTACCGCCGGGCTGTTGCATTGTGTATGATATAAAAGCTTTGATTTGCCACTCGGAAACAACAAATCTTAAAATTACCAAGCATCAACTTAGTTGATAAAAGAAAAGGCCACCTCGATTGGTGCTGTCTGTCCGTGATGCACTGACTAAGGTCTTCACTCTTTATCAATCACTACTGTGGGACTTTTTCTCACAGGGGGAAAATAACTTCGACACCGGTTGGCCTTAATTTAACTAAATTGTTAAGTTAAAAATATTTCACTTTGTTTTCGTTGTTCCTTTGGGGCGGACTTTGAATTTAAATCCTGAAGTGCTTAAACAAGGATAAAACTACGAGTGCATCACACGTCTAAATCAAGCACACGCTTTGATACCAGCCGGCTTCTGATGTAAACCACAAAAGTATAGTACCGGTGATACTTATACAATTACATATACAATACAATTCTACAATTATACTTATACAATTACTTTCAGTGTTGCCAATTTAGCGCGTTTCGCGCAAGATTTAGCGCGTTTCTTCTTTTGGTAGTGCAAAAAGCGCTAAATTAGCGCGTTTTCGCCTAAAACATGTTGGCCATTTTCTGGCTATGTTTAGCGACTTTTGGTGGTTTTGGGCCATTTTTGGCTATTTTACAAAATTTAGCGCTTTTTGGCAATCAAACTAGCGCGAAAATATTTTTTGAGTTGGCAACACTGATTACTTTTACTAGCTGTGGAATGGTGGGCCGGCCAACGTACCGACAACAGGGGCAGTGCCAGGACTTTGTAAATACAAAAAGGAAATGGGAAAATGTATAAATACTTTCTGTTGTGGTGAAACTAAGAGAAAGAAACAATTGGCAAAGGAAATTCTCATGACCAACGAGAAGCTAATTTAATTCAACGCATTGATTGTATTTCAAATTATTGATAAATTAGTATCAATCCGTAGTACCAATTTATTACCTATACATTTGTTTTTCTCACTGTAAAACATAAATAAATAAGATAATACTATACTTTAATGGGCCCCAACGTTCAGCTTGCCCCAGGCGCCAAGAACCTAGGGTCGTTTGTTAGCAAACTAGGCTTGCAAACAAACTATTTACGGCCGTAGTGAGTTCGATCCTCAATAAGTGCCCCACACTTTGTAAATCTAAGCTAGCTTAGCCTAGTTGCCCTCGTGGTGTTCTGGGGTGGTGGAGATGGCACTCTCACGTTATTTCGTCCATCTGATTCGTTTTTTTCAAAATTCTGCTTTGTTTTACTCGAGCAATTTTATTATAATCCACTTTCAGCTTGCTGGGTCCATCGAAGCTTCACCAGAGCCCCGTTAACTGTACATTTCAATTAATTTCCTATAATTAATTAATAACACAATAATTAACCTCAACAAGAATTGAAAACTAAGAATTAATTTCACCCGCACATTTCAGGAACACGTTTCCTACTCTGTCCGTTACTAGCCTCTCGCGACGCCGGACGAGAGGTTGTCTGTCTCTTAGACTGGTTGCCAACCAAGGCTGAAAAGCTCAGTTTGCTCTGCTATTTCTGCATAGCTGGGGGGAGAAGAGCTGGATTCATGCCTTTCCCAACAGAATTATTACAAAGTGAACACAAATGCCATGACGCCGGATGAGGGGTTGACAATAGGTGCAACAACTTTTTACAGTTACTGTCAGGGTCGTAGTTATGGGAGAGTGGTTTGTTTAGATCATGGATCAAAGATTTAAATAAAAAACAAAAATTAAAGACTAAGGTGTCTGAGGTACAAAGCAAACCTGGTGCCTGGTTGGTGAGACACGTGACTAAAGTGAGGTGGCAGTTACTGGCACAGAAAACAAAATAAATTGGAAAAACTGAACCCAGTTCAAATTCTAGCTGATGTCAGGCCCGTGAAAAGCTGTTAATAGGCCCAGGCCAGATGGGAAAAGTAGGCCACCATTTCATTAAGTATTTTTATAATCATTGCTAAATATATATGATTTATATATGTGTATATGGTTGTTGTGTGGATGTAAGTGAATCCGACAGAATGGTAGATGTTACTAGACAATGTGGAAAAGAAAGATGAGAAAAGCGTGTTACGTCTCAAACATATTTATTATAATGAAGATAAACCTTTATGCATTTCATCGCTGCGACCAACTTCCTCGGAATGTTAAAATTTCTTCTGAGGAAGTCACTCGCAGCGACGAAATGCATAAAGGTTTAGCTTTATGATAATAAATATGTTTGAGACGCTTTTCTAAATCTTCTTTACCAAATTGTCTAATCACATCTACCATATGGGTATATACATATATATGTAGTGTACATGATGTACTTACAAGTTACAGAACAGAATAAAACAACTAGAACAATTTATAAAGAAATAATGGCGAGCAATTTTATTCAGAATGTATATGTAAGACAATAGAGTACAGTACTGCAGTAAGAAGCAGCAAATACAATAGTCCATGTGTGTTTATTCTGTATTTTATCTGTAATAATCTTTTATGAATTTTCTTTGAAATATTAATATTTTGTGCTAAAGGGTCCCCTTTGAGTACATCTTCTCCTTTAGCATACCCCAGAAAAAGAAGTACCAGTTCAATCCTTTCTTCTTTCGACAAACTCATATTTAATCTGTGGGGCAAAAAAAAATATAATTAGTTATAAATAGTGATATTTCCTATGTGTCCAGACTTTAGGGACACCCTGTACATGTACTGTACTGATGAGATACAGAACAGAATGAAAGAACTAGATCTATTAAAAAGAATGTAATTCCAAGCAATTTTATTCAAAATGTATACATAAGACAATAGAGTACAGTACTGCAATAAGAAGCAGCAAATACAATACTGCATGTGTGTTTATTCTGTATTTTATCTGTAATAATATTTTATGAATCTTCTTTGAAATATTATTATTTTGTGCTAAAGGGTCCCCTTGACTTTCTTTATATCAATATTCGGTACACATACAAAGAATTAAGACAAAAAAGTTATTCCCCTTTTATACACAGACATAGACAAAAGTAATCGCTTACAAGGCAAGGTTAGAAAACAACAAAAGAGAGAAAGATGAAAGTGCGTATCAAGTAAAAATAATGTTCATATAGCTAATAGCAAATAAATTCCCTTTTATTTAAGACTATTTTGACGAAGAAGGCCGAAGAATAGATTGGCCGAAACGTTGTGTTAACAACACAAACAACAAAAGTGATCACCTTTCTCTCTCCAGTAAGGGTTACCTCTTTTGAAACTAAAAAACTTTTGTTTACACCATCACATTTGGATATTATACCTGAAGAAGGCCAAAGAATGGATTGGCTGAAACGTTGTGTTAACAACACAAACAACAAGAAGGAGTTCAATCATCCAAAGAACTATTTGAATGTTAATGACCCTTTTCAAAACTATAGAAAATGGCTATCATCTTAGTTTGATGCAGAAGTTCCAGCAGAATCTTTTGGTAAAATGTTAGGGAAATCTTAGAAGCGTCTTTGAAGTTTACTTAGCTCTGCATGGTTTATGCATGCATACTGTTTAAGAATTGTTTGCAGAAGTGATAATTAATCACCACTACCCACAACAGACCGGATTAAATACAGTTGCTGGGTTTAGGTTATTCAAGTGTTCTGACATTTATAGGTATCTATGTATCTATCTATGTGTCCGGACTTCACTAAGTCCTAACTGTTCATAGTAGAAACTCGGTGAGTAGGGAAAATGTTTTTTTTGTTTTTTGAAAATCCCCCCAAATAGGTTTTTAAAGGGGGATTCAATTTTCAATGTAAGTTTATGCTAAATTGGTCCCTTAGTTTGTGTCCAGCAGCGTTCATGCTTGTTTTCTTTTTGAAAATTTGGACTTTTTAGTGCCCAAAATAAGATCGAGAGAAGTGACTTATTCATTGATCACCCCTTTTTTTCAACATTTTAATTGATCGCCCCCATATATGGGTGAAAGTCATAATTTACCTTGGAATGCTAGTTTATTTTATTTTGGTGAAAATCATGGCTGAATATAAAATGTTACTCTTCATATTTAATTGGGAAAAAAGTGCTGTGAAAAGTAGGCAATGGATCGATGAAGCAGTAGGTGCAAGCATGTGGTTTGTAAAGTTTAAGAAAGGAGACTGAGTTTAAGGACAAAGAATGCTCTGGGTGACCTTAGAATTAGAAAACAGTTGAATTTGAGGAACTTTTCAAGGAAGATACGGCATAAACAACTCGCAAACTTGCAGAAAAATGTTTTAAAATGTTCACAGGACTTAGGAAAAATTTGAAGCTAGTGTTGGATATTCAGGCAGCTGTGGGCGGGGGTCACAGATTTGACCCCCACAGGTGTTGAAATTTATAAACAAGATATCGACCAAGACCCAAACTGTAGGTGCCAGGGACTGGAAGACACACCAGGTGTTGAAAAGTCATAAACAAAAAAAAACAACAATCCGCACCTGTGACCAATATGTGATCAAAATTAAAATCGTGTTCGGAAAAAATGGTTAAACAATGGTTAAACGAGAAAGTCCATGTCTGTTTTAATCCTTATATAATACTCGGTCCCTAAAATCCAGCCCTTTTCAACTTTTTTTTAATAAAAATATGATGATATATTTTTATTGCATCAGACACATCGTTCAGTGGCAGAGAATGAAGAGTGGGAGAGAGATTATGAGAGCCGACAGACGTTTCTGAGACAGCAGGGCATACAGGCCTTTTGGCAACAGGGAAATTGGTCCTGTCTTCGTCCCAAGCCTAAGTGATCTCTCTGGCTTCTGAGGGTGCTCTGTGAGGCTTTCCAGCCCGCCACCTGCAACTCAGGATTTTAGTCAATATCCTGTTTATGGTTTTACAACATCTGGTGTATCTTCCAGTTCCTGGCACCTGCAGTTTGGGTCTTGGTTTATATCCTGTTTATAACTTTCAACACCTGTGGGGGTCAAATCTGTGAACCCCACCCACGGCTGCATAAATATCCAACACTAGGAAAATAAATTTCACATGAACTTATGAGAATCCAAAACAAGAAAATCGTGGCTAGATCCAGAACACTCTTTAACATCTCACTCTATTATGTGTGTGCAAACGTTACTAGAACTCTTTTTTGAAAACTAGAGCCTGTGTTATGATCTCTAAAGGTTATCCCGAGGTCAGACACCTGTGCGGAAATGTAAGTGAACCCATTCACCTCAGGAAATAGGTATATTGTCTAAATATTGTCAGTGTCTAAAACAGGATGGGACCGGTGATTGACACCAAGTAAGCCTATAGTAAACCTATAAAGCAGACCCGAATAAGAATACATTTAGTCGTGGAGCGGACAGAAATCTCGATACTAAAAGAAGAGACAGACATCAGCGCAGCTGAAAGGCAGAAGGCCGCTGTCCCTGTTGGGGACAGACTGGCGGTTCTCCTTATCTCTCTCCGACTCTTCACTCTCCGGCCGACAAAGATGTATGTTGTGTAATAAAAATATGTCCAGATATTTTTACAAGCAAGTCTTCGAGTTTCCTTTCTATCCAAGTCCAGGACACCCCACTATACAACACCTGAATACACAGTTGGAAATTGTGAAAAGATCTGTTTAGTGGTATTCAAAGGGAATTCTTCATTATGAAATGCTGGAACCTAGACAAACTGTTACTGTGCACTGCTACAGTGAGCAATTGGCTTGATTGAATGACACATTAGACAATGAGGCTAAAAACCTTTTTCTCTTTCACAAGTTGTTTAAAATTAACTGAATGAAATAAAATGCTATGGCGATTATATCTGTTATGACGGGCTTCGAAGGAAGTAACAAAGTCAAACAATATATATAAAAGACAACCTACCTTTTTTTCTATGTAGAAACACCAGGTGATCAGTCAATTCTTATCAGTTCATCTGTTTCTTCTTAAGTATTAGCATTAGTTAGTGGCTTTAGTATTGGTTAGTAGTTGAGACGATAAGGAGGAAAAATAGAATAGAGTGTGGTTAGGATTTAGAAGATTTAGCTGATCTTTAGATATGTTTGATTTGGGAGATGCCAAATAGGTATGAGCAGGCTCGTCCACAAGTTGACTCTGACTAGTGACTTTACCTAAAAGCGCGGCAAATTCGAGAAGCTGAGGTTGGCTCCAAGGTCAACTGTCTAGACAAGCAGGAAGTGCTTCTAAAAATAGCACAATATCTATCAGTAGAGGTAGGTATTGCTTCAAAAGGCACTGTAGTGAGTATCTGTGACAAGAGGGCTAAAGACTTCTTTCTCTCATTGTTTTAATTTAAGAGATAGTAATTACTAAATGAAATAAGAGGCTATGGAAGTTCCATCTATCAGTAGAGGTAGCTACTACTTCAGTGTACACTATGATTAGTAGCTGTGACAAAGAGGCTAAGGAGTTACTTCTCTGTGTAAATTGTTTTAAATAAAGGGATAATTACTGTAGTGAATGAAAGACAAGTGGGGGAGTAACAATAAAGTCAGTGGGCTGTGATAAGAAAAGCTGGAACCTTGCCTAGGTATAATTGGTTTAAATTTGCTGTGTCACTATACAGTTATCCCATGTCATTTGCGGTTTCATTAATTTGTGGTTCAGTATTGAATAATTTAATGGGAATATTTTTGGGAGATTTGCGGCATACTGTGAAAAACCACATTATAGAAAATGGTGCACAGTATAAGAAATCATAAATGCATATATAGCAACTATCACAGACTTTTGACAAGAAGTGTCATGTGTCGATAAAAACGTCTGGAACATGTAATCTATTTATTTTATTGTAATAATCTTTATGTTATTAATAAGAATAAAAATTGTAGGAAATTAGCAACTAAAAATTATTTATGAAGACAATATAAACCCGGAGATAATCGTGGTTGAAAACTTGATTTTCTTTTCCAATTCACTGTACTGTAGTTTTATGAAATTTATTGTTTTCTTTTTTAATTGTATTTTTTTTTTCTGTATGCTTTGCTGTATTCATTTATTTATTTGTACATTTACAATTTTGGAATGGTAAAGTGTTTGCTTATCAAAAGGTTTACGGTACAAGATTTATGGTTTTTGGGGACCAAAACGGTTGGGGGGGGGGGCACGCATTTTATTTCATTCACTTGTGTTTCTACATAGAAAAAAAGGTAGGTTGTGTTTTATATATATTGTTTGACTTTGTTACTTCCTTCGAAGCCCGTCTGATTTTGTCATAACAGATATAATCGCCATAGCATTTTATTTCATTCAGTTAATTTTAAACAACTTGTGAAAGAGAAAAAATTTTTTAGCCTCATTGTCAAAGATGCACACTACAGTGGATTTTGAAGTAATACTTACCTTCACTGATAGATGGAACCACCATAGCATCTTATTTCATTCACTACATTGACTACCTCCTAATTCAACACAATACACCAAAATGAATAAAGAAAAGAATGTAAAATAAAATAAAGGAAATACAAAGTTCAAAGTCTGATTTTGTTGCTGAGAATAGAAGGTCTCCTTCCATCTCGGCAGACAATGGAATGACACAGAAGTGACCTATCTAGGGCACAAGCCTGGGCGAAGAGTATGGAGATCCTGAGATTCCCAGTCAACAGAATCGCCCTCTCAGCCTCTCAGACGTAGTCCAAAAGAAGGCAGAGTGATACATTTGGCATCAGCCTGGCTGCAGGAGCTGCCGAAAGGAAGTCAAAGTTAGCATCCATCTGCCATTAGGGAGCGTCACTCCCTATTTGAAATCAGAATTTTCTTGCCAACCAGAGCTAGAGATCTCAGTCTGCCCTGCTATTTACTCATAATTGGGGGGGGGGAGAAGAGAAGGGCCTTAGTGCAAAATAAATGCAAACTGTCTCAGTTGGAGATGAAACTTGGTTCGCTGAGAATAAACATAAATAGAACTAGCATTCCAAGGGAAATTATGAATCACCGCCACCTATATATTCTTCTTTTTACCTTGTAAATTAAACAGTGGTGGTGGGCAGTGATCACTAAAGATTCCAAATTTTCAAAAAACAACTGAGAATGCTCAGACACAAAATAAGGGATCAATTTGGCATAAATTTACATTGTAAATTGAACCCCCCCCACTAAAAACCTATTAAACTTTGCACACACACTCCCCTCAATGGGTAGGGAAAATGTTTTTTTTTGTTTTTTGAACCCCTTGTTTAAAAAGCAAAAAAAACCATTTGTGATCAATTAAAAAGTTTGGATGTGATCATTAAAAAAGCAAGAACAAACTAGTAACCAATTTAGCATAAACTTACAATGCATACTGAAACTGCCTCTAAAAACCTATTTAGTGGGGAGGGGGGGGTTTAAAAAAAAAACCCACATTTTCCCTACTCATTGAGGGGAGTGTGTGTGCAAAATTTCAAGTTTCTATGATGAACGGTTAGATACATAGACAGCAACAGTATTTAAACCATTGTTGTGGGTAGCTGTGATTAAAAAGGCCAAATTTTGTTTCCAGAAATTCAATGACCAGGAAGTTTAGCAGGGCCGGCCCTGGGTACCAGCAACACGGACAGTCCACCAGGGCTTTGTTTGTCATGTGTTGGGGCGTCTGTCATGTGTCTGAGACAGTAAGACTTTCCAAAGGAATAAATTAAACAGAATAAAAATAGCCAAAATAAGAAAATTCCCTGGCAGATTTTTCAGGAATATCTGACAGTTAAATACTTTCTGTTGTGGTGAAGGAAATTCTCATGACCGACGACAAGCTCAGTCAGGCTTAGCTAGTTTGGTGAGATAGAGTGCTCACAATAGCTGGCGCTTGGGAGGGGAGGTAAGTAGGGTGTGGCGAGGTCGCAAGTAAATACGATATTTAGTATATAAGATAATACTATACTTTAAACTCTGCCAAAGTTCCACTGGCCTGGGGTGGCAGGAAACCCTAGGGCGGCCCTCAAGTTAAGTGCTATTGATTGCGGAAGTCAATAAAAGTGGGAGAGATTGTGTTTGGAACAGGATGTGTAGAAGAAAAGAACTTCTAAGCCAACAACCATCCATTATTGTTGTTTAGTGAATGAACAATTTGACCTTCGTCTTTTTAAAGATTGTCTCCTTTTTTATTTACCCAGACGTCAGCGGATAACGCGGGAGGGTGCGGGTGGCCTAACGGTTAGCAGCAAAGGAAATGGGTTCACTTCGCACTAATGCCCTTCGGAAAGTGATGAATCCATCTCTGGGTAAATAGCAGGGTATAGATTTTCTTGTTGATGTTAGTGTAGAATGATTTGATTTTTGTCTTTGTTCGAAACCGTCAACCAAAACTGTCAACATAGGTTTCTTCAGTTTTTAAATTGGTCTGGCTGGCTGGCTGTGTATGTATGTATCAGGCATACAGGCCGCACCAATGAAGGTAGAGGGCTGAAAATTTAAACATTTACTCTATTCCGGGGGGCCAGCAGGGTCTATCGTGCACCCTCCTCCCCATGATACTACATTTAGGATACCAAAATGTTCCTTATGATGTCCTCTTTCAGAAAAAAGACTGTTGAAAAGCTGATAAAATTCTCTTTCTAGCAATATATATATGTATATACCTCAATCATGAATTAATTCTACGATCCATAGATTTTGGACTGTGGACTTGAAGTTTTCTCATAAAATTTGAATACTTAACTGTCTGGCGCTGTAACTTTTTAAGCCCAACAGATACAAATTGGGAATATACACCATTGGAAAGCTGATAAAATCCTCTTTCTAACGGCATATATATATATGTATATTTCTCCTTCATGAATTAAATCCACATCTGATCCACATTTGGCCTATAAAGTATACTTGAAATTTCCTTGTAAAATCCTGAAATACCTATAAATTGATTATTTTATGGTAAAATAAAGTGTATTTTGAATTCCTCATGTCTGAAAACCATGTTTTAGCCCTTTAAAGTACTCAGATATGTGAACTGGGAGACGAGATATGCAATTCTTTTTTTTTTGGTGTATGCTGGTGGCCATTTTGTTTTATGCAAATGAGGTAGTTCTTCCCAACCTTTTTCTTGGGAACATCTTTTTTCTAAAAGAGGACATCCTAAGGAACATTTTGGTACTCAAAATGTAGGACCATGGGGGGTGCACTGTAGGCCCTACTGGCCCCCGGACTACTCCTTATTATGTCTAGAAAAAACGTTTTTTTTTGTTTATGAAATTCATCTTAAATAGGTTTTTAGTAGGGGGTTTAATTTGCAATATATATTTATGCTAAATTGACCCCTTAGTTTGTATCCGGCAGTGTTCACGCTTGTTTGTTTTTTAAAAATTCAGACGTGAGAAGTAACTTATTCATTGATCAGCGCCTTTTCCAATTTTTTAATTGATCACACCCAACACGGCATGGTGCCAAAAGATGTGACGGTTTCTTTGTGTGACTAACCAGACCTGTCTATTGTCTTTACTTAGTCAGTGAATAACAGACAACAGATAAATCGTAGCTGCTGATATTATGATCGATCAGAAACTAAGTGCAAAGACCACAGCTTCTTGTTTACTCTTTACATGGCTCTCGCATGTCTTTGCTGTCAAGGACGACGTTGGTTCTTGGCCTTCTTGTTAGGTGATTGAGTGTGGGGTTGAGGTTAATACTGGGTTTCACAAAAGTCACTATACACTTATTGAACCAGTGTAGCCATGATCACTGGCCCGACTGACCAGCCAGCCAAGAGGTATTATTCCCTTTTCACTCAGTATTTTTCTTTTGTCAGAGCTACTGAACACACCAATTGGCCCAGAACCTTGCAAATGCGCATGAGTACTCCAATAGACATCTTCTAAAAACGTTTTTTTTATTTTGGGAAATTTCTTTTTTTGCATCTTTTAGGGTCTTTGGGCTCTTGTAATTTTGTGTCAGTGCTACCGGACACACCTTTTGGCCTAGAACACTTTGTAGATCTAAAAAATAATTAAGCATTTTTTGTGTGAGTATCAGGCATCAACTTTGTTTCCGCTAAACACCACATGAGCCCACATTCAAAATTACTGCTAGAAAGGAAAACAAAACAGTCGCTTGGGAACATTTTTTGTCTGTTTATGAAATTCACCGTAAATAGGTTTTTAGTAGGGGTTCAATTTGCAATATATATTTATGCTAAATTGACCCCTTAGTTTGTATCCGGCAGTGTTCACACTTGTTTTTTTTTTTAAAATTCAGACTTTTTTAGTGATCATTGTCCAGAAAAAGGTGTGAGAAGTAACTTATTCATTGATCAGCGCTTTTTCCAATTTTGTAATTGATCACACCCAACACAGCATGTTGCTAAAAGATGTGACGGTTTCTATTCTATCTTATGAACGGCAGTCAAGTTATTTTGTCTGTACATTTTTGTCTCCTTTATATTACTGGAGCAAATTATCATAACCCTATTCGGACTTGCTGGACCCGTTGAAGCTTCACCAGAGCTTTGTTAAGCATACATTTCAGGGAACATGTTCCCTACTCTGTCCATTGCTAGCCTCTCACGATGCTGGATGTGGAGTTTGATTTTCCTGGTTTGAATTCAGAGTCATCCATCTCCTTGACTGGTTGCCAACCAAGCCCTGTCTACCCTGCTATTCATCCATAGCTAGGGGAAGAAGAGATGGATTCATGCCTTTCCCAAGGGCATTAGTTTGAAGTGAAGCCAAACTGTCTCAGCCAGAGTTTGAACTCGGTTCGCTGATTCCGTTTTTCTGTGCTGCTAACCGTTAGGTCACCCACATCTCCAAGTAACAAGAACAACAAGAACAAGAACAATCCTCACCAAAA
>VCCN01001082.1:102235-140783 GCA_006491835.1 Architeuthis dux | reverse complement strand
AACTTATATAAGTATGAAACTACTATATTAAAAAGAAAATTTGATTAGACAATGTGGAAAAGAAAGATTTAGCAAAGCGTGTTACATCTCAAACATATTTATTATCATGAAGATAAATCTTTATGCATTTCGTCGTCGTGAAACGACATCATCAGAAGAGAATTGAACATAGCAGGGACGTGCAACCATCCAGGTTTGGTAGTGGGAATGACGTCATTTCACGACAATGAAATGCATAAAGATTTATCTTCATGATAATAAATATGTTTGAGACATAACATACTTTTCTCAATCTTTTGTTTCCACATTGTCTAATCAAATTTACCATATACCCATATATAAAGTGTGTGTATGTTGGCGCATGCCCACGTATATATAAATGCATTGTGTGTATGTTTGATTTGGGTTTAATGAAGCTAACTCTTGCCAAAAAGAAATTTGATAGTTCCATGTAAACATAGACACTCAATACAAACAAATCAATTAATAATCCTTTGATTTTGTTGATAGAAGTGCAATGAAAATGCATCTCTATTGTTATTGCTGGGCAGTTATGCCAAAAACATCCCGATGCTCACACTCAATTCAGAATCTCTTGTTCTTGCTTTTAAACTACAAGAATCATTATCACACAGAATAGCCAGGAAGAGTCAGCAATTTTATGGCCTTTATGTAAACAATAATTTGATTTTCCATGTAACTTATAAGAGAAAAACGGATATAGGAACACATTACCCTCTTTGGATTTAGGTCAAAATAATAAGGAACCTCAGTGGAAGGTGCATAGGGTGAAAGGAAGTTATGTACATTAACCTGACAAAAGATTGCATAAAGCAAACATAATATAGAATTTAATTCTATGCTCATGAGTTTAATTCATCGATACAGATGATGAACTTCCGTAGAAGATGCACAGGGTGAATGAAAGCTATGTACAGGGATTGAAAAAAAGCTGCATAAGCAAACCCAATATAAAATTCAATGCTATGTGTATGCCTATGCTAATTAATCCATATAGATAGGCAGGACTAGATTTAGATCTTGGGGGCCCAGGGCACTTTAGGTTTGGTGGGCCCCTCATACACAGAAATTAATATACACAGCAAATCACCAAATTTATACATCAAAGTTTGTTTATTGGATGCAAATGGAACTGACAAGTTATACATACATAGAAAGGTTAAGAGTTATACAGTGAGGCAAACCAAGTATTTGGACACTTACAAAAATATTCATTTAATATACTTCCGATTCTCACATTTACTTTAAATTCACACAGGTGATGTATTTTGATATACAATTAAGAATTCCAAACATACAATGCAGAATAAAATATAAACAAAAGTGATGGTGGAAAAAAGTATTCAGACACTATAAAAAATTCATCATAAAAATGTTATTTAAGAAGGAATGCAGGTCTAGATCTTTCTGTAACTGCATAGAAACTTTTAGAATGTTCCAGCAATACTTAACAACGGTATGATTTCCACAGTCATCATTTACTACATTTATCTTCTTGAAATGAGGCTGTCATGGTCAAAGTAAAGGAGCTCTCAACCAAAACGATTTCGTAATTAAGCAACATAATGAAGGTTTGAGCTACAGGGCCATTGCCAAGATGTTAACTAAGTATTAAAATATGAAATCAATGTGTCTGAATACTTTTTTCCACCGTCACTTTTATTTTATTTTGCATTATATGTTTGGAAATATGTATTTTTTCTTAGTTATTTTTAATTTTATATCAAAATACATCACCTGTGTGAATTTAAAGTAAATGTGAGCATCGGAAATATATTAAATGAATATTTTATAAGTGTCCAAATACTTGGTTCGCCTCACTGTATATCTGAACTAAATACATGTAAATACATACCAGCAAAAATCCAAGTAGATTTTTTCTTTCTCATTAAAGATACCAATTTTTTAATTATTATATTTTTGTATAGAGGGGTAATTGCCCCCTCTGCCCCCTTATAAATCCGGCACGGTAGATAGGGAACCTGAGTGGTAGGTGCATAGGCTAAAAGGAAGTTATCTACATGAATCTGACAATATCAATCAACTTACCATGGTCTGGCAGTCTACCCTGTTCTGTCTGTGGGTCAGCCTACCCTGGCCTACTTGGACCTGTTAACCTACCCCAGTCCGGTCTGTTTGGGTCTATCAATCTACATCAAACTTTCTACATCCATCAATCCCCCCACCCCGCCAGCTTATATATAACAATCTATCCATTTTTTGTTCCTATCTATCAATTTATCCACTTTTTGTTCCTATCTATCAATTTATCCACTTTTTGCTCCTCTCTATCAATCTATCCACTTTTTGTTCCTATCTATCAATTTATCCACTTTTTGGTCCTATCTATCAATCTATCCATTTTTTGTTCCTATCTATCAATTTATCCACTTTTTGTTCCTATCTATCAATTTATCCACTTTTTGTTCCTATCTATCAATTTATCCATTTTTTGGTCCTATCTATCAATTTATCCATTTTTTGTTCCTCTCTATCAAACATTTGACAATGAAAGTTCATTCAAAGTGAAATCAGTTACAAGAGAGTCAAGTATTGCCTCACCTCAAACACAAGTCCGTCCCCTGACATCACTACAATTCCATACCATCGAGAAAGATCTACGGTTTGGACGTATTCCTGAGCATGACCAGCATAATCTGAAAAAAAAAAATGAAGGAGAATGATGAACAAAAAAAGGAACTAGCATTCCAAGGGAAATTATGAATCACTGCCACTCATATATGCTGTGTTAGGGGTAATCAATTAAAAAGTTGGAAAAAGGTGATCAATGAATAAGTTACTTCTCTCACCTTTTGTTGGGCTGTTATCGCTAAAAAAGGTCTGAATTTTCAAAAGCACAAACTAGTGACCAATTTAGCATAAACTTACATTGCATATTGAAACCCCCTCTAAAAACCTATTAGGGGGGGGGGAATTTTCAAAAAACAAAAACAAAACATTTTCCCTACTCATTAAGGGGAGTGTGTGTGCAAAATCTCAAGTTTCTACTATGAACGGTTAAGTCTGGATATATAGATACATATAAATGTCAGAACACATGAATAACCTAAACCAGTGTTGTGGATAGCAGCGATTAATATATTTACATCACAATTTCTGAATATAAACTGCCATTGAGACTCTGAAACCGGAGATTAGTCGTGAATAATAAAGCATCTATAAATGAATGAAAACTCCTGATGTACTCCAGTCAGTTCACATCCAATACTTGTACTTTAACAATAAAATTCAGTATTGAAAAATAGAGCATGAATCTCATTTTTGCATTGGCCTCAAAAGAATTAATGTTTTATAGCTAAAAATGTTTTAACACTACAAATTCCTGCTGTTCGATTTATATACTCAGCTAAATTTGCATCACAATTTGACAATATTTCATGCCCCAAAACATTTCATAGTTCTCATTGATTGATAGTACATTAAAGTTTATGTATATACAGTATTGCCCATAAATAAGTACACCCCTACTACTTTTTAATAGAAAATTTAATTGTCTTCTAAACCAAATGTAGCAGGATTTTATTATTTCTAGTGGAACATTACACAATCAAAACAGATATTATCAAGTATTATTTAAGACCAAACTCTACAGCATTGAAAAAATATGAATATGTTGCAGTCCAAAAATGAGTACACCCCCACAAAAAAATATTTTTGGCAACAGAGTTTCAATGCTTTAGAGTTTGGTCATAAATAATACCTGATAATATCCGTTAATCACTCCTACCCGCAATACTGGTTTATTGCTGGGTTTAGGTTATTTGTGTGTTCTAACATTTATATGTATCTATCTATGTATCCGGACTTTGCCCAGACCTAACCATTCATAGTAGAAACTTAAAATTGTGCACACACACTCCCATCAATGTGTAGGGAAAATGTTTTGTTTTGTTTTGTTTTTTGAAAATTCAATCCCAAATAGTTTTTTATGAGGGGGGGGGATTTTCAATGTAAGTTTATGCTAAATTGGTCCCTTAATTACTTAATAGAAATTCACACATCCTATTTATACATATCCAGTATCGCCCATAAATAAGTACACCCCTACCACTTTTTAATAGAAAGTTAACGGTCTTCTAAACCAAATATAGCAGGATTTTATTATTTCTAGTGGAACATTACACAATCAAAATGGATATTATCAGGTATTATTTATGACCAAACTCTGCAGCATTGAAAATATCTTTTTGTAGTGTTGTACTCATCTTTGGACGGCAACATATTCATATTTTTGGCAACAGAGTTTCAATGCTGTAGAGTTTGGTCATAAATAATACCTGGTAATATCTTTTTTTTATTGTGTAATGTTCCACTAGAAATAATAAAACCCTGCTATATTTGGTTTAGAAGAGCCTGGTCTGATCATTGTTTCAAATATAGCTGTTTTTATTATTTCTAGTGGAACATTACACAATAAAAAAAAGATATTACCAGGTATTATTTATGACCAAACTCTCCAGCATTGAAACTCTGTTAGTAAAAAAAACAAGCTGAATCCATCGCCTGGTATGATCATTGTTTCAATTTTGATTGGCCTTGGCCCGCAAGACATAAAAACAGTTCTTATTTGGCCTGCCTCCAAAAAATGTTTGCCGACCCCTGAATTAAAATAAAATTCAGTAAACTTTATTGGATGCACTAAAGGAAGAATCACTGGCATTTCTGACCTGAGTCTCCCTAGGCCAGGGTCATCTCCAAAAAAGGTTGGGAAACACTGGCTTAGTGTCTTTCCCACAATCTTCTGATCCCAATTTAAAATGTCACAAATACAGATCTGATTAGTCACTCAATAGTTACTTCTCTCGTATTTTGTTGGGCAGTGATCACTAAAGAAATCTGGCAGCATGCTGTATTTGGGGTGATCAATTAAAAAGTTGGAAAAAGGGGTGATCAATGGATAAGTTACTTCTTTCAGCATTTGTTGGGCTGTCAGTGATCAATAAAAAAGGTCTGAATTTTCAAAAAACAAACGGGCACAAACTAGTGACCAATTTAGCATAAACTTGCATTGCATATTGAACCCCCTTCTAAAAACCTAATATGGAGGGGGGGGGGATTTTCAAAAAACAAGAAAGCCATTTCCCCATCTCATTTAGTGTGGTGTTTGCGCAAAATTTCAAGTTTCTAATATGAATGGTATAGGCTGGGCAGTGATCACTAAAGAAATCTGAATTTTCAAATATTTTGAGAAATATTAAAAAACGTCATGTGACCAATGTCTTTTGGCAGCATGCTGTATTGGGGGTGATCAATTAAAAAATTGGAAAAAGTGGTGATCAATGAATAAGTTACTTTTCTCGCATTTTGTTGGGCAGTTATCACTAAAAATGTCTGAATTTTCAAAAAACATGCGGACACAAACTAGTGACCAATTTAGTATAAACTCACATTGTAAATTGAACCCCCACTAAAAACCTATTTGGGGGGGGGATTTTCAAAAAAACAAACAAGATTTCTAGACATATTAAGGAGTCAATGTTGAAATTTTCAATCCTCTAGCTCCATTGGTGGCCTGTATGAATGATACATACATAGATTCAGCCAGGGGGGAGGTCCCAAAAGCTTCTCAGGACGAATCCTGAGCATGCTAATGGTGATATCCTGTGCAACTTTTCCCAGGACTTTATCCGAGCATGCCACAAGGACCCCTGAAGGGCCGTGGTTCTCTGAACTTCGAGGCCATGGCGGTTTCGAAGCATAGATACTCCACTCTGATCCTAGCCACAGCCAAGATATCCTGCACAACTTCTCCCAGGACGATACCCGAGCATGCCACAGGACCCCCGAAGGGCTGCGTTTCTCCGAACTTCGAGGCCATGGCAGTTTCAAAGGACCGATACTACACTTTGATCTTAGCCAAAAGGCTCCAGACATTAGGGACACCCTGTATTTCTAATAATTTACAGTGGCAATTCTCCAGACTAGCTATCTTTGGGACCTTTTTGTTAGTCTCCAACAATAGCTAACGTCCATAATTTTAAAGTATGGAATCCTAAAATGACAAAAAAAGGATTACGTTTTCTTTTTCTCGCCGACCAGAAAATCAATCTGCAATGTTAGTTTGGGGTCAAATTTTAATAGCAATTTGCTCTTGGAGAATCAAAACATTTCGACCTTTCTCCCGAACGGTCAGTCTTGTATATCCTTTTAGTTGGGTTCCAGATCAGTCAAGTTGTTAGATTTTTGCAGCTTTGTCCGAAGAAGAGCAAAAATGCTGTCAAAAGTTAGAAATAAGAAAAAAATAACAATATAAGGCATTTTGGGGCTTTTTTGTTGTCTCCAGCAGACCAAAACTTTTGTAACAGCCTTACAGCCTACTTGCCCGTAATGGCTCCATGCCATGAAATACAAAACTAAGGACTTCTATTTTTCGGCTAATGTCACGGACCGGCTACTGCTGGTCATGGCTACTATAAATAACAGGTGCTAACACCAAAACTTTACCTCACTTTTCTGCGAACCCTCTCGAATACGACAGTCCTTCTCAGGACTAAAGTCTCTCCTTCTACACTTGTGATCTATTGATACACAACTGCCCTTTTTAGGGCCAAACAACAAAGTCTCTCCTTCCACCTTAATTCAGCCCTTTTAAGGGCTAAACAGAAAGTCTCACATCCTACATCTCACATCCTACATCCATCAACCACCACATAGCGAACCAACATGTCCTTTAAACTTTTATAACCAGTGGGATATCATAAGTTAAGTTTATTTCATTAGTCCTCCCCCAGGCTTGTTGCTATGGGCCCCCATGTGAATGTGATGTGATTTAATTTTAGTGTACTAATCTTTACAACATTTTACGACACATCTCTAGTGCTTGAAACTGCTCCACCTTTCATCATATACTTGGCCACGACCAGTTAGTTCTTAATTGCACCATGCCTTTAATGTTGTCAAGGGGTTACGGAAAATTCATCCCCAACAATTCACCCCAAACAATCCACCGCCAATAATTCATCCCCATATACAATTCACCCCAACAATTCATCACTGAACAATTCGTAGCCTGAAAATTAACCCCCGAACAATTAATCCCCAACCTAGTTTAACAATATTTATTAATACCGGCTATAAATTAATCGTAAAATTCCTATATTCAGCTGACTCTAGAAATACTAATGTAATGTTCGTAGTATTCTTTGAAATGTAAGTAAAGTATTTTTAATATGGTTTCGATTTTTCAGGTGCTGTTTTTAAAAAAATATTCGACCCCCTTTTTTAAAAATGTAATTAAAATTAGAAAAAATTATGAAGAGTTGTTTGTTTGTAGAGAAATTTATATTCAATCTAAAATATTCATCTTAGTCTAGAAATACTACGTAGAGTTCTTTGAAATGTAAGTAA
The DNA here is from genome assembly GCA_006491835.1 of Architeuthis dux. Taxonomy (NCBI): domain Eukaryota; kingdom Metazoa; phylum Mollusca; class Cephalopoda; order Oegopsida; family Architeuthidae; genus Architeuthis; species Architeuthis dux. The sequence continues at coordinate 133,394 of VCCN01001082.1, read as the reverse complement.
AGTATATATATATTTTTAAGACGGTTTCGATGTAGTGGTGGGCACTTTTTAGGCACTGTTATTTGGAAAAATCATTGCACCCTATTTTAGGAAAAAGACAAAAAGATTTCCATAAGTCCATACCAAAATACATTCTGTTTATCTTTTAAATAAATAATCCCATTATTTCTAGCCTAATAGTCTATATAGAAAATTTAATTTTCTAAATCAGTGTATAGAAATGAAATATATTTATACCCACATTGACACCATTAGATTATCTTTTGATAATGATCCCTGAAGGATTAATGGATTATCCCTGCATTTGAATTATTGTATTACTAGTTATTATCCATCAAAACATTCATGGATTTATTCTAATTTCTATGAGATTATTTTTTTTAGAAAAGAAACTATATTGAACTAGTATTCCGAGGGAAATTATGAATCTCCTCCACCCATATAGGCCAAGTTAGGGATGATCAATTAAAAAGTTGGAAAAAGGGGTGATCAATGAATATTACTACCCTCACCTTTTGTTGAGCTGTGATCACTAAAACAGGTCTGAATTTTCAAAAAACAAGCGGGCACAAACTAGTGACCAATTTAGCATAAACCTGCATTGCATATTGAACCCCCCACTAAAGACCTATTGGGGGGGGGGGATTTAAAAAAAAACAAACAACATTTTCCCTACTTATTGAGTGTGTGTGTGTGTACAAAACTTCAAGTTTCTATTATGAATGGTTAGGACTGGGCCAAGTCCAGATACATAGATAGATAGATAGATAGATACACATTAATTTATGATTTAAAAAATCAGGTCTGTTTAGTCACTCAATAGAAATCGTCACGAGACCAACATCTTTTGGCAGCATGCCATGTTGGGTGCGATCAATTAAAAAGAATTGGAAAAAAGGGTGATTATTGAGTAAGTTACCTTTCGTAACTTTTTTGGGCTGTGATCACTAAAAAGCCCAAATTTTTAAAAAAAACAAGTGAGAATGCTGCTGGACACAAACTAAGGGACCAATTTGGCATGAACTTCCATTACAAATTGAACCCCCTACTAAAAACCTTTTTAGGTGGGGAATTTTCAAAAAACAAAAAAACAACATTTCCCTACTTATTGAGGGGGAATGTGTGTGCAAAATTTCAAGTTTCTACTATGAACGAAGGACGAAGTCTGGAAATGTCAGAACACATGAATAACCTAAACCCAGCATATATATAGTATATACTGGAGGTATGGTAAAATTGGTAAAAATATCCACCCTTGTTTCTGTGGAATTTGAATGGTTTCTCAACATTATTTAACTTACTTTAAGACTTAATAGTTCACTACTTCGAAGCTGTTAATAAATGTTCACTTCTTATCAATTTCATCTGAGGTTTCATTAAAAATGACTGAACTCGGTCAAGTTGAAAAGTCCATTGTTTCAAATGGTGGGTAGGAGATATTTTTTGTCAGCAAAATTATTACCTTCAAGTTGAAGAGTTCATGGGTATAGGTAGAGAAACCAACAGAAAAAGTCACACTGTTCATTATGTATAAATATTATGTAGCATACTTTTGTTAAGCTATTAATGTATCTGACATTGACACCATTAGATTATCAGCTAATGAGGATGGTCCCCTGAAGGAGTAATGGTCGATTTCTCCACTGGAATTATTGTATTATGTCATCGTAACCCATGCAAGAGGCCAGTGTCTGATGGACTTGTAGCTGCGGAGACGAGTTGCCACCCTAAAGTGGGACATTAGCAGGTTAACACAAAATTAGAAAAACTCACACACACACACACACACACACACACACACAGATGCGTGAGTGCGTGCACTCAATCGTGCACTTAAATAGACAGGCTGACGTGGCTTGTGGTTAGAAGTAGTGTATGTCAGAGTGGGACTGAATGTGTCAAGACTGAGAAAGAGATTGAAGAAGAGTGAAGAGAAGGAGAAAGAGAGGAGAGAGAAAAGAGAAGGAGAATGAAGAGTAAAGAGTAGAAAAAGAAGGGGAAGTAAAGAGAAGGAGTAAGAAGAGGAGTGTAAAGAGAAGGAGAAAAAGAGGAGGTGAGAGTAAAGAGAAGGAGGAAGTGGTGTATGTCGCAGAGAGAGACCAAACGCGTTCATATGGCAGAAACAACAAAAAAAGAAGGAGAGAGACAGAGACAGAGACAGAGACAGAGAGAGAGAGAGTGAGAGTGCGTTTCTCTGTTCCCCTCAAGAATGGAGGCTGTTTCTTTCTTTATTAATTGAATCTAATTTAAGTTGAATTATTTGATCTTTTTTCCCCCAACCGGAAATATTTAGATTAAGGTTGCAGAAGTTCAAAATGATGACTTTTTATTTAGTATTTATTTATTTGCTGGGAAACAAAAGAGAATTGATGAAAATAGATGGGGGAAAAAGAAAGAGAAAATAGAAGAGAACAAAGAAAAGAGAATAAAAAGGAAAAGGAAAAAAGGGGAGAGTAAAGAGAAAGATAATGAAGAGAAGGAGAATGAAGAAAAAGAGAAGCATAGAGTAAAGAGAAGGAGAAAGAGAAGAGAAAGAGAAAGAGAAGAGAAGATAAGTGAAAGAGAAGAGAAGGAGAAAAGGCGGAAAGAGGAGGAGAATGAAGAGAGTCAAAAGAAAGAGAAAAAGAGAGCAAAAAAAGAAGGCGAAAAAGGGGGAGAAAGAGGAAGAGAGAATAAATGAAAAAGAGTAAAAAAAGAATGAATAGAAAGATTAAGAAGAGAAGGAGTGAAGAGAAATAAAGGGTGAAGAAAAAGAGTGATGAAAAGAAGGAATGAGAAAAGAATAAAAAAAGAAAGAAAATAGAAACCAAAGAAAGAAATAAGTTCAAAAACAGCATTTAAAAAAAAGAATTGACATATATAAAACGTAATACGTATCCATATATACGTATATATATTCTTTTGTGGGGAAACAAGGAGCGAACTGATCCTAGGCAGAAGTGTCTGGGAGTGACCCTGATCCTAGGCAGAGCGCACAGATATTACACTTTGATCCTAGGCAGAGGGCCAGGTAGCAACACTTTGATCCTAGGCAGAGCACAGATACTCTGAGCCTAGGCAGAAGCACCAGTGATTGACAATGATCCTAGGCAGGACCACAGATACTCTAGGATCAGTCCTCCCCCCCAATAGGGTTTTAGTGGGGGATTCAATTTGCAATGTAAGTTTATCCTAAATTGATCCCTTTATTTGTGTCCAGCAGCATTTATGCTGTTTTTTTAAAAAAAATTCAGACCTGTTTTTAGTGATCACTGCCGCACAGGAGGCGAGAGATGTAACCCCTTTTTCCAATCACATGACGGTTTCTATTTGTTATGATATACTACCACAAAAAGGTTATTTCGGGGTCAAACACCTGTGCGGAAATGTAGGAAATAAGTATATGCGTAGGTGTCCAAAAAACAGGATGTGGAAACCGGAAACGACACCAGCGTGGTCGTTCAAACCTGATAAAGGATGCTAATAGATGGAGAAAAACGCAGACCCGAACACAGAACACAGACCCAAGCAGCCAGTAGGCAGACTGCCTAGGGCTGGGAAGGCATAAGACCAAGTTCTCCTGTTGGGAACGGTCTCTCAGCACCCATCATCTCTCTCCCACTCTTCCCTCTCCGGCCGACGAAGTGTATGCTATGAAACAAAAATATGTCTCATATTTTTACAAACAAGTTTTTCGAGTTATCCTTTTTGATTGTCCAACTTCACGATTTTCCTCCTGAGGACGAAGGCGCTATACAACATATTGAGTGATTAACTAGACCTGTTCAAATAAAGGAAAGAAGGAAGGAGCAAGGTTGGGAGCCTTTTGGGTCCCCAGGAACCCCTTCTTGCTACCATGGAGTGCCGTAAGCTGATGTGGTTCGGTCACGTTACACGGCACGACGGCCTATGACAGACCAACATGTAGGGCACCGTCGAGGGAGAGCACATACAAGGGTTAGCAACAGAAGAGCTGGTCTGACAACGTGAAGGAGTGGACAAACAAGGCCATGCTGGAACTCTTGATTTAGGCCGCAGACAGACTAGCATGGGGAAAGACTCCACCTTCTTCTGCTCTGACGGCACAGTCAACGGTTTGCATGATGATGAAATTGAGATTGAATGAAAATCATTACTTACTGGTTACAAGTATTTTGTAATGGATGTCGGCTTCTCCAAACATTGGCGCCACCTGTTGTTGGAAAAGTTTTAACGACTTCCCTGATCCACTGTATGGATTGATAAGGACCAACATTTTCCGGGGAGGATCGACTGGAATGTTTTCTATATCTGGAAAGAGACAAAAGAAAATGGCAGTCAGTAAAAAGTAAGGAAGTGAGTTTACATCAAAGCAACACAAGCAAATAACTAGAAAGCACTCGGAGAGCACATACCTCTGCCAGCGTCATTAAAAACTGAATGAAAATCAGTTCCTGTATAGCTACGATGCAGGGGAGGTAACCGTAAAATAATTTACTCGATCAGCCCCAAAATTTGATAAATTCTTCCTTAGCCAACGGCTCACCCTTCCATAAAATGTCATTGAAATTCATTGAGAACTTTTGGAGACATTGCGCGAACAAACATGAGTGAATACATAAATGTATGAGGAAAAAATGAAAAAAATATCTCTCAATCGAAAAAAAAAAGAATTCCTGGATCCGCCCCAAAATTTAACCAATTCTTCCTTTCTCCATGGCCTAACCTTCCAGAAGATTTCATTGAGAACTTTTGGAAATATTGTGCAAATATATAGCTATGATGCAGAGGAGGTAACTGTAAAAAAATTAACAGACCTTGGTGATGTGATGTTTTGAAAAAAAAAAGCCCTGTACAAGATGTGACACCTTGGCAAGGTGCTCCTCAGAATGTCTCTATTCATACCAAATGCTTTCCAACCTATCGTTATGTGTCATTTTATTTCGCAGTCATGGTCTTTCTCTAGTTTTATTACCTGACCTAGGTATATGTATTCCTCGACCTCTTCTAGTATCTCGCCTTCTATCTTTATGACCTTTTTGGGGACTTTATCGTTGAACATTACTTTTGTCTTTGTTCTATTCATCTTTAAACCTACTTTTTTACTCTCCCTATTTAGGTCGGTTAGCATATTTTGTAATTCTTCGGATGCTTCCGATGTCATAGAAATGTCATCAGCAAATCTTAAGTTGCTTAGGTATTCTCCATCTACTTTTATTCCAATTCCCTCCCAGTCAGTTTTCCGGAATATGCTTTCTAGGCTCGCTGTGAATAATTTAGGTGATATTGTATCCCCTTGTCTTGGAAAGTATATAACGGCTGCATAATACCAGCCATGACTTATGGTTGCGAAACCTGGAAATTAACCAAACGAGCAGAAAACAAACTTAGAATAGCACAGAGAGCCATGGAAAGAGCAATGCTAGGGGTAACGCTGAGAGATAGAAAAAGATCAACATGGATCAGAGAAAAGACTAGAGTAAAGGATATTATACAACTAATTAAGCAACAAAAGTGGAGATGGGCCGGCCACCTAGCGAGAAGAGATGACAATAGATGGGGGAAAAGATTAACAGATTGGTGCCCATGGGATAGTAAAAGAAGTAGGAAACGGCCAGACACAAGATGGCGGGACGAGATAGAAAGGTTTGCCGGTAAGACTTGGCAGAGATTAGCACAAGATAGGTTGTCATGGAAGGAGATGGGAAAGGCCTTCGTCCAGCAGTGGACTTATAACGGCTGATGATGATGATGATGATGATGACAAGATGTGAAAAATGACTCGCACCGTCATTGTGAATGCAATGGTCACACAATACACATACTCACTCAGTGGTGTTTCACTGCTGACAGAATAACCCTTTGGGACAGTGTTTGTTCACTCATATGCAGTAAGGTCCCCTCTAATTGGGTGCCAATCTAGGCAGAACGCACAGATACTCTGAGCCTAGGCAGAAGTACCAATATAAATAACCCCACCATTTTTGACAGGTACTATGCTAATATTAGAAACCGTCAACCAAAACTGTCAACATAGGTTTCTTCATTTTTTAGCTGGTTTGGCTGGCTGGCTGGCTATGTATGTATGTATCATGTGTACAGGCCACACCAATGGAGATAGTGTGCTGAAAATTTAAACATTTACTCTTTATTATGTCTAGAAAAAAACTTTTTAAAAAAAATTCCCCTCCTAAATAGATTTTTAGTGGGGGGTTCAATTTGCAATGTAAGTTTATCCTAAATTGATCCCTTTATTGGTGTCCAGCAGCATTTATGCTTGTTTTTTTTTTAATGAAAATCCAGACCTGTTTTTAGTGATCACTGCCCCACAGTCCATGAGGAAAAAATGAAAAAATATCTCTCATTCGAAAAAAAAAAAGAAGAAATTCCTGGATCCACCCCAAAACTTAAGCAATTCTCCCTTTCTCCATGGCCTAACCTTCCAGAAAATTTCCATGCAACTGGTTCTCAAGATATTCAAAATGCCTGGATACTTTCGGGACAGATCTCATAGATAGAGATATTAGCTTAATAAGAAGATCAGAAACCCCCCCCCCCTCCTACAACCTCCACATACACACACAAAAACAATTATGAACTAAAAATTAAAAACCATTGAATAAAACAACAAAAAAGATAGGGGTGAGGACTGGGAAGGAATTATAATCAGGATTTCAAATTAAAATTATTTGTCATCTAATTTTTTTTATAGACGACCCAGATAATGGGTTGGGCATAGAAACTGAAATCGCTGCCTTGGGCAGTGCGTCTAGGGCGAGGGGAGGTGTCTTTAGTCTGACAACTTTTCCACACAGATATAGGCACATACTTGCCTGTGTAACTTCCTAATTGAGGAAATAAGAAGATAAATGGTTTTCAACAAGTAATCGTATAGTGCTGTGGGAACGGCATTCCTTCGCTTTTTGGGCAGAGGGAATGGCGTTCACTCACTATCTATATACTACTAAAATTGTTTATCTGTTTGTTTGTTCATTGTAGCTATATGCATTTAATCAAGCCACCCTTAAAGTACACTAACCTGAAGAATGTGTACTAAAATACGAGATGTAGAGACTTGCTTCACTCACCGAATTTCTATGTTCACCAGAACAGGCAAGCCTGCGTTCCCTCACTTCTTAGCGCTGCGGAACTGACGTGATCTTATAGTTTCAATGCATCTTTGTGCATAATATGACACCCACTTGATTCTATGACTGCTTCCTTCTTTGTGGTCTGTCTAATAATTCTTGTAAAATCCACCAACTTCATGATGAAAGCAGATTATTGTTTGACCCGTATAGCACTGCCAGGCAGATATATCGGCCTAAAAAGGCCAGTTGGACCAGCTTAAAAACTGAAGAAAAGTTTGGTGACAGTTTTGGTTGACGGTAGCGTTTTTTGCTATATGTTCAAAAAGGCCATAGTGCTAAAAGAGTTAATATGATTGTACCATCAAGAAAGAAAGAAGAAAAAAAAAAAGAAAACACACAAAGAGAAAACAAGGACTAATGTACTAAAAATAGGATTTCTATGCCTTAATTTCCAAACTTAGTTCCCTGACCCAAGACACAGTATCGCCTATAAATCAGTACACCCCTACCACTATGTCTGCCTCTGAACTTTGCTAAAAAGTCCCCTTACTCTTTATTTGTATAAAAATAACTAAAATTAGGATGAAGGTAAAAACTAGGCAAATTTAATAAAAACATTAAAATTAATTTTTTAAGATCTAAGATCGTGGGGTCCCCGGTAATCTGCCCATTGTGCCCATGCGATAAGACAGCCCTGCATATAGTAGAAACTCAGGAAACTACATTGTTGACTCTAGGCACGAGCCCAGCCTTCCCTGCACCTGGTTCCCTCATCAGTCATCTTGATGCTCTTGTCTTCAGTAGTAGACGTGGAAGGGTGGTAATTTTATACACTGATTTACTCAGACTAGTGTCCACATCTTGGTTGTTATAATCACAACATCTCGGCCGTTGTACTCTCCAGCCTTCTTCAGGTGTCTGCTGCAGTTGATAACCTTCTGGGAATTTTGAAACAAACTTTTTATTCAATCCATGAGGGTAGACTGTTCTCATTCCACTGTTCATGCAAGGGGATATTGCATATTAGTTAATTCTTCTTAGTTGATTCATATTTATTCAATCAACGGGGGTGTATTGTTCTCACTCCGCTGTCTATGCTAAAGGATATCTCATATCAATTAATTCTTCCTCGTTAATTTGTTCTTGTGATGTTGCTTGTCTGCCTCTGAACTTTGCAAAAAGGTCCCTATACTCTGGTTCAAAAAGGGGGACGTTATGTGATTAACATTTAATTTAATCTTTAATTTAATTTGTTATTTTAATTAATGGAATAACAACCTAATACATTAAAGCTTTTTACCCGCCAGAAATAGGGTTTTATCTTATACAGTGTCGCCCATAAATAAGTGCACACCTAATTTTCTTCTAAACCAAACCTAGCAGGATTTTATTATTTCCAGTGGAACATTACACAATCAAAACATATTATCAGCAGGGCCGGATTATACTATAAGGCTGAGTAGGTTTAAGCCTAAGGGCCCGGAAAAATTCTGGGATATTCATATTTTTCTTAATTTTATTTTTGACAGGACCCTAGCCGCATTAGCCTATATGCAAACTACACTATGGGGTAGCGCCCAAAATAAATAGCAATTTAGAAATTTATCACTACTACTACAGGGAAAATGAATTAGAACATTCCCTGATGTGAAGTCTGAGCGCTCACTATAATTGTTAAGATATTGTTAATAATATCTTAAAACTTAATATATAGTTATACAGTGTCATCCATAAATATGTGCGCACCTAATTTTCTTCTAAACCAAACATAGCAGGATTTTATTATTTCCAGTGGACACAATCAAAACAGATTGGATTTTATTTATTCAAGTCACTAGTAGAAAGGTTTAGTTTTTTTAAAGCTTTCATTAAAGGATATAAAATAGAGTAATACAGTGTAACTCATGAATAAGTACCCCCCTGCCACTTTTTAATAGAATGTTAATTGTCTTCTCAAACCAAACATAGCAGGATTTTATTATTTCTAGCATTATACAATCAAAACATATGTTATCAGGTATTATTTATGACCATACTCTCCAGCATTGAAATGAATATATTGCCATCCAAAAATGAGTACATCACTATGAAAAAATATTTTTGGCAACAGAGTTTCAATGCTGGAGAGTTTGGTCATAAATAATACCTGATAATATCCATTTTGATTGTGTAATGTTCCACTAGAAATAATAAAAACCAGCTATATTTGAAACAATGATCATACCAGGCTATGGATTCAGCTTGTTTTTTTACTACTTTAATGTTTTTCATTATAGGAGAATATACAGCATTGCCCATAAATAAGTACACTCCTACCACTATGTTATAGAAAGATAATTTTCTTCTAAACCAAATATAGCAGGGTTTTATTATTTCTAGTGGAACATTACACAATAAAAAAAGATATTATCAGGTATTATTTATGACCAAACTCTACAGCATTGAAACTCAGTGGCCAAAAATATGAATATATTGCCGTCCAAAAGATGAGTACAACATTATGAAAAAATTTTTTTGGCTACAGAGTTTCAATGCTGTAGAGTTTGGTCATAAATAATACCTGTTAATATCTGTTTTGATTGTGTAATGTTCCACTAGAAATAATAAAATCTTGCTATGTTTGGTTTGAGAAGACAATTAACTTTCTATTTATGGGTGATACTGTATTACTTTATTTTATATTCTGTAATGTAAGCTTTAAAAAAACTAAACCTTTCTACTAGTGACTTGAATAGATAAAATCCAAGATGATCGGCTTTTGCGGCCTCGTGAAAACAAGCTTTTAGTAATTAAGTATCAATACGTAAAAGAGTAACTTTGCTTTTAAGTGGCTTTCTTTTTAGTTATATTTTTTGTTCTTAACAAGGAAAAGCGGAGCCTCTTTTTAGGATTGAATAGAATTTTTAGCTCATTAACAAATGAAGAAACTAGGAAGCACTCAGAGAGCGCATACCTCTGCCATCGCTGTACGCTTAGTAAAAACTGAATTAAATTAAAACAGGTCGTGTTAGTCACTCTGTAGAAACTGTCACATGTCTTTTGGCAGCATGCGATGTTGGGGATGATCAATTCAAAAATTGGGAAAAAAAGGTGATCAATGAATAAAATACTTTTCTCGCCTTTTGTTGGGTCACCAAAAAAGTCTGAATTTTCAAAAAACAAGCATGAACACTGCCGGACAAAAACTAAGGGACCAATTTAGCATAAAATTACATTGTAAATTGAATTCCTCCTAAAAAATGATTGGGCTTTTCCAAAAACTAAACAAATGTCTTTTCTAGACATAATAAGGAGTAAATGTTTAAATATTCAACCATCTAGCTCCATTGGTATGGCCTGGACATGTGACCCATGCTTATCCAGCCAGCCAGGATCACTTAAAAACAGAAGAAACCTAAGTTGAGTATATTGACAGTTTTCGTTGATGGTTAAAGAACGGGGGAGAGAACGCAATTTTCGCAATATGTACAAATATTGAATTACTTCTCTTGAAGTTTAAATTTAGCTAACTGTTAATGTTTTTACCTTTTTTCATGCAGAATAATAATATCTTTCAATTGAGAACAAATTCCTGGATCCACCCCAAAATTTAGTCACTTCTTCTGAAGTCCATTGTCCACCCTTCCACATAATTTCATTGAAATTCAGTGAGAACCTTTGGAGACATTGTGTGGACAAACAGACATCCGACCGGAAGGACACAGGGTAATACGTATACCTCTCTAATTTCATTGGCAGAGGTTATAACAGTGAATTCTTTATAGAAATTCACACGTCCTATTGATACATATACAGTATTGCCCATAAAGTTAATTGTCTTCTGAACCAAACATAGCAGGATTTTATTATTTCTAGTGGAACATTACACAATCAAAACAGATATTATCAGGTGACCAAACTTTACAGCATTGAAACTCTGGTGCCAACAAATATTTTTCATAGTGGTGTACTCATTTTTGGATGTAACATATTCATATTTTTGGCAATAGAGTTTTAATACTGTAGAGTTTGGTCATAAATAATACAAGATAATCAGGGCTAGATTAACCTATACCAGGGCCCCTAGGCTATTAGCGATATGCCCCCCCCCCCATCTCGAACCCCACCTACTCATTTTGTGTATAATTTTAAGTAAGTAATGCGATCTGTTAATCGTGTGAATAAAGTGGATTGTTATGTGCTAATGTGTAATATATTCATTCCATTTTTTAAAGAGATATTTGTTAGAATATTTTTATTAAGTTTTAAGATATTATTAACAATATCTTAACAATTATAGTGAGCGCTCAGACTTCACATCAGGGAATGTTCTTATTTTGACAGTTTTATTGTTTAATTCTTTTTCCCTTTAGTAGTAGTAATACATTTCTAAATTGCTATTTATTTTTGGATCTACATTGTAGCATAGTTTGCATATAGGCTAATCCGGCTATGGTCCTGTCAAAAATAAAATTAAGAAAAATATGAATATCCCAATTTTTCCGCACCCCTGTTAGCTACAGGACCCTAGGCTTAAGCCTACTCAACCTTATAGTATAATCCGGCTCTGCTGATAATATCTGTTTTGATTGTGTAATGTTCCACTGGAAATAATAAAATCCTGCTAGGTTTGGTTTAGAAGAAAATTAGGTGTGCACTTATTTATGGGCGACACTGTATAAGATAAAACCCTATTTCCGGAGGGTAAAAAGCTTTAATGTATTAGGTTGTTATTCCATTAATTAAAATAACAAATTAAATTAAAGATTAAATTAAATGTTAATCACATAACGTCCCCCTTTTTGAACCAGAGTATAGGGACCTTTTTGCAAAGTTCAGAGGCAGACAAGCAACATCACAAGAACAAATTAACGAGGAAGAATTAATTGATATGAGATATCCTTTAGCATAGACAGCGGAGTGAGAACAATACACCCCCGTTGATTGAATAAATATGAATCAACTAAGAAGAATTAACTAATATGCAATATCCCCTTGCATGAACAGTGGAATGAGAACAGTCTACCCTCATGGATTGAATAAAGAGTTTGTTTCAAAATTCCCAGAAGGTTATCAACTGCAGCAGACACCTGAAGAAGGCTGGAGGGTACAACGGCCAAGATGTTGTGATTATAACAACCAAGATGTGGACACTAGTCTGAGTAAATCAGTGTATAAAATTACCACCCTTCCACGTCTACTACTGAAGACAAGAGCATCAAGATGACTGATGAGGGAACCAGGTGCAGGGAAGGCTGGGCTCATGCCTACTATATACAGGGCTGTCTTATCGCATGGGCACGCTGGGCAGTTTGCCAGTGGGCCCCACGATCTTAGATCTTAAAAAATTAATTTTAATGTTTTTATTAAATTTGCCTAGTTTTTACCTTCATCCTAATTTTAGTTGTTTTTATACAACTTGTTAAGTCGGGCCACTGTTTCTATGGCAACGAATAACAGCGCAATCGGAAATAGGATGAAGTTAAAAACTTTTCAAATTTAATAAAAAGTGGTGTGTTACAATACTTCATCCAATAATAATGAAGATTAATTTTAATGTGTTGTAGACTAGGAGTTAGGGGCCCCAGTACATTGCTTTGAGGGTCTCAAATATTCTTAAGATAGCCCCGACCATATGACCCAATTTGTTGTGATTCTTTCAATTAACAAGCAATTAGAAAGCTATTCTAAGTTAACCTGACATAAATATTAAATCACATAACGCTAACTAAACTTCTGAGGTGCGGTCAGCCTAACAGTTAACAGCATGAAAAATGGAGTTCAGATTCCAGCTGAGACAGCTGGTGCTCACTTTGTACTAATACCCTTGGAAAAGGCATGAATCCACACCTCCCATAGGTAAATAGCAGGCCAGACTGGACTGCCTGGCCATTGTTGGCAACCAGTCTAGGAGACAGACAACTCTGATTCCATACCAGGAGTGGAGCCCCTAAAGCAGACTGGCTCTACTTCTTCCAATAGGTCAGCTCCGGGATTACTCCTTGCTTTTGGTACAATGTAACCGAGTACAACCTGTTGCATGTTACTTGGAGAGGAGATGGGCACCACCAAGTAACTCCCATGGGGAAGTACTCAGCATGGCACCCCAGCGATCTACTATGTCATGGGTTGAACTAATATAAGTAAACTTCCAAAATGAGGTTCCATTTTAAATGAACCCAAGATTATTGAATGATTGATTGATTTGTTTAGCTGCATATCAACCATTGGTGAGTCATTTAATGCCGAAATCTGTTTAAAATTCCAATAAAATAGAGTCTTGTGACTTTGGTGAAATGTTTTGTTTTTTTTTTAAATAGAGTCTTGCGACTTTAGTAAAAGGTTATTTTTTAAATAGAGTTTTGCGACTTTGGTGAAAGGTTATTTTTTAAATAGAGTCTTGTGACTTTGGTGAAAGGTTCTTTTTTTTTAAATAGAGTCTTGCGACTTTGGTGAAAGGTTATTTTTTAAATAGAGTTTTGCAACTTTGGTGAAAGGTTATTTATTTTTTAAATAGAGTCTTGCAACTTTGGTAAAAGGTTATTTTTTAAATAGAGTCTTGCGACTTTCGTGAAAGGTTATTTTTTTAAATAGAATCTTGTGACTTTGGTGAAAGGTTTAAATAGAGTATGCAACTTTGGTGAAACTTTCTTCTTTTTTTTAAAAATAGAGTTTTGCGACTTTGGTGAAAGGTTCTTTTTTAAATAGTCTTGCAACTTTGGTGAAAGAACAGGTGGCTCCTGGTTGGGAGTGGGGATTCCTACCCTCTGCAAGAGATGCAGTTGGTGCAGTCTAGGCCCCAGCCGACAGGGCGAGAACCTAAGATTAGTATCATACAAAGTTAATATGATTTCCAATATCAGAGGCTCTAATTGTACGTCAGTAAATATTTAAGTATTTAAGTAGTTAAGCCGACTTAGTGAGCAAAGCAGTCTTTTTAAGCATTAACAAATAATGACATTGTTTTATTTACAAATGTCACATGACAGAGAAGAGTCTGTTAGGAACCCTATCAACCGAGTCACACAATGTGGCTTTTCTCTTACAAAATCTTTCAATGTCTAAGTCAAAAGAGCTTTTTCTCTTTTTGTAGACACTTTTGGTAAAGATCTACATCCGTTAACCAAGTCGGAAAAAAATTAGAAAGAATTTTTTTTTCGGCAGTAATTTTTTGTGCTTTTAATCCTCCTGGGTTTTTCTATTTTTCAGAAAAAATATTTTTTAAGGTTTGACGAGGGGGGAGGGGGGGGGGTTCTATTTACAATGTAAACGGGACTGTTACTTTCTGTTTGTTGTATGGAAGTGAAGCTTTAAAGTATTCGGTTACTTCCCTTGTGAGGCTTTTTTGATATTTTAATGATATTTTCTGTACTTTCATTAAGATTTTTTGGTAGTGGACCAGGTGGGGCTGCCTGAGGGTGTGGGTATCATTAAAATATCAAAGAAACCTACGTAACAACCTTCACAAGGCAAGTAACAACATGCGTCAAAGCCTCACTTCCATACAATGGACGGAAAGTAACAGTCCCGTTTACCATACAGTTACATTGTAAATAGAACACCCCTTGTAAAAAATTTAAAAAAACATTTTTTCTAAAAACTAACAACTGATTAAAAACACAAAAGTTACTGGGCAAATATTTTTTTTTTTAGACTTGATTAACGGATGTAGAACTTTACCACACTTTTATATCATTAAAACTTCCCAACAGAATATATATGGTGTTCCGTAAGAAAGTCCTTTCCTACCCGTTGTAAGGGGAGTAACTTTGTATTGCCACGGCTGAGAGACTCGAGGTGTCATGAGGAGGTGGAGACAGCGATCGTGTTATTTTGTCCGTCTGTTTTTATTCTCCTTTATTTTACTTGAGCAATTTATTATAATCCATTTCTGGCTTGCCAGGCCCATCAAAGCTTCACCACCAGCCCTGTTCACTGTACATTTTTGGAGCACGTTACCCACTCTGTCCATCGCCAGCCTATCACAATACTGGTCAAGAAGTTGGACTTTTCCCAGTTTGGAATCAGAGTTGTCTGTCTCCTAAACTGATTGCCAACCAAGGTTGAAGAATCCAGTCTGCCTTGCTATTTACCCATAACTGGGGCGAGAAGAGATGGATTCATGCCTTTCCCAAGAACATTACTGTGAATCGAATATCAACTGTCACAGCTCAGGGTTGAACTCGGTTCACCTATTCCATTTTCAGTGCTATTTGTCAATTAGGCCACTCACACCTGCATTTGAACTTATGACAGTAGTAATAGTCTACTATGCTGGTTTACAAAACACTGCTCTATGGTAGGCAGCCTACACAAACGATGTGTGTGTGTGTGTGTGTGTGTGTGTGTGTGTGTGTGAACACATTATATATTTGTTTAAGCATACTTATGTATATTGGTGTTTACTATGCTCATCTTAGTCTGGCACAAGGCCCCAGTAGAGGGGCACCCAGTGAAGATTGAACTCATAGATCGAGGGGCTACCACACTCAATTTGTTTTTTAAATATCTAGATCAGTGGTTCCCCGCCAGGGAGGAATTTGAGTAGTCCAAGGGAGGAATAAGGCTATTAATTAAAAAATAAATTTCCAGTCTAGAGATAAGGTTTTCTGCATTTCTATCTATCAAGTCGAAGGCTCGAAATAAGCTCCAAGTTGAGAATGATTTAAGATGTGCCCTCTCACTAATAGAGCCACAAAACGAAAAACTAGTAGCAAAAAACATGTGTATATCAGTTACGATAGCAGAATTCTTATTCTTTTTGTAATAAATTGAAATTTCAAATGACGTGTTCTAATTATTTTCGCTTGCTTTCATTGAGTAACAAATACACAGCAGCAGCTGTACAATTATAAGATTAAACTAGTTCTTAGTATGAAGCTGTCTAATTATACGTAATATAAAGTTATTATTTGAAAGTATTCTTTGTTGCAACTTAATAAATGGAAGGGGGGAATACTAGTAATCTTATTGACAAAAGTGGGGAATGACTCGAAATGGTTGGGAACCACTGATCTAGATAAAGAAATTTTATAACTTAAAAGCTCAAATATTCCCAAGTAATCATAAATGATGCTTGAAAACAAAAATTTATTATTTTGTCTTTCATCTAATATGAGTAAAGATGTCTTGCGTCTTATTCTTTATTTGTTCTTCTATAAATTTCTTTGATTAATTTTTTTTACTTTACTCTTTTGTGAATTCTGGTGCTAAAAAGCTACGACTCAAATGTAAGGGAAAAATGCTGGATCACATATTAATTTCTGGTTTTTGATGTTTGAAATGTTTTCTTTTCACGCATTTATTTGTAAAAATCCTGGACCCCTCCCCTACTCAAAATCCTGAATCCGCCTCTGAATAGGCACCTTCAATGACTTATGGTAAGAGAAAATCCTGCAGAAACCAGCAAAAGATCACTGAAAGTGACGATAGAGCAATCTTTAGATGAAGAGATTCTTATCTCTTCATCTAAAGATTTCCCTATCGGCTGGAATAACAACGGCTGTTCATTGTGGCAAGAATACAAGATTCATGAGACAAAAAGCTGTGGCAGCTTGACCTATAACGATGGCTACCTGAAAACTTTTTTTTTTTCCAGGACTGACAATAGCAGCTGTAACTTTGTGCGTGGGTGGGGGAAACAGGCTGTGAGCAAGTTGTGGGTGGTTGACATTTTCTCTGCCGTGTGCTGATTCCCTTCTACAAATAATTCATAGTATTACCACAAGATGAACACACTCTTCTGATTGGGGAATCTGCTTCATAATGGTATTGAATTACCACCAAGGTTTTTGTAGGGCGGAGGGGGTCTGGCAGCGGTCTGATTTCCGAATCAAAATAATGATTAACATATGCATGATAGATGAACAAGCCGGCTTGTTGTGACCCCCAGGAAGGCATGGTTGGGGATGGGGGATTTCAAAATTATTTGAGTATTCATTTGGACTAGCATCCTCACTTTTGTTGTTTTGATTATTGTGCTTTGGTTGGTGGTCTCTCCAGCCTTCCTCTGATTTATGTTGCAGCTTGTAAAATATATAATTGTTCTTGACAGAATAGGGCTATTATAAGTATAATATAAATGCATAATGATTTTACCATAGAAATACATTGAAAAGGAGAAGAAAGGAATTAAGACAAGTATAAGGCTATTATCATTCACCAAGCTGAAAACCAACGTAGAATAGCACAGAGAACCATGGAAAGAGCAATGCTAGGAGTAACGCTAAGAGATAGAAAAAGATCAACATTGATCAGAGAAAGGACTAGAGTAAAGGATATTATACAACTAATTAAACAACAAAAGTGGAGATGGGCCGGTCACCTAGTGAGAAGAGATGACAATAGATGGGGAAAAGATTAACAGATTGGTGCCCAAGAGATAGTAAAAGAAGTAGGAAACGGCCAGACACAAGATGGAGGGACGAGATAGAAAAGTTTGCCGGTAAGACTTGGCAGAGATTAGCACAAGATAGGTTGTCATGGAAGGAGATGGGAAAGGCCTTCGTCCAGCAGTGGACTTATAACGGATGATGATGATGATGGTGATGGTGATGATGATGATGATGATGATGATGATGATGATGATGATGATGATGATATTTCCAGTGCTGCTGCTAAGGTGAACAGGGTGCTAGGACTGATTAAGCATACCGTTTCATATATAGACAAGGACTCGTTCCTTATACTATATAAGACTTATGTCTGTCCACACGTCGAGTACTGTGAACAGGCCTGGTCACCGTACTTGGAGAGAGATAAAAATCTTTTAGAAAAAGTCCAGAGCCGAGCAACTAAGTTAGCACCAGAATTAAAAAGTATGAGTTATGAGGATAGGTTAAAAGGATTAGGGTTAACATCATTAGAAAATAGGTGGGATCTGGGATACTTAATAGAAATGTTTAATTATGCATGGTTTAAAATTAGTAGACCCTGATGTATTTTTTACTATAAGGGAGTACAAGGGACTGAGAGGCCACACATATACGGTTGAAGCAAATAGAAGTAGATTAAATATCAGAAAATTCTTTTTTAGCAATAGAGCAATAGACTTTGGAATAGATTACCAGAATATGTAGTGCTATCAAGATATGTAAACGATTTTAAGAAGAATTATGATGTTATTACACTGCAAAGGTTTAAGACCCTAGATATTGTGTAAATATGATTGTTATGTGTACTTGTATATACAAATTGTATACTTTTTTCACACTAAAATAAAATGTTCTTATGTGTATAATTGTAGATATTATTAGACAATGTGGAAAAGAAAGATTGAGAAAAGCGTGTTATGTTTCAAACATGTTTATTATCATAAAGATAAATCTTTATGCATTTCGTTGTTGTGAATGTCCTCAGAAGTGATTTGAACATAGAGTTGTGCGATCATCCATGTGGTGTAGTATAAATGAAATGAGATGTGTTTTGTATGTTCAGGTGACTTGGTTTGTTAAGTAGGAGTTACTTTTTTGAAAGGGTCAGTGTATGGGTTTTGAAGTGGGTGGTAGTAACAATGACGAGATTTATCTTCATGATAATAAACATGTTTGAGACGTAACACACTTTTCTCAATCCTTCTTTTCCACATTGTCTAATTATATCTACCATTTTGTCGGATTCCCTTACATCCAAACAACAAACATATGTATAATGTAAATGCATTGCTAATGGTCTTACTACAGAAAAGAAATACAAATGATTTTACAATAGAAATGTGTTCACAACTAGAAAAATAGATTACCATCGGTCAGCAAATTTTACTGATAGAGAAGGACTGCCAAAGTAGGACGACTTAACTGTCAAAAATGGATTGCATCATAAGGACTGATCTGACCAATCACCGCTAAAGAAGATAACATTTATTTTACTTTCGTACTAAGCTGGCACGGCAATGACTGGGTTTTAGTAAAAAAAAAAACATTATTTTATTTTATTCTTTTTATTAAATCAAGTATTGTAAACGATTTTTATTAATTTTTGAATGCTATTTACCGTCATCTTAATTTTTAGTATTTAAAAAAAAATCACAATGTGTAAAATGGTTTACAATGAATGAATAATAATAGCTTTTTTACTAAAACCAAGTTGAATTGTAATTCAAAAACAATTAAAAGTTAAGATGAAGGTAAATAGTAGTTAAAAATTAATAAAAATGGTTTACAATACTTTGTCTAAATAAAAATTAAATAATAAAATAATCAATCGCTTTTTTTACTAAAACCAAAATAATAACACTCCCGGTGCCAGCGTTACTGAAATTGTGATTAAACAAATTAGAAATTAGGATGAATGTAAATAGTAGTCAGAAATTAATAAAAATGATTTACAATAATATAAAATAAAATAAAATAAAATAAAATAATCATTTTTGACGGTTAAGTTGTTCTACTTTGCCAAAGGACCATATGTATCTATCTATCTATCTATCTATCCAGCCCAGCCCTAATCGTTCATAGTAGAAATTTGAAATTTTGTCACACACTTCCTTCAATGAGTAGGGAAAATGTTGTTTTTTTCCCCCTCCAAAATAGTGTTTTAGCATAAACTTACATTGTAAATTGCACTCCCACTAAAAACCTATTGGGGGGAGGGGTTTAAAAAAAAAAGAAGGTTTTTCTAGACAGTAAATGTTGAAATTTTCAGCCCTCTAGCTCTATTGGTGTAGCCTGTATACATGATGCATATATAGCCAGCCTGCTGGGCCGACTTGAAAATTGAAGAAACCTATTTTAACAGTTTTGGTTGACAATTTCTAATACAGCTATGTGTCGACATGCGTTAGGATTATGTTCTGGTCCTTTTCTTTCCGAGGAGAAAGGAACAAATGTCATCCATTATATTTCTTTCACTCAACCCAGAAAGGTGTCTGCCCTTTTACCTTCTCCTTCTCGCCGTCCCTGTCTGGAGAAATTGAAACAAACATGACGTATACACTGCGTTCTCTTTAGCAAGCTAACAATAACATGACGGAAATCTTTGTCATTTGCAGTTGAGCCATAGAACTGTAATGACTGAAATTCCCGTCATCCGCAGTTAATGGATTTCCTGCTCTTATGTGGATGTTTGTGTGATTGGATGTAAGTCAGTTGGGCATAAGTCGCTGTGTGACTGTAATGTAATAAAAAAAAACTGTAAAATTGATCCGGCTGTAATAAAAAGCCAAGTGTTTGGTTGAGTGAATGTGGAGGGGGGATAAGAGACGGGAGAGAATAGGAAATGCTGACCTATTTCCTGAGTGATCCTCGGAAGTTTCTATCTTCTCACACAACTAAGAACAACAGGAAATTTCATTTGGGGAAGACTTTATAGATTTCAATTTAAAAAAAAAAAATAAGGCAACCTCAATACCATACTGACTTTTGTCATCACCCTTTGTAAGCCAGTGTACAAAAAGCCGGCAAGGAACTATATTGGAGGATACAGTGGAAAGTAAATGCTTGAATAACTAGGGTTCATTTTATGGCCAAATTCCTCAAACGTTTGGGAAGCTCCTCATACATTATTTTCACCATCAGACTCCACAAATATTCAGGTTTGTACACAGCTTTCATAAAACAATCTCAGGAAAACCTGAGACCACAATGTGCATGATTTGTCAATACCGTTACATTCCATCAAGAGTAGTATAGTCTCCTTTTGGAGTAAAACATCCAGTTACAAAAAATGTTAGGTTTATTATGAGATACTTTACACTTGAGTTCATAAAGAGAAGATTGAAAAATAATTCTGTCATTTAGACTATATCGCTTAAAGGCTGCCTTTGATGTCAAGTTACTTCCGATTTATTTATAGAATTTAAATAATACTCAGAATTTGCGTAGAATTGGTTGACGGGACGTTGAAAATGGCAAAAAAGCTGAAATATATCCGTTGTCAAAACATATGCTGAGGAGGAAACTTGTTAAAAGTTAAAATTGAATGTTGCAAACTTCAAGTTTTTTAAATTTTAGTTCTAAATTATAATCATTTTGCAAATGAATAAATAAGATAAACTACTCTATAGTTAGCATTTAATATACTTGAAGTTATCTCCCTTTAGAAATCATTCATAATAATATAGATTATTTGGCTGAGTGTGAACCCAGACCCCACACTATTATTATTAAGTTGCTAATTGGATAGGAAATTGGTTTATTCTCATTTATCAGCATTGCACTAACAAAAATCTCATTACAATGTGCTATTTCTGCTGTGTTACAGTAACAAACAAACAAACAGAAATTGGATCATTATAATATAGACAAGCCTGGCTGCTGCAGGTTCAAACTACACTCCAACTTTTATTCCGACTGAAGATGATTACTGCAGCTTTTGTATTGTATATATAATAAATAAAAAAATTATAAAAATATATTTTATTTAGGTATAAATGTATTTATTTATTAGAATGAAATAAGCCCTTGCATATCAGTAAGATAAATTATGTAGGTAAGTGAGACTTGTCAGTTTGGCTTAGTCGGTAAGAGAGCCAGCTATCAGTTATTCATGATTTCAAATCATGGTAGGGGAATGTTAATTTTTACTCCCTTAAACATGGTTTCAAACACAGTTAATTTTATAGATGTACTTATAGTCTATAGTTTTGAGAAGAGTCATTAATATTCAAATGGTTCTTCAGACGATTGAACTCCTTCTTGTTATTTGTGTTGTAAACCCGACGTTTTGGCTGATCCATTCTTCGGCCTTCTTCAGGTGTAAAATCTGAGTGTGATGGGTTAAACAGAAATTATGTTTAAAGGGCGGGTAGCCCTTATAGCGCATGGCCCGGGTGTTTCTGTGTCTTTGTCCTGTTGGGTTTAGATTACCTGAAGAAGACTGAAGAATGGATCGGCCGAAACGTGTTTACAACACAAATAACAAGGAGGAGTTCAATCGTCCAAAGAACCATTTGAATGTACTTATTTATTAGAATGAAATAAGCCCTTGCATATTTGTAATGTACATTTTTGTAGATATATAAAACTTGTCAATTTAGCTCAGTCGGTAAGAAACCAACCTAGCAATCAGTTGGTCGTGATTTCAAATAACGGTAGGGGAATGTTAATTTTACAAACCTAAATTTGGTGAGGATTGTTTTTGTTCTTGTTACAGTAGGAAAATAAAGTCAACTCCAGATTTGGATTGGAGTTTGACAATATTCTCATATTTGTGGTTTATGTTAAAAGAGGCTAAATATTGTCCCAAGGGGTGACCCCATCTACACATTGAACAAGGTGATCTTTTACCAGTCATTTTCTTGGAAAAAAGCATATCTTCTCAGCCATGAAATATATTTTTCAAGTGGCTAACAACTGTTCCAGTTTGTGTCTCTTATTTACAAATTTATACTATAGTAAACTACAAAGTACATAAAGCAAAACCTTGCAAAAAAACAGAATGAAATTTAAATCCAAACAAGTAATTCAATTGTCCTGTGTCTTACCCAGAAATACTGTCTAAATTTGAACTGATTGTAAGAACCACATGATGTGTTAATCATTGATCTATTAAAATCATATACACTACTTATAAATTATGCTGATGTAATAATATAATCAATAACTCATCCTAAATAATATTGTGATAACAATAATATAAACCATGAGCGTCATAAATGATGCGTAAACATTTGACAGTTAAAGTATGAGTCCTGCTAATTTTCATATCATAAATTGTCCTGATGCAATAATATAAACCATGACTGTCATAACTGATGTGTAAATATTTGCTATATTTTTTTAATATACCCTAGAAACCTTAAACTTACCTGGCCCAGGATTCGTCCTGTGGCCTCACAAAGATATTACCTAGTCCAGAATTCGTCCTGTGGCCTCACAAAGGTATTATCTAGACCAGGATTTGCCGTGTGGCCTCACAAAGGTATTACCTGGCCCAGGATACATCCTGTGGCCTTGCAAAGGTATTACCTAGTCCAGAATTTGCCCTGTGGCCTCACAAAGGTATTACCTGTCCCAGGATTCGTCCTGTGGCCTTGCAAAGGTATTACCTAGTCCAGAATTCACCCTGTGGCCTCACAAAGGTATTACCTAGTCCAGGATTTTCCCTGTGGCCTCACAAAGGTATTACCTAGTCCAGGATTTGACCTGTGGCCTCACAAAGGTATTACCTAGTCCAGGATTCGTCCTGTGGCCTCACAAAGGTATTACCTAGACCAGGATTTGCCCTGTGGCCTCACAAAGGTATTAACTGGCCCAGGATTCATCCTGTGGCCTTACAAAGGTATTACCTGGCCCAGAAATTCATCCTGTGGCCTCACAAAGGTATTACCTAGTCCAGGATTCACCCTGTAGCCTCATGAAGGCATTACCTATCTCAGGATTCATCCTGTGGCCTTGCAAAGGTATTACCTGGCCCAGGATTCGTCCTGTGGCGTCACAAAGGTATTACCTGACCCAGGATTTGTACTGTGGCCTCAAAAAGGTATCACCTAGTCCAGGATTCGCCTTGTGGCCCCACAATGGTAAAGTGTGCTCAGCCTCAGGGGATCAGTTGTCTGTAAGCATGTGGGTCCCCCACATTATACTAACCTTGTGTCAAATTTCTCCTCATGGAGAGGGAAATAAACCTAATACCCTAGAAGTCTTAAAATATTCCAGTTAACCACTTGTGAGTGGTTGATGAGATATCTCATAAGAAATTTCTTTGTCCTTAAGCGGTCATTAAGATATTTTACAAGATCTTCTCAGTCCTGTGTCTTCTTACTCTGGCAGGGAAACAGCTGGTGATTCAAGACAATTTGTAAATGGTGATAAAGGTAGTGAAAACAGTGATTGTCCTGGAGCAGCTGACGAGAAAATTCACAAGAGATTTCTTAGTCCTGTGTCTTCTTACTCTGGCAGTGAATCAGATAGCATTTCAAGACAATTCGTAAATGGTGATGAAAGCAGTGATTTTCCTGGAGTGTCTGGTGAGATATTTCACTGATATGACATCTTACAAAAATATCCCCAGTCCCAAGTACCATATTTGATGGCATATAAGACCCCCTCCTTATTTCAGCTGACTGCATCCCCTGCAGAGGGGTAAGACCCCCACCCCCCAAACAGGGGCCACTTGTTCCTTCACTAAAGTCGCAAGATTCTATTTTTAAAAAAAACAAAAGAAACCTGACTTTCAGAATTTTAAACTGATTTTGGCATTAAATGGTTGATCAAGGGTTGATATGCCACTAAACAAATCTATCAAAACAAATCTATCAATCAATCAGGACCACAGTCATTAGAGTATGAGATGTGAAAATGAAGCAATACAGCTAGCCCACTATGAGGATGGCATTTCTTTTTAGGGACCGCTCTACTTAACTAGTACCAATCAGTAATTCAGTGGCTGTCTTGAGGGGGTGAGTATATGGCTTTTGAAGTGACTGGTGGTTTTTATTGTTTAAGTTGGGGGAAAACAATCACGCTTTTCTCATTCTTTCTCTTCCTCATTGTCTAATCATATCCACCAGAAAGTTAATAAGTTAAGTACTAGTTATTATGAAATCTATAGTAAAATCAGTAATTAATTGTATTATGTAATTAGGAATTAATAGTCTTGTATAATTAGGAAATAATCAGTTAAGCCTTAACACAAATCAGTTTTGAGCCACGGAATGCTTTTCGCTTTCACCCAAATTCCAAATTGCAACCCCCCACCCCTTGTGGGGCTTGCGCACCATGTTCAGAATCACTAAATCTAGCACAAAATGCGCTAAATTGGCAACGATGGGCATGGGTGCAGGTTTTTGAGAGGGCTTTCCCCCCCTCCGGTAGAGGCAAATACTAATGTTGCAACACTTTAGAAGAACACCCCCCCCCACCTGTGGGGCTTGCGCACCATGTTCAGAATCACTAGTGTAGAGTCATAAGCAGTGTTGCCAACTCAAAAAATATTTTCGTGCTAGTTTGACGGCCAAAAAGCGCTAAAAAAAGTGCTAAACTTTTTTAAATTGCCAAAAATGGCTAAAAACCACCAAAGAGACGCTCTATTTAACTAGTACCAATCAGTAATTTATTCCTGGGTTTCCATTTATCATTTGACATCAGTTGGGTTGTAGAGTTGAGAGATCAAGCAGATCTTTATTTGGGGGGATTTTGATTGGTTATTTGAGAAGAGAACGAGAGACAACCATAGCAAAAAACCACATGACACAAGAGCCCATGTAATTGTATTAGGGTCATTTGTATTATGAACTGTTTGTTGAATATTAAGATGAAGGATGATACAAACAAGAAAAAACAGTGAATATTTAATAAAAAATATGACCCATTTGAAGCAATAATCTTTTCCCAACGATCCACTATTGATAATATGCCATCTCCTATAAAATCTTTTAGGTTTAGTGGTCACAAATTCAGTAAAAGCACAGATTATGGCTTCCTTATTATTGAACTTTTTATTACGTGTATGGAGTTCAAAATGATTGAAAAAATAGTAATCTATAAGTGAAATGTCAAGTGAATATGGAGGATAATGCAAGAGTTCATATCCCAATTCTCTAAGCTTAGGCACAGTCAGTTGAGAGGTATGAGGTCTTGCACTGTCATGGTACATTTCATTCAGTTCTGGTGGGAACCATTTTCCCAACTTTTTAACCTTTCCTATTGTCCTCAATTTTGTCTTCTGATCTTCAACTGGAAACCAATACGTAACTATCCGAGGGTTGGTGAATGTTCTGGCATAAATCTGATCAAAAAGTCACATGTACCGTTGTAGACAACACAGTGTTGCCAAATTAACCATTTTTCGGTTAGATCTGGATGATTTTTTTCACCCCCAACTTAGCCGATAAAAACATATGATAGCTGAAAATCTGTCCAAGTTGTAAAAATAATTAGTAAGTTTAATAAAAGCACACGTTTTGTTCTCATTAATAATTTGTTCTGGTGTCTTATTTATTTTATTTGATAAGCAGACTTTAAATGAGTATATAATACAATGAGAATATTTTTATTTAGTTGGTTATTATTGAATATGTCTTTCCGGATGTTTTCCTTCCTGCTTCCCCATCCTTCCCTTTCTGAGGAACGACCTCTTGTTCCAACGAGCGGCACTTGCCTCTCGGCCACTTTTCTGAGCCCAGGTTAACATTACTCATCTTAAGTGGATAAATATCTGTAAAGAAATAAATCCTTTGTAAAAAAAAAATACTGATATATGAACTTTAGGGCATTTACTAAACTTTTTGTAATTTCTTTATTGTGTGATGTTTAGTAACAACAATGTTTGTTGTATGGATGTGAGGGAATCTGACAGAATGGTGAATATGGTTAGACAATGTGGAAAAGAATGAGAAAAGAGTGTTACATCTCAAACATGTTTATTATCATAAAGATAAATCTTTATGCATTTCGTCACTGTGAGTGACGTCCTCAGAAGAAAATTGAACATAGCAGAGACGTGCGATCATCCATGTGGTGTGCTGTGAATGAAATGAGATGTGTTTTGTGTATTATGTGCCAGGTGACCTAGTTTGTTAAAAGGGGGAGTTACATTTTTTGAAGGGGTCACTGTGTGGGTTTTGAAGTAGGTGGAGGTGGGGTTTAGATAGTGGCTGTCTTGAAGGGGTGAGTATATGGCTTTTGAAGTGGCTAGTGGTTTTTATCGGTTAAATTGGGGGAAAAAAATCACGCTTTTCTCATTCTTTCTTTTCCACGTTGTCTAACCATATCCACCAGTAACAACAATGCAATTACCTCATCGTTTTTATACAAAGTTAATAAGTTAAGTACTAGTTATTATGAAATCTATAGTAAAATAAGTAATTAATTGTATTATGTAATTAGGAATTAATAGCGTTGTATAATTAGGAAATAATCAGTTAAGCCTTAACACAAATCCATTTTGAGCCACGAACGCTTTCCGCTTTTCACACCCAAATTCCAAATTGCACCCCCGCCATATATTCACATTTCCCCCCCTTGTGGGGCTTGCACACCATGTTCAGAATCACCGGTGTAAAGTCATACGCAGTGTTGCCAACTCATTAAATATTTTTGTGCTAGTTTGACTGCCAAAAAGCGCTAAATTTTTTTAAATTGCCAAAAATGGCCAAAAAGACGCTAAAAATGGTCAAAATTAGCCAGAAAATGGCCCAAAATGGCCAAAATGTTTTAGCTGAAATTGTGCTAATTTAGCGCTTTTTGCAATGCCAAAATAAGAAACGTGCTAAATCTAGCACGAAACACACTAAATTGGCAACGCTGGGCATGGATGCAGGTTTTTGAGAGGGCTTATCCCCCCGCCTGGTAGAGGCAAATACTATTGTATTTACTGCTTTTTACTCCTCTATTGCAGAGCTTTCCAAACAGTGTGTTGCAACACTTTAGTGCGTCGCAGAATTAAGTATATTAGAAACTGTCAACCAAAACTGTAAACATAGGTTTCTTTCAGTGTTCAAGTTGGTCTGCCTATGTATGTATCACACGTACAGGCTGCACCAGTGGAGCTAGAGGGCTGAAAATTTCAGCGAAACGAGCTAAATTGGCAACACTGTGAATCAGCTGACAGAACAAGATGTATATTGTAGCTGTCCTTAACTCAACACGAATGTCAAAGGTAGATAAATCAACACAATTGTATGCACAAGTGTATTTGAGTCCAGTTCTCATTGTAACCTAATTCTTGTCCAATAACAATGCTTCCTCTCTCTTTCATCAATGGGAGAGCTAGATAGGGGGTTGAAGTGATGGTTTTGTAATAAATTGAATCTTTAAATTTTGGAAAGATTTATGAATAAACTACAAAAACATATTTGCCAGCTTAACCCTTTTAGTACTATGGCCTTTTTGACCATATAGCAAAAAACACTACTATCAACCGAAACCATGTAGTGTTTTCGGCTATGTTATAAGTCCGATATATCGGACTGGCCGTGTTATAAGGGTTAACACAGTAAAACTGATTCCTTTCTTTTTCTACTAAAACATGACCATAGAAACACTCAGAGAGAGGCAACGCTGTACACTAACTAAAAAATAAAAATGAAAAACAAGGGAGAGAACTTTTTATTGAGTATTGAGTTACTCCCCTTAAAATTTAAATCTATCCTTTTTATCAACTGTTTGTTTTTTTAAACTCGTTTCTTGCTGAATAATGTAAAATATCTCTCAATTGAAAACGAATTCCTGGATCCGCCCCAAAATTTAATCAATTCCTCTGTGGCACATGCCGAACCCTTCCACCAAATTTCATTGATATTCATTGAGAACCTTGGAGATATTGTGTGGAAAAACAGACATGAGCGAATACATATACCTCTTCCGACTTTGTTGATGGAGGTAAATCATTCATTTACTCCCATTGAAATGTGGTTATTTCCCCCCACCCTCCTTTCCAAGAGAGTCTCTCTTCTATGTCTGCATTTGTATGAAACAGTGTCTTAAGGTCAAAGGGGAAAAAGTGTGACAGTACAAAGTGTGTGTGTGTGAGAGGAAGAGAGACAGGGAGGGAGAGAGAGAAGAGGAGAAAGAAGTAGGCCAGGAGAGAGAGGGGGGGTCAAGTGGGCCAGATGGCATGGCCAGTGTTGCCAACTCAAAAAATATTTTCGCGCTAGTTTGACTGCCAAAAAGTGCTAAATTTTTTTTAATTGCCAAAAATGGTTAAAAACCAATAAAAAGACTCTAAAAATGGTAATAAATAGCCAGAAAATGGCAAAAAAACGGCCAAATGTTTTAGGCGAAAACGCTCTAATTTAGTGCTTTTTGCACTGCCAAAACAAGAAACGCACTAAATCTAGCACGAAATGCGCTAAATTGGCAATGCTGGGCATGGGTGCAGGTTTATGGGGGTCAGGGTTATGAGAGGGCTTTACCCCCCACCCGGGTAGAGGCAAATACTATTGTATTTACTGCTTTTTACTGCTCTATTGCAGAGCTTTCCAAACAGTGTGCCGCAACACTTTAGTGCGTCGCAGAATTAAGTATATTAGAAACTGTCAACCAAAACTGTCAACATATGTTTCTTTCAGTGTTCAAGTTGGTCTGCCTATGTATGTATCACACATACAGGCCGCACCAGTGGAGTAAGTGGGCTGAAAATTTCAACATTTACTCCTTATTATGTCTAGAAAAAACTTCTTTTTTTAAAAAAAAAATCCCAACCCCTCTAAATAGGTTTTTAGCGGGGCGTTCAATTTGCAATGTAAGTTTTTGCTAAATTGATAACTAGTTTGAGTCCCCTTTATTTTTCAAAATTCAGGCTCTTTTAGTGATCACTGCCCAACAAAATGCTTATTATTTATTATTTATTTATCACCCCAATATAGCATGATGCCAAAAGATGTTGGTCATGTGATGGTTTCTATTGAGTGACTAATCAGACCTGTTTTATATATCTTTCAAAAGATACTTTTCCTGAGTCACTTGAACTGCTGGGATGACATATATTTGGCTTGGCTGACAAACTTATGTAATGTGACACAATTTGTTTTGTTTTTTAAATGTGTGTCGCCTATGAAAAAAGTTTGGACAATTCTGCTCTATTGTCTTATATACATTTTGAATAAAATTGTTTGACATTAACTTTTTTTTATAAATCGTTCTAGTTCTGGTATTCTGTTCTGTTACTTGTAAGTACATTGTGTACACTACATGTACATGTGTATGTGTATGTGTATGTGTATGTGTATGTGTATGTATTTACATAAAGCATATGTAATTAGCACAATTATTACTAAAATACTTAATGAGCAGTTTGAAATGGGGCTTACATTCCCCATCTGGCCTGGGCCTATTACCAGCTTTGCACGTGCCTGGAGAGAAGAGGAAAGAGAAGGAGAGAAGAGAAGAGAAGAGGACAGGGAAAGGAGGTGAGAGAAAGGAAAGAGAAGGGTAGAGGGAGGAAGAGAGATAGAGAAAGGAAAGAGAAGGGTAGAGAGAGGAAGAGAGATAGAGAAAGGAAAGAGAAGGGTAGAAAGAAGAAGAAGAGAGAGAGAGAGAAGATAGAAGAAAGATAAGGGTAGAGAGAAGAAGAGAGAGAGAAAGGAAAGAGAAGAAGATAGAGAGAAAGGAAAGAGAAGGGTAGAGAGAGAAAGGAAAGAGAAGGGTAAAGAGAAGAAGAGAAAGAGAAAGGAAAGAGAAGGGTAGAGAGAAGAAGAGAAAGAGAAAGGAAAGAGAAGAAGAGAGAGAGAGAGAGAGAGAGAGAGAGGGGGGGGTTAATGCTAACCATTTTTTAAACTGTTATATAACAATTCCTTTCCCCTCATCTAACACCATCTCTCTATAAATGTGCATGTGAGAGCAATAAAGCATGGTGGGTGGTGAATATGTTTTTCTCTACGGAAGAAAGATAAGTGACCTTTGTTTTCCAATTTTAAATATTCTAGTACTGTATTTCCTGGCGTCTATTTTTTTTCCAGGAAATAAGTCCCAAAAATGTAACCTATGCTTACAGGCATTTTTTCATAGGCCTATCTATGCTAGACAGTAATCTGAACTTCTGTTTGTGACCACTAAATGAATGAAGTATATAAATAATAATTAGTATATAAAATAGTAAATAAACAAAAGTATCATAAATAATTTTTTTAAATCACAAAATTTAATTTCTGTATCGATATAGTAAGGTAGATGAGCCAATGGACTAGTAGTAGTTTAAATGTTGTATATCAGTATTTTCACTTTCCTCAAACGACCTTGACCTTGTGTATAATTTTATACATAGTTCATTTTGTATTGTGAGAGAAAAGAAAAAAAACTCATTTTTTAAGTGTTTGTTTTGTTTTAATTTTTGAGCGTCCTAAAAAAAGAAAAATAAGAGTGACACAAAATTAACACAGGAAATTATTAGAATTTTTCTAGTTCACATAAAGTTAGCAAACAGCCGTCTTAGAACTTATCTATTCTTAGAAACAATGTTTTCTTATTGTGTGTATTTACCACAAAAATTCTTTTTTTTTCAAGAATGGAAAAATATGAATATTGGAGTAAATTAAGTCATTCACCCTCCATGTTTCATTCATTCTTTTTGTTTCATTCAAACTCAAAATAATTAACCACCGCTACCCACAACAGACCGGTTTAAACACTGTTGCTGGATTTTATGTTAATCATGTATTCTGACATTTCCAGACATTGCACATAGTAGAAACTTGAGATTTTGCACACACATCCCCCTCAATGAGTAGGGAAATGTTTTGTTTTTGTTTTTTG
>VCCN01001082.1:31332-48581 GCA_006491835.1 Architeuthis dux | reverse complement strand
TAATAATAATAATAATAATAATAATAATAATAATGAAATGAATTTTACTGAATTTTAATTTAATAATCAAGTACATATAAGTATTGGATGTGAACAGACTTGGGCTACGTCAGGAATTTTCATACATTTATAGATTATTATTTACGAGAGTCACAATGATGCTTTATATCCCAAAATTGTGATTTAAATTTAACGTTCTTTTTTAACATTTTTTCATTTTTTTTCTTTTTACATTCTTTATTTTCTTCTTATTTTTTCCAAATCATCCCATGACCCTCAGGGGCATCCTAGTGACCTTCATCTGGGTCACATCCAATTTTCCCTCTAATTTTTGTAGTCTGTGTGTGCAAAAATCTTATGTTATGCAATTTTTTTTCCGGTGACAAAAGTATGCTCACACTGGATGCTTCTGCAAATGTAAATTGTTTAAAGATAATTTTGGCACAGCCTATTTCTCACAGCTTATAAACGTGTATTGGCATGTTTTAACTTAGTACAAGTATGATTTCATTAGTTAAGATTTTATTCTATCCTTAGAACTACTTTGTTCAGTTTGTTGTTCCATTAAATAAAACATCAATGATTATTTCGCATTTTTTATGTGATGCATATGCACACACTGAATCCTTGTGCAAATGTAAAATTAAAAAATTGTTTCAAGATAATTTTGGTACAGCCTATTTCCCATGGCTAATAAAACTATATTGGCATGTTTTAACTTAGTACAAGTATGATTTCATTAGTTAAGATTTTATTCTATCCTTAGAACTACTTTGTTCAGTTTGTTGTTCCATTAAATAAAACATCAATGAGTATTTCTCATTTTTTACGTGATGCAATGTGTACAAATGTGGTATTTGAAAAACCGACTAACTAGTTAACAGAAACAGCTGGCTCTATGAAATTATTTTCCATATGTATAATTATAATATATTATTATTTCAGGTAACTAACCTTTTTTGCGCATATTAATTTCCTTTATGCACTGGTTGCAAAGTGTGTACAGCTTAGAAGGAACAACCATGGGATTGGGGATACTGTGCTGTAAATACTGCAGGTCATCACTTATATTTCCTATTAGAAACCGTCAATATAGGTTTCTTCAGTTTTTAAGTTGGTCTGGCTGGCTGACTATATGTGTATCACCCATACAGGCTGCACCCAAAATATTTTCACGCTGTTTTGACAGCCAAAAAGCGCTAAATTTTTTTAAATTGCCAAAACCACCAAAAAGATGCTAAAAATGATCAAAGATAGCCAGAAAATGGCCAAAATGTTTTAGGCGAATACGCCCAATTTAGCACTTTTTTGCAATGCCAAAACAAGAAAGGCGGTAAATTTAGAGTGAAAAGCGCTAAATTGGCAACAGAATTTTACTCCTTATTATGTCTAGGAAAAACATTTTTTTGTTATTTTTTAAAAACACCCCCATAATAGGTTTTTGGTGGTGGTGGTGTGTGGGGGGGGTTCAATTTACAATGCAAATTTATGCTAAATTGGTCCCTTAGTTTGTGTCCGGCAGTTTTTTTGAAAATTCAGACGTTTTTTAATGATCACTGCCCAACAATAGGTGAAAGAAGTATCTTATTCATTGATCACCACCTTTTCCAATTTTTTAATTGACCACCCTCAACACGGAATGGTGCCATCACATGACGGTTTCTATTGAGTGACTAACCAGACCTGTCTGGTATTATTGTTTAGTCCAGAGCTTCTTAAACTGGTAAATAATTCACCCAAGAGTGAATAAAATTATTTTGTGGGTGAATGATTTAAAATTTGGACACAAACTAAGGGAACAATTTAGCATAAAATTACAATGCAAATTGAACCCCACCCCACACTAAAAACCTACTATGGGGTGGGGGTTGGGGGTGTTCAAAAAACAAAAAAAGGTTTTTCTAGATATAATGAGTAAATGTTGAAATTTTCAGCCCTGTAGCTCCATTGGTGCAGCCTGTATGCACGATACATGCATACAGAATCGCCCATAAATAAGTACACCCCTACCACTATTTTAAAGAAATTTAATTTTCTTCTAAACCAAATATAGCAGGATTTTATTACACAATCAAAACGGATATTATCAGGTATTATTTATGACCACACTCTACAGCATTGAAACTGTATGAATATGTTGCCATCCAAAAATGAGTACACCTAACGAAAAAATATTTTTGGCAACAGAGTTTCAATGCAGTAGAGTGTGGTCATAAATAATACCTGATAATATCTGTTTTGATTGTGTAATGATCTACTCTACAGCATTGAAACTCTGTTGCCAAAAATATGAATAGGTTGTCGTTCAAAAATGAGTACACCCCCACAAAAAATATTTTTGGCAACAGTTTCAATGCCGGAGAGTTTGGCCATAAATAATACCTGATAACATCCATTTTGATTGTGCAATGATCCACTAGAAATAATAAAATCCTGCTGTTTGGTTTAGAAGAAAATTAACTTTCTATTAAAAAGTGTTAGGGTGTACTTATTTATGGGCGATACATAGCCAGCCAGCCAGACCAACTTGAAAACTGAATAAACCTATGTTAACAGTTTTGGTTGATGGTTTCTAGTTTCCCAAATTTACTGTAAATGTAACCTTTTAGAGAGAGCAGACAATGTCATGATACAAAGTGAATAATGTATATAATTATTCACAGGGGAGAATGAGACAAAAATGACCAAAAACATGAAGAATTTTAGCTGCAGGCAAATGAAATTTTGCTATAGAGACTCATGGCTAAATGACACTGAAATATTTTAAGAAGCACCGGTTTAGCCCAGTGGCAAAAGATATAGCAATGTCAGTTTATATTCAGATTTGAACTAAAGATTTCGAGGTTGATGTCTATGTTGCCATTTACATATGTTTAGTTATATATCTACATTCATTCAATCAACCACGGAGTGAAAATGGGTGAAACTATTTTTGTCTGAATTTCCCTGGGTCAGGTAGTGCAAAAAATATATTCTAATTCAGTGGAAGAGACAGACAAGTAATATTCACAAGGATGAATTAACTATAGTTTAATGATTGGTTGATTGATTTGTTTAGTGCCACATCAACACTTGATGGGTCATTTAATGGTGAAATCAGTTTAAACTTCCAAAAGTCAGAGGTTTTTTTTTGTTTTTTTAAATAGAATCTTGCGACTTTGGTGAAAGGTTATTTTCTTTTAAATAGTCTTGCAACTTTGGTGAAAGGTTATTTTTTGTTTTTTTAATACAGTCTTGCACCTTTGGTGAAAAGTTTTTCTTTGTTAATATAGTCTTGCGACTTTGGTGAAAAAACAGGTGGCCCCTGTTTTGGGACGTCTTATCCCTCTGCAGGGTATGCAGTTGATGTATTCTAGGCCCCAGCCGACAGGGCCGAATTAACTATAGAACTGCAATGATGGAAATTTCGGTCATCTGCAGTCAGTGGGTTAACATGACACCTAAGAAATTGTCATTTTCCAATTTCAGGTGCTGCTTTTGAAAGCAGGACGCGAGCAGATTAAGTTGAAGACAGGTATTGGACATAATAACCCACCGTTGGCTTTTCTGGCATTGTAGCGACAAATGAACAGGAAGTCAATTTTCTGGCTGGAGAAATATGAGGTGAGAAATGACTACGAGAAAAAGGCTTTGGGAGACGATTAGTAGGGAAGAGAAAAATAAGAGAAAATTGCTGGTTTAAACCTATTTTGTTGTTTTGTTCTTTCTGAATAAATTGGTGTCTGGAATGCCTCGCTGTGGAGCAATGGTTAGCAAGCAAACCTCAAAGACCATGACTATGATTTCTGTTCAGAAAGTATCCAGCCATTTATTATAAACGGAAAAACGGCCAAATCTAGATTATTGCGGGGACTGACTGACCTGGGTGATGACGTGTTTTGCCAAAAAACCCTGCATGAGATGTGAAGATTCTACTTGCTCAGTGATTGTTAATTCGACAGTCACACAAGCTCACTTAATGGCGTCTCATTGCTGACTGAGTAACCCCATGGGAGAGTGTCCATTCACACCTGTGTAGTATGGTCGCCTCTGATTGCTTGCTAAGTTACATTAACACTGCACAACCAGTTCTAGGCTCATTTTGTGTCAATTTTTTCTTTGAGGAAGCCATTTTGAGCCACAAGTTACCTGAACTTATGGGTAGCACCTCATATATACAGTGAGTGCAGAAAGTATCTGCTATATATGTTACGCCGAATCGCTGAAATTTTAACTTAAAATATCTAGTTTTAACACCTACAAAACGCTTGCAATATGTTCACATTCTAACAGTTAAGATGTTGAAAATGGCCTAAACAGCCGTAACATGTTCATCAGAAGACATACACCAATACACAAGATGGAACTAGGTTCATAAAAATGTTAATTTAAAACTTTTAAGGTTTTTTTGAATTTTGAAGTTTTAGAATTTTAATATTTATAATCTCTAGAACACTGAAATTGAAAATAATTTTCAATATTTTTCATTTTCATAGTTTATTGTATGTAGTTTTAATTTGATCAAACGTTCATTTAATCAAAACAAGGATATTGTTTACAATCAAAAGATTTGGAAATCAAACTTTTTTACAAAAAATAAGTAAATACATAGTGTTAACTTTTTTTTTACAAAACATAAATAAACACATTGTTTTAATTTGATCAAAAGTTTATTTAATCAAAACAAGGATATAAAACAACTATTTTTTACGATCAAAAGTTTATGTAATCAAAGTGAAATCAAACTTTCTTTTACAAAAAATAAGTAAATTTTGCCAATTAGGCAATTTCATTGATTCAGCATAACATATATAAGAAAACATTGAAGAATGATGCAAGTTGAGGGGAAAGAGAAGAGGATTTGTTGATAACAAGAATTCCATTTTCATCTATTCGTTTCCACTGATGACATATACAGTACAGATAACACAATACAAAAATAAACCCACGCCACTGTGTGCCACTTTTCATGGTACAGAGTCCTTCTCGTTCAATCAAACTAAGTGCTGTGCTACTGTGATCTATGGGTGTTTCATCATCATAGCTTGTCATGCCAGACAGCCAACCACACAAGTGTTGTTTAGTTGAAGCTTAGCAGATCAAGGTTAGCTAAATCTTACACCAAACTCTAAAAATTTGGGAGATACCCACACAGTACTTCTAGCAAAGTCTTTATCAGATGATAACCTTGGACTTGGGGTCAAGATTACATCTAACCCAGCAGTATCTCACTATACCACTAGACTTTGTTGGTTAACCATTAGTGGCCTTGAATATTATTTCCACAGTCAAAAGTGTGCAATGTCTTCCCAGTTTTGGAGCATTGTTACATATCTTTTTTCTGAGAGGTTTTAATGTAGCAAAGCAAAGTAGTGCAGGGCCTAATAGAAATAGAACATTTTTGCATGTTAGTATAGTGTCTCAGAAAAACTTTGAGGTCTTCCACAGAAAGTAGGTCACCAAGGGATGAGGATAGCTTTGGGCAACGGGTGGATTGGTTGGGCAGAGGAAAGGGGAAGTCTTTTGGAGGGAAATCAGTTAGCAGAGCGAAGCCGGATAGGACAGACCTGGAATGGTTAGGACGAGGCGTTGGGACTACTACGATCAGTAGGAATTGACCACGGTAGGATGAAGACTGGTGACTGAAGATGGGATAGGGGGTGTGCAAGGGGTAGATGTAGGAAATAGTGGTTCGCTTTGTGTCTTCTCATTTTATCGGGCAATCTCTAAAAACTGCAAATAAATCGAATTACTAAAAACACCTATTTTTCACATTGCCTCGTTATCTTTCGAGATGACTCATCTTCCAATTTTCAGCTTATGACCTGAAGAACCAACGACTGAAGTCTCGTCAAGTGCCAGAGTTTCCACAACAGTATCTTGGCAGAGCACCACATGGATGCATCATGGTACATTAATTCCAAGTTAGTTTAGTTATTTCAAGATTCAAGTGGCTCCAAAGAACATAACATCCACCCGTGCCTTATTTCCAATTCTTGTATTTTTCTAACTTTCACTTCTAGGCCCACTGGATATTGTCTTTAAGAGGAACTGTTACACCCGCCATGTGCAATATTTTAAATTAGATGCAAAGTAGCTTCCCATCTTGCACAACACATGACGCAATGATTTTTGTCTCTATTCCTCAAATGATTCGTTGAGACCCAATCATTGTTTGTAGCAATTGTGGGTTTTTACTGAGCCAGGGTGCTATCCCGATGCCCAAGATGGACTGCCTTACGGAGCTAAAGGGCTCCAACTGCCCTGTTATTTACCCATAGTTGGGAGGAGAAGTGGATTCATGCCTTTCCCTTAGGGCATCAGTGTGAAGTGAATGCAAACCATCCCAGCTAGAGTTTGATCTCATTTCGCTGATTCCATTTTCCATGCTATTAACCATTAAGCCACTTGCGCCTCCTATTTTTAATTAACCAACCAGATAATGATATTGGTATGCTTGCTTACAGAGACAGAGGTCACTGGGGTCACAAGTTCAGATTAAGCAGTAATTACTTAACAAAGCAGTTCAACCAACTTATACATCTACCATTTCCTCTTTTAAGTACTATTGATAGAAACGCAAACAAAATACAGAATGTGAATTAACCTTTTCATTAAAATTTGGTCATCACTGTCATAAGCACAAGTGTCAGGTGAACCATCAACTTGGCAGTCATAACACCAAGATATTTTTCTTTCAAAATGTCTTGTTTGTTCAATAGGTCTCTAACACACTTTGCGTAAACAACTACACAGAAGTAATCTTCAAGGCCCCATCAAGATTACTGGATGCAAGACACAATAATTAAAATACCACAAGGGGTGATTGATAAGTTTGTAGCCTAAGGTACAAGGACATGAGTTACACAGTTCCAACTAAATTCACATACAATTCAACTCTTTGAATGATTACACAGAAGATTTGAAGTTCATGAGTTACACAGTTCCAACTAAATTCACATAACATTCAAAGAGTTGAATTGTTACACAGAAGATTTGAAGTTCATGAGTTACACAGTTCCAACTAAATTCACATACAATTCACCGAGTTGAATTGTTGCACAGAAAATTTGAATTTCATAACAGTTTTATTTTTTCTGTTCCACAATTGAAACTTGAGAGTCAACTATTGTTGAGGAATTAACAATATCACCTATCGTGCAGTCATCCGTTGCCTTTGTATCGAGGGCTGATCACCTAAGGAGATCCGTGAGGACGTGGTGGGACACTAAAGAAGGAAGCCCCTTCCTTGGATAAAAAGTGGGCAGCTGAATTGTATGATGGGTGATATTGTCTATTTTCTCAACAATTGCTGACTTTCAATTTCAATCTGGAACAAAAAAAAAAAACAGTTATGAAATTCAAATTTCCTGTGTAATCAATCATTCAAAGAGTTGAACTGTATATGAATTTAGTTGGAACTGTATAACTCGTATTCTTGTACCTTAGGCCACAAACTTATCAATTACCCTGGTTATCTTGAATTTTATCATTATTATTAGATAAAGCATTGTCAATTATTAATTTTTTAACTAGTATTTCTTTCATCTTAGTTTTAGTTGCTTTCCATCTACTCAGACCATCATTTTACAGTCATTAGTAAACAGTGTGGCTCGTAAATAAAGAATAAAGAGCTATTATATGTATAATGTAAAAGTGTTGCTAATGATTTTACTATATACATGCATTGTAAATAAAGAATAAAGAGCTATTATATGTATAATGTAAATGAGTTGCTAATGATTTTACTATAGAAATACATTGAAAATCAAGAATAAAGGGATTGTCAGTGCTCAGGAATTAATGCAAGTGTTACTAACAGAATAAGACTATTATATTAATAGTAATATTATCTTGATTTTAACAAATTATTATTAGATGAAGCATTGTCAATCATTATCAATTTTTGATTAGTACTTCTTTCATCTTAATTTCAGTTGCTTTCAATCACAACTACTCAGACCATCATTCTACGACAATTAGTAAACAGTGCAGCTCAGAAAAAATAAATAAGCTCTTGGCGAGGCTCAAACTTAATGTGAATATTAATCACATAAATCAAACATTATTCAGTGAAAATTTCAGATCAAAATTCAGTGTCAGCCATGGACTTATTGATCCTTCTTTGTATATAAGAAAATGTGATTTATTCTTTTATGAGTTATTAGTGCAAGCAGAACATGTTTACCCTGCTTTTAGTGGCCAGACAGACTCTAAGATCCCAAGATAGCCAAGAATTCTATTTCTAAGTAGTAACAGCATTAAAAATAACAATAAATGTTCTTCCAGTGTTATAGATCGTGGGTAATGTGTTAAATTACTGTGATTCCTGGCGTCAGAGTCATTATTTTCTCCCCAAAATAAGTCATGAAAATGTACCATGATTCCTACAGGACAAAAGGTTACTTTTTTCATGAGCCTATCCTATTATTATTCCTCTTTTTTTTCTCAATATTTTGCAAGTCATAACTGGGGTGCACCCTTGAGCCTGGAGTGTCCTCAACGCTGGGAAATATGATATTTTAAATATATAATTAACAATATAATTGATTTTGAATGATTTAAAAACAGGTTTGGTTAGTCACTCAATAGAAACCATCACGTGACCCAAGTCTTTTGGCAGGATGCCGTATACGGGGTGATCAATTAAAAAAATTGGAAAAAGATTAAATGAATAAGCTACTTCTTTTGTCTTTTGTTGGGCAGTGATCACTAAAAAAATGTCTGAATTTTAAAAAATACAAGCGGGTACAAACTAGTGGTCAATTTAGCATGAACTTACATTGCACATTGAACCCCCACTAAAAACCTATTTAGGAGGGGAATTTTCAAAAAAACCCAAAAATGTTTTTTCTAGATATAATAAGGAGTAAATGTTGAAATTCAGCCCTCTAACTCCATTGGTGTGGCCTGTATGCATGATACATACACAGCCAGCTAGGCGGACCAACTTGAAAACTGAAAGAAACCTATGTTGACAGTTTTGGTTGACAGTTTTGGTTGACAGTTTGCAGTTATCTACTAGTTGTACATGTATGGCTTAAATTAACATAAATAACAACATAATTTTTATCTATTTTTCTATAAAAAAGAGTTTCTAAGAAAAACACTTATCTAACAATAAAATAATATTATTGCTTAGATATACTGTATTTTCCGGGATCGAGGTCATGATCTAATGATATTTAAATGATGATTGAACATGCTCTATTTGTATTCAATGCTTTCGTCTCTCAACAAACAGTTATACTGCAGCAAATATCACATTAACTATATCATTGCAGATTTTATTGTATTACAAAAATAAAAAGATTGAATGGTTGAGGGTGGGGGCTAAGTTTCTTAACTCTTTCCTCCCTAAGAGACAAAGTTCCCTGCCCGCCTGACTGCCTTTGTCTAACAAAGTGCCTGTGTGCCCTGAAACTAATCTGTTGCTGACCAAAAATATACAATGGGCAGTAAATAAATTGCTATATCTCTTTTAATATTAAATGTACGCTTACTAAATTTTCAGTGATTATTCCCAATGTATCACTTTTAAGTCCGGTGAATTAAAACCAACAAAAAGTTAATTGAAAAAGGTATTATTATCGATTGATTGGCATTGTCATGATTTAAATTTGTGTACAATGTAAATTAAAAATTTTTTTTACTAAATTTCTTTTATCAATAATTAAAAAGGATTTTCGTTGTTTTTTTTTTTATCACGCCCCGAGTTGTTTTCAGGGAGGAATGAGTTAACAAAACATCATATTGCCTGTCATCAAAGACGCGATCCCCCCACCCCCAATAAGTCTCTAAGATTAACCCTGGGTCCTTCAGGCCAAAACGTTTTTCATGTTTATCCTAACCCCAGAGGAAGGTAATCTATGTTAGACAGTAATCTGATCTCTGAATAAAGTGCATAAATTATACTTAGTATAAAATAGTGAACACACACACACTCACTATAATGGACCTCAATATAATGAATTTCAGTTTTTAAGCATAATATAGTAAACCCACCAGAATTCCTGCCGTATTGGAGCCCATTGGCCTAAACCGTGGAGATGGTAAACACCCGGACGGGATAACTGTTTTCCCATTCTCATCTGGCAAACCACTAATTTGGGATGCCACTTGCAGTGAGTCCTTCGTAAACAGCAACCTGATCTTGTCAGCCATTGAGCCAGGTATCATCGCCCGACAGGCTGAGGAGTGGAAGACATCCAAATATTGCTCACTGACCAATAGGTACGAGTTTGTACCGGTTGCGGACGAAAGATCTGGCTTAATAGGCGCCAAGGCATTGAAGCTCATTCGCCAAATAGGCTCCATAGTTGCTCAACGACATGACGAACCATGTGAGACCAGCTGGTTCTTCCAGCGTGTCAATGGCAGTCATCCATGGCAACACGTTCTCCATAATGACAGCAGGAACAGACAGAGTTTGTGTGTTAAAAAAAAATAAATAAAAAACTTTCTATTTTAATCATGACTTAATATTTTATAGTATTAGAAAAAGGGAACATTATTAAGTGACAAAAGAAGTAATACTATGATAAAACTGTGAGATAACAGGATTGTAATCAAACATTCGCCCACCATCTGTTTTGATTGTGTTCAGTTGTTCTGTGATGAAATGTGCCAGCAACACTAGGCAAGAGGGATCATTGGTTTCCACTGTTTTAACCACTATATAATGAATTTCAGTTTTAAGCATAATATAGTAAACCCTCACTATAATGGACCTCAATATAATGAATTTCAGTTTTAAGCATAATATAGTAAACCCTCACTATAATGGACCTCAATATAATGAATTTCAGTTTTAAGCATAATATAGTAAACCCTCACTATAATGGACCTCAATATAATGAATTTTCAGTTTTAAGCATAATATAGTAAACCCTCGCTATAATGGACCTCAATATAATGAATTTCAGTTTTAAGCATAATATAGTAAACCCTGCTATAACGGACCTCAATATAATGAATTTCAGTTCTAAGCATAATATAGTAAACACTCGCTATAACGGACCTCAATATAATGAATTTCAGTTTTAACAAACTTGTGAATCCGTCCGAAATGACATTGGATTTACCGAACGATGTTCAATAAATGCAGCAAACTACCAAACTTACTTATTTACCGAACGAGGGGCAACCATAACAAAACTACGGCTTTAATGACCCCCCACCCCCATTAGTTTGTTATAACGAGGGTTTACTGTACTTTGTTCTGACCATTTTCTCAAAAATGCTTTCTAAGTCTGTATGTTTTTGGTGTTAGTTGCATGTATACCTAAAGCATGTATACCTAAGCAAATATTTTAAGTGAATGACTGTTACTAATGTATTTACAAATAGTTCTAAGAAAAAAGAAAAAACCACACACAGGCAATGTCAAGTAAATCTATTTGTAGGATATTAGAATTGATTATTTAACAATGGGGTGACCTATGTCACTGGTGGGCAGCCCTCAAGCCCAAATGATTGTCTTTTGTTATTTAACTTGAATTCTCTCAGAATAAAATAGACATCATGTTTAGAAAAAGAAAAAGAAAAAAATATTATTGCTTAGAAATTTTGGAGTTTTTTCATTAGTCCCCACCACACTAAATAATTATAGCTATTACAGCTGACCGTATTTTTAGTTGAGGACATTTCAGTAACTCGGCTATTATTAACTTATGGCGATAATAACCTAGGGTTAAGGGTTAGGGTTAGTCAGTCAGGGCAAAAGTTAGTTTGTGTTCGTAGTTTTTAACTTTTTAAAAATTTATATCTATTTAGCAAACAAGCTGTAAAAGCTATGATTATTTAATGTAAAAAAAGACCTGTAAAAAAATAATATTGCCTAAAAATCTCATCAAATGATTTACAATAAACTATGAAAATGAAAAATATTGAGAAATATTTTCAATTTCTGTGTTCTAGATGTTATTAAATATTACAATTCTAAAACCTCAAAATTGTAAAAACCATAAAATTTTAGAATTTCAGTTTTAAGCATAATATAGTAAACCCTCGCTATAATGGACCTCAATATAATGAATTTCAGTTTTAAGCATAATATTATAAACCTTCGCTATAACGGACCTCAATATAATGAATTTCAGTTTTAAGCATAATATAGTAAACCCTAGCTATAACGGACCTCAATATAATGAATTTCAGTTTTAAGCATAATATAGTAAACCCTCGCTATAACGGACCTCAATATAATGAATTTCAGTTTTAAGCATAATACAGTAAACCCTCGCTATAACAAACTTTTAAAATTAACATTTTTATGAACGTAGTTCTACCTTGTGTATCGGTGTATGCCTTCTGGTGTGCATGTTACAGCTGTTTAGGCCATTTTCAACATCTTAATCTAAATCAAATGATTTAGATATTTTTGAAGGGTTCCCTATAAAGGGTTAAACTTGTGTTGAGAAAGATTTGGCATTTTGCTAAATGCAGGTTTAATCTGGGAAACCATGAAATGTCATTCAGGTCAGATCTAGGTAAGGGCCTTAACCTTCAGACTGGGTCAGGTGATGTTCATTAACAAAGTAGACCTTCTACAAGTTAAGTAATCTGTCAGCTGAGGGACTACAGAG
Organism: Architeuthis dux; assembly: GCA_006491835.1. Lineage (NCBI taxonomy): Eukaryota > Metazoa > Mollusca > Cephalopoda > Oegopsida > Architeuthidae > Architeuthis > Architeuthis dux. The sequence continues at coordinate 36,015 of VCCN01001082.1, read as the reverse complement.
TTTGAGTATAATCAAACATCATTATTATGCACTGATATAAGCGTTGGTTGAGTGTATGCCGCAACCGGATGGTAGCGAGTTCAATTCCTGGGTCATGCAGTGAAATCCATATACACTGGTTCAGTGAAAAAAGCAAAAGCGCCATCATACATATAGTTGTTATTTCAAACATATATTATTAAAAAAAAACAAAAAAAAACAGACAAATTTTGTCTATTTAACTTTTTTTTAGTGTTTCTTGTTTGCGTACAAGTTATTTGGAGAAAAAAATCGAAACTATGTAAAAACTTTCCAAAGTTCTGAAATTGTGAATTCAAGATCTTTTGACCATCATTGGTCATTTTCAAGAATGATTTAGTATGAAGTTTAAAAATTTTTGCTATTGCTGATGTTGGCGTTTGTATCTATTTTTTGATTCTCGCTTGGGAGTGTCAACCAGCTCCGAGATCAAAGAATATCTTATTGATAGTTGTTATTGGGGATGAGAAATAGATCTTTTTTCACAATGTTAAACACTGCTTTCAGCGGCTCTCAGGATGATAGACAAGCCCCAACCAAGAAGTGACCTTCATCCGAAGAATCACAACTAAAGTTTACTGTCAGACCTTCATCCGAAGAATCACAACTAAAGTTTACTGTCAACAACTTCAGCATTTGAAAACAGTTTCTGACAGAAACAGCCCATCCTTGGTGAACAGAAAGGGGGTCATTCTTCATCATGATAATGCACATCCCCATACCCTTGAGTGACCAATGATCTCATTGGAGGCATTCAGCTGGGGAAAATTTACTCGTCCACCATACTCTCCTGACCGTGCACCAACTGACTATCATTTGTTTAGTAGTTTGCAAAACCATTTTGACGGACAAAGACTCACTTCATGAGAAGAGGTTGAAAATCAGTTAGTCTCTTATTTCAGAAGGACTTTTACAAATCTGGTGACGTGAAGGAGACTATATTAATGATTAAGCATATCTTTAATCACAACGATATTTGTATTTCCAAATGAATTGAAACATCCAGACAGAACTTTCGTTACAACCTGATAAACATATGTGAATTTTTACTTTTTTCGTCGATTACTTTGCACACCCCTATTTTAATACACCCTCCAATTATGGTGGGTGTGACTTGATTGATGGTCCATTGACTACAGATGTTGGAAAGAATAAAGTTATAGATAGAAGCACACCCTGACAATTAATCACCACTACCCACTACACTGGTTTAAATACTGTCGTGTGTTCTGACACTTATATGTATCTATGTATTCAGACTTTGTCCAGCTCTAATCGTTTATAGTGGAAACTTGAAATTTTGCACACACACACTCCCCTCAATGAATAGGGAAAATGATTTGTTTGTTTTTTGAAAATCCCCTCATAATAGGTTTTTAGTGGGGGGGTTCAATTTACAATGTAATTTTATACCAAATTGATCTCTCACTAGTTTTTTGAAAATTTGGACTATTTAGTGATCACTGCCCACCACCACTGTTTAATTTACAAGGTAAAAAGAAGAATATATAGGTGGCAGTGATTTATATTTTCCCTTGGAATGCTAGTTCCATTTAATTTATGTATCAAAGCATTTTCAAATGTTTTGCAATATGTTTACGGTTGTAAATGTAAACTACACAGTTACTGTACGGACGCGAAACATGGACCCTGTACTATTGAGACGTCAAAAAGCTTGAGCAATTTCTCCAGCAGAGGCTTTGATCAATCATGAAAATCTAATGGGAGGACCAGATCACCAACCTTGCAGTCCTTTAGAAAGCTCAAGCAAACAGCATAGAAGCCACAAAAAAAATAAATATCAGCTCAGATGGACAGGCCATGTGTACCATATGAGTGACACCAGACCTTGTCTACAGCAAACTTGGCAGTAGCAAAATACCCTATGGCTGCCCTCTGCACCATTACAAAGATAAACTCTAACAAACTATGAGGAAGATCATCATCGACCCGGAAACCTGGGAAGAACAGTCAGCAGATCCCAATCTATGGCGTCAAATCAACTCGACTGCTGGAAAACTGTTTGAACAGGAGTGTCGCAGAGATGAAGAAGACAAAAAAAACCAAAAGATCCGCCAAGCCCAGAAGAAGTGAAATACTCAGAAACAAGATTAGCCAACATAAATACAGAATTGACAATTTATATGGTCAGATACAATAAATACAGAATTTAATTGTGATCACATTGAGCTTAAGCAAAACCAACAATTACTGTCAGCCTAGAGAGAAGTTTTAAGTTTATCTACAATTCATATGGTCAGATACAATAAACAATACAGAATTTAACTGTGGTTATACTGAGATTAAGCAAAACAAACAATTAGTGTCAGCCTAGAGAGGTTTTAAAGTTTATCTACAGTTCATATGGTCAGATACAATAAACAATACAGAGTTTAATCGAGATTTCTGCAGGCATCGAATGGAAAAGCTTTGAGAGATCAACAAAGATACATTATGATTTATTATTGTGTATCACTTTTTTTGTTTGTCTAAGGCAAATTCGGTAGGTGTGGTCACATTGTGCTTAAGTTAAGCCAACAATTACTGTCAGCCTAGAGAGAGGTTTTAAAGTTGATCTGCAATTTAAATTGTCTGATAGAATTACATAATCAAATATTGGCTTGGCCAGAAAGCCTGTTCTGTTTTTGTCGTTAGTTAAAACTAAACGCTCATAGTGCCATCTAACTTCATTCAAAATTGATTGATTGATTATTTTGTTTAATGGCACAATGACCCTTGTTGGGTCATTTAGTGCTGAATTCAGTAGAGGGAGGGGATCCCATGTCCCCGTGACTAGAGACTTGAGGGGAGGAGAATCCCAAATCCCTGTCACTGAGACAAATGCCACGAGGACTGGAATAAGGGGTGGGGGATCCCAAAAGCTTCTCAGGACGAATCCTGAGCATGCTAATGGTGATCGCCTCCCGACCAGCAGGCCAAGATATCCTGTGCAACTTCTCCCAGGATGATACCCGAGCATGCCACAAGGATCCCTGAAGGGCCGTGGTTCTCTGAACTTCGAGGCCATGGCAGTTTCGAAGAACAGATACTACACTTTGATCTTAGCCAAAAGGCCTTCATTCAAAAGGATCGCTTTTGGTTGTTTATTTTTAAAAGTTTTTTGTCAAAATTGGTATATTTTTGTTTATTGATTCTAACATTAAGATCTAAGAAGAAGAAAAATAAGCAACATATTCAGCTTTGTTTATATTAAGAAAGGTAAAAAGGTTACTAAAATACAAAAAAAAAAATTCAATTTATGGGGAAGGTATTGTGAATGATAGAATCTGTCAAAAGTGGTTTGCTAAGTTTTGTGTTGGAGATTTCTCAGTGAACGATGCTCTGCTGTAAAGTAGACTAGTTGAGGTAGATAGTGATTAAATCAAGATATTACTTGATAATAATCAACATTATACAATGTAGGAGAACATACTCAAAATATCCAAATCAAGCACTGGAAATCATCTGCATCAGCTTGGTTATGTTAGTAGCTTTGATGTGTGACTGCCACATAAGCTAAGTGAAAAAAACAACCTATTGCTCTACAACATTGTAACATGCAAGAGATTGTGGGACAAACAAAATGAATTAACTCTACCAAAGGCTGGTCTTCATCCAAAAAAGGTGATGCTGTGCATATGTTGAGATTGGAGAGGGGGTCCTCTACTATGAGCTCCTTCCAGAGAACCAAACAATTGAGTTGAACAAATACTGCTCCCAATAGAAACCGTCTTGAGACCTACGTCTTTTAGCAGTATGCCGTGTTCAATTAAAAAATTTGAAAAAGGGGTGATTAATGAATAGAGTTACTTCTCTCGCCTTTTGTTAGGCAGTGATCTCTAAAAAAAAATGTCTGAATTTATTGCTGCCCACTTACCATAGCGCTACTCCACTACCATTCCCCTGTTTGGCTTTAGTCCTGTACTAGCAAACAAATTTTTGACTGTAGGGGTATAAAAAAACTAACAATCAATTAGGCACTGAATTTGGCAATTTCAAAAACAATCTAAAATTTGTTTCAGAAATCTTTGGCACTAAGTCTGTATATTGTACATTCAAAATCAAAGCAAGGTATTGTCAGCGGTCAGGACTTAATGCAAGCATTAGTGATAGAATAGGGTTATTATTGTATATGTATAATGTAAATTCATTGCAAATGATTTTACTACAGAAATGCATTGAAAATCAGAAAGAAAGAGATTGTCAGTGGTGAGGGATTCTAGTAGGCATTACTGACAGAATAAGTCTATTATATGTTGCAAATGATTTTACTGAAGAAATAGAGCTACGTGAATGATTTTTGAGTGTCTACTGTGGTATGATGGTAAGTAAGCTAGTCTTGCAAACCAATTTACTAGTGTAGTAAGTTTGATCCTCAAGGGTACTATTGTGACCATGTACTAGGTTAAGCTAAGCCTAATAAATAACTATTGGAAACCATCAACCAAAACTGTCAAGATTAGTTTTTAAGCTAGTCCAGCTGGCTATGTATATATCATGCGTACATGCCGTACCAATGGAGCTAGAGGGCTGAAAATTTAAACATTTACTCCTTATTAGGTCTAGAAAAACAATGTTTTTTTTTTAAATTCCCTCCCTAAATAGGTCTTTAGTGGGGGTGGCTATTCAATTTGCAATGTAAGTTTATGCTAAATTGATCCCTTA
>VCCN01001078.1:67361-77373 GCA_006491835.1 Architeuthis dux | reverse complement strand
GTACCTGTCTTACCACCACAGAGTTGTCAATCTAGTGGTTTTGTCAGTAGATTTAATTTTTCAAATGGTTCTTTGGACGATTGAACTCCTTGTTATCCGATCCGATTGACAACTCTGTGGTGGTAATGGGTTAAACAGAAGATATGTTTATTGCACAGGGCCCGGGTGTTTCTGTTTCTTTGTCTTGTCGAGTTTAGGTTTGTTGAGAAGTGGAAGCCACATCGGGTTGAAATCCGCACTTGTCTCGCTAATGCATTTAGTCGACATTTTGATGTGAGCTGCCTCTTTGATTTTTCTCTGATTCCAACATTGTTCTCTGTCAATAATCTGGACTTCCTGGACTAATCAGGAAGATGGTCGCCGTTCTCACTTCAGATGTGGTCGGCCATAGCCGATTTTTCTATCTCGCCCCTGATTATGGCTTTCTTGTGTTCATCAAGTCTGACCTTGAGGGGGCAGCCTGTTTCTCCGGTATAGATAATACCACATTTACAGGGGATGACGTAAACACAGTGGTTCACCAGTTTGGGGTCACGAGTAGGGGCCATCTTACTTAGCAGACCTCGAAGTGTGTGCGTACGTTTGAAAATGATCTTGATGTCGCATTGTTTACATACTTTTTTAATGCGCTCACCAATCCCTTTTTGGTAGGGTAAGAGAATCATAGGAGGAGGAGGGGGAGGTTTAGGAAAGGGAAGATTAGCAATGGTAGCAGTAGTAATGGCTGTTGCTTTCTTGGACATAAAAAAATGGATACCCGCCCCATTCTAAGCTGTTACTGGGTGCCTTTGATGTTAAAACACAAATAACAAGATGGAGTTCAATCGTCTGAAGAACCATTTGAATATTAATGACCCTTCTCAAAAACTACAGAAAATAGCGACAATAGGACAAAGAGGTTGTACGTATACCTCAAAATAAAAGTGAAATATTCATAAAATTATTATGTATAATTTAACGTTATGTCCTCTATGGACCAACATAATCTATCTCTAAATCGCTCCGTATATGTAATTCTATGTCAAAATCAACTGTATGATCAAATTAATGATGTCCCAGGCCTTGAAGATGAGAGCCAGAATAAGTTTGGAGAAAACGTAATGGTACAAGGTCCAAAACATTTGTATATACTTTTTATACACACTACACCAGGTCCGCTAGGCAAGCGAATTCTAAGGAAGCGGTTTCATAGGAAATTATATTTCTTATGTATTTGTATGCGCTTAGAATGAATACGATGTTCATTTCTTCAAGAAATTTTCAATTTTTGATAAATTGTACTCACAAAAATTAACTTTTAAGTATAATGCTTAACTGGATTCTTACTTTGTGTGCCTAGGTTAGCCAAACCGAATCATTACCTGCTTGTTTAACCGTTTGAAGTAGACATCTAAAAATCAATATTTTGTTAGAAATTAAATTTAAAATTAAAATAAAATGTCAATCTACAGCTGGTGTGCATAAAAGCATTACATTACATAGTTGCTGTCTGGCAGGCTAAACAGTATGTAACGTTTGTAGAGAATAATAATAGAAGATTTTACAAGCATTACATTTTTGTAATGAAGTACGTAGGAATTACAAAAATAATAATACCTATTGTTAATGTCTAGAAAGACAACAGAACGAAAAGAAAACGAGGATGTTGCTAACAATGAAGGGAAAAAGTGTGCCTTGTACAGATGCCTCACAATTGGCTAGAGAAGGTTATTCACCATGCCTTCACATATGCCCCTCTGCCGAAAAGGGGTGGGGTGGGGTGGAGCTAGGGATTGCTTTTACCTGGAATATCACCTTACATGGAATTGGCTGGCAGAAATCCCCCAAATCAATGGTAAATTCTAATAAAATCCATTTGAGGTACAACGAGCATTTAAGGCAAGCAAACCTGGCAGGGAGAAATAATCTTTCTTTGAACCCACCTGTAGCCGGACGAATAAACAGTTTACCACGTTATACCGGACGAAAACAATATATTAACCCTGCAAAATAAGGAAAGAAGGAAGAAAGTCAGCGCGGAAGGAAAGAGAAGAAGAAAAAGAAAATCGAACGGGAACAGGTATGTTTATAAATCTCCTTCCATTAATTATAATTTTGAGATATAATAAATCTAAACAATACGAACAGAAGTTTAGTAAGGAGTGATTACAAGACGGATGTTCCTAGGATGGGAAATGGTAATTTCCTGGGGATAATAGTACATTGTACATTTTGTAAGTCTGAAATTGAAGCTAAGTACCAACATTTGAAGAAGCATACACAATCTAAGAAACATATGCCATTCATTGCAGTTAGCAATTTCCCATACCTCTTCTCAGCTATTAAAAAAAAACTTTGAGTTTCTCATTGCAGAAACAAACAAATGGTTTTCTAATTCTTCTGTTCGGCAACAACATTACACCTATTTATATCAAGCCCTTAATGATAGTGCAACTCCATTATAAATCACCATGAATTGGGAAACTAGATGGTTCTCTATTCAATCACAAGAATGGTTTGTCATAATTTCGTATTGTCATACCAATGTAGATTAAAGATTGTCTGGGTTTACTTCAAGCTTTATGAAAAATTATTTGGAAAATGTTGATTCGCGAAACCTCATCAAATATTTAAAAAGTTTGAACTACTGAAATGTAATAAATTATTTTATTGTTCTTGTGCCTCCCTGGTTTTTACTTAAATGTTATTACTTTAGAAATTACGGACTTTTTTTTCAATTTGGTGAACTGCAATTGAAAGGGGAAACAAGAGCATAATAATCTGTGCAAGGGTTTCATGTACTCTAGGCGAGACTTGAAATATGCGCAAAGGGTTCCATTCGCCCTAGGAACAACTTGAAATTTTCACTCCTGGTTGTGTTCTAACAACCATTTTTTAGTGAGGCATACAAAAAAATCGGACTTGCTTATAAATACTTATTAAAACTCTCTACTACCACCCATGTGGCTTGTGAAAGAAGTTTTTCAAGTCTCAAATTCATCAAGAATAGGTTAAGGAGTGCTTTGAATTCTGATCATTTGGAGGCATTTATTCTGATGTCAGTGGAAAAAGACATTCTAAACGGTATAGACCATGATGCTATTATTGATGTGTCATAAAAATGTTTGTTACTTACTAGCAAAAAAATTACATTATCAGTAATTTTTATTCTCCAATGTCAATAAACTGATTTGTATGATTCCTTTATCGCAATAGACCAGTTATTTTTTTTCTCCCTAAGTATTTCCCCTTTTTCTGAATTTATATTTAGAGTTTAAATTTTCAATGTGCTAACCTACTGTAAGAGCCCACTTACAGTTTAATGGCTGACCCTACTAGAATATGCAACTAACAATGCCTCTAGCTTCGGCTGAAGTTACGCCCCGCTGCTACTGCTTATTTCAACTATAAATACTACATGCAAAACGTCTTTCTTTACCTTACTTTTGGTGATATGCACGGATCTAGCGACTTAGTGTGAGAGATCACCCACGTTAAAACCTCCCTTCCTTCTTCGCACTAGCCTTCTTCAGCCATGTAGAAATCCTCTGACTACTTATTTTTACCAGTTCCTCTTTCGGCGACTAAACTACCTACATGCTACTACTAGAATAAGAGATACCCTTTGTCTTTAGTTACAGACACCAAGCCAAAAGCTCTTCCCCTCCGACGACCAACAAAAAAACGTGTCTGCCTCACCGAAATGCTTTCCTTCTAAGCCGGATACTCCTTTCAAATACTGCATCGATTAGCCAGTAATCGAACATATTCCTGAATAAGCATTTCAATGCTTACCACTTTGTCACCAAAAGTAACTCACCTAGACAAATCTCTCATTTCGCTTACTTCCCAATTCTCTTCCTTCCACTAATTCTTCTTTGGTCTTAGTTATGTATGATGAGCCACAAGCTTATTTTCCCCACTCAGCAATCCGAAACTGCCTTTCTCGCTTCAACTGAAAACACTCTTGTTAAACTTGGATCCCCCTGTTATGAGATTGCATCGATCACATTTTTTGAGCACCTAAGCATTTCCAGTCCAGCTCATTCCCTATTGTAACTAACCTCTCATTTTGCTTACTTCCCAATTCTCTTCCTCTATTAGTATAATGAAGCTGCAATCATTCTCTAAATGCATGCCTCCATCATTTATTTTATCAGACATGTCTGTTTATTATCTTTGATTTCATTAAACAAATTACATTTGTAAATCTACAAAATACACCTTTGTTCTCTTTCTGTTGATATCAATTGAATAGTGTCTTTTGTTCGTATCCACTGCCAAGCCTTTTCTTCTTCAGCATCTCCCTGGACCTGCCAGCCAATCAGCGTGCTCCAATCACATTATTAACTTTTGTTAAAATATTCTACTTTCTCTAAAATGCACTGCCTAGGTATATTAATTGTACAATATACTTTATATATCACACATTTTCTATTTTCATAAAGGAACAATATTATTTACGTTTTGTCACGCTATATTCGCAGCTGGTATTTGTTAAGTACTGAATAGAGAGAAAATGAGTAATGTAACGAAATAACGCAGATCATATTACCAAAGAACCGTTGGGAATTTGAAAAGTGGGAGGAGTTATGACCATTAGATATATAAAGGCTAGATCGAAACAGTAGAGTTAGTTGGGGTCGGGAGGCAGTTGGGCGTCCCCGCCTGACGGCCCATTAGAAGCAGTAGCAGCCCTGAAAAGTGACCAACTCTTTTAAACATATTTTGTTTATGACATGCAACAGAATTTCCGTACCTCGACGAAATCCGCAGACCAGCCCAGAAATTGACCTGCGTGGTACGGAAATAAAACTTCTTAAAATGTTAAGATCCGTGGATTTTGTCGTCGTTTCTCTCCACACACATGGGAGAGTTTTTTGTCTGGAATGATTTTCCCTCCACAGAGAAACTTGCTTTAGTTTGGCTCCTGTCAGCAGACCCGGACAGAGATACATCATCATCGCAGTCCGCAGAGGCGATCCGGACAGAGAGACATCACCATCATCGCAGTCCGCGGAGGCGATCTGGACAGAGAGACATCATCATCGCAGTCCGCGGAGGAAATGATCGTCTCTGTCTCTTTCTGTCACACCCTGACTTTCTCTGAAACTACTATCTCTCTCTCTCCCTCAACAATTCTTTCCCTCATGGCAACCAGAGAAGAGAAGTAGAAGCTCGATCGCCCGTTATGCTACAGTAACTTATTTCATTTATTTGAATAACTGCATATTTTTACCATTTCTCCTTCCCCAAAAAATCATGTCACATAACTATTTGATTGAAGATGATACACATGACTGAGTTATTATTGCTTAATAATTTGTTTCATGGAAAATCAGGCAATCATTTTGTTTTTATATGTCTGCAAGTAAATTTAATAAGGTCGCAATTATAAGATTTCAACTTTATTCTGTGTTATTGATTGTCTACCTGTAAATATGTAATCTCGATGGGTCGTTGTTTTCTTTTTTAGTGTTTGTTATTAAAATAAGGCTTTTTGTGAGATGAAGTACCGTCCTGTGAGCTAAATCCGGCCAACTCCAATAAATTCAATTTTCTGAAGTTATGTTTTTAATACTGCAAGACTTAAGAGGAGAAATGTTACTGTGATTTTATATTTTCTAGCTATTTATAATAAACATTTAACATTTCAGTCAGATATTTTTTGTTGTTGATCTTTGTTGTAATAATGCCAATATTATGGAACTGACATACCAGAATTATAACCCCCCCCCCCATTAAAAGAGTTGTAATATCAGCCTTTTTTTTAAATGAGGGATCTATAGAACTGGAATCAGTACTGTCACCCAAAACACACGTTTTTGATGACAGTACTGATTCCAGTTCTATAGATCAGTTCTATAAAATTATGAGTTTATGCTAAGTGGCCAATAAATGCTCCCCTACTTAATATTGATCTTAAAATGTTTTAATATCCATTTCATATAGCCTCAAAATGCCCCTATTTTTAGTAATAATTCAAAATTTTCTCAGTGGCTTACAGCATCTCAAACCACCAGCTGTAGAGGCTCGCTATGCTCACCAGAAACATAGCCTACATCAGTGATTCCAAACTTTTTCATTACCAAGGACCCCTTTTATTTAAATGAATTTTACCTCAAACCCCAAGATTTTGCCTACTAGACCCAAAACTGACCCAACAGCTTTGTTCACAGACCTAGAATAATACTTTGTGGATGACCCCAGGTTGGGAACCACTTGCATACAATAATGGTCCAATTTTTAGATATATGCCTGGGCTGTTTTGAAGCCTACTGTTTTCTGGAAGACTGGGCGCTATAATTTTTTTCTTTTTCTTTTTTGCACCTATGGATAGAAAGCCTACTGTTTTCTGGGAGACTGTGCGCTATGATTTTTTCTTTTTCTTTTTTGAACCTAAATAAGTTCCAGAAGAATTTCAAGAAACAGACAAAATATAAATAAAAAAAGAGTGACAAAAAGTATCAATAAAATATTTTAATTTTGCAACATAAAATTATTTTAAAATCCTTCATCAATAAGGATTAATTTTTTTAACTTTTAAATCATACCAATTAAACAAAAATAGCAGTGAGCCACACCTTACTGTCACTATCTCAATTATTCCTTCACTGACTTGCAATATGCTAAGTCTAACATGTACACATACATGATATGTTTATGATTTAGGTTTCCTGATTTTGTTTTTGGCAAATACAATTGAAGAGAATCAAATCTTTAGTCTTTTTTTCTAAATCTGGCTCATATTCTTAATAGACATGGACTAAAATATTTCAACTAAATTATTAAGATTTTTGAAGTTGTTAGAAACAAATAAAAAGCACTGAAAAATTTTAACCCATGTACCTGAGAAAAAAAAGAATTAATTAAAGAAGATTATTTATGAATGTATCTAGCAATAGTTTAGGTAATTTAAATGATCCTAACAATTTATCATTCTGATGCCTTAGTAGCCATAATTTCCTCTTCCTGATCCCATCTGTGTTATGACAATTGGAGTAAACTAAATAGAAAAATGACATAAATTATACATTAAAAACTCTTTCATTGGATTCTGAACTGAATTTTGTGCAGTGACTCAGTCACATTGCATTCATGACTGAGAGCAATAACTTAATTATATCATAGACTATAACAGATAATTATATCATACACTATAAAGTATAATAGATGGTCTCAAGAGAGATCATTTGAAATTGATTTTTTTTTTAAATATTCTACTCTTATGATTTTTAAAATTTTTAAACTCTAATGTTGTTAAACATTTTTAAAAAGTGTATTCAGAATATGAGACCAATAAATATATGAACCATTTTAAAAATGTATTGAACATCTCTTCACAATGATGAATATTTTTTTAACAGTTCTTTATGTCAAATTTTGGTCATGTATTATTTTGTATGATTTCTTTAATTTTTGTTTTTTAATTTTCCATTCATGCTTAAATGTCTTTTCTATTCTCTCATTCAAATCAGAAACTGCAAATTATCAGTTACATTTTAACGGGTGGGATGAAAGAAAAACAAAACTGATGTATTGTAAAGAACACTGTAGAAATGAGTATGGTTTAGCTTTCTTAGGCCTGGGCCTATTTATACCTTACATAAGCCACTCAAAGATGTTCATATAGTCATGTCTTAAGTCTAGATTTTTATAACAGATTTTAAATCAAGCTGAGTTGTTTTCAGTTTTTTTCCTGTTAACACTTGCTGTCAAGACTTGGACTTGACCAGTGGTTCTGTTTAAATCAGAGTTGTGTCATTTGAGTCTTGTCCAGTTTGATTAGGTTCATTTATTATTTGAAACACAATCCAGGTCAAGATAACTAAGACTTATAATAAAGATGAATTATTTATTTTTCGTCCGTTTTAATCTATTAACACTCTTGAATGCAGGTTAAATCAATGCTGTCAATAAGAACTATAATCAAGTTTGAACCATTCCATCAATGATTTGAAGCCTGGTTCATTGTGTTGAGCAAGATCAAAATGAGTTGCTAATATTCAAATGTTGTTTACTATGGTCTGGTTTATTAACTGGCCAACACAACCCACCCATGGGTCAGGCATATGATCAGCTCACAGACTGTATTATATATTATATAATCATTATATAAAAATTATTTAGTTCTATCCTCCAGGAGTTATCACAAAATTTAAAACAAATGAATAAGAATAAATACTATAAAAATATTATATTCTATGTGATATTGAAGTTATTTTCACTTTGCTAGTGTTGTGATTGTTTTCTTGATAAATGCAATGGCATCTAGGATTGTTTGGAGACCAAGTCCGTGTTCCTCTCAGGAAGGTTTTCGGATTTTCAGGTAAATCTATTGCTTCCTCTAAAGGTAGCTCCCTATTTTGGAATTTAGTCTGAATTTTTGCATTGATAACATCAGTGGGCCAGAATGTCCACTGCAACACTCGGTAAAGGAATCTGAAAGAAAAAAGGGAATAATAAATACTTAAAAAAAGTTTACAAAATGAAGTTTTAAAAATTATTTAATATAAAATATTACCTTTTTGTTTTTGACTATAACACTTAAGGGTTTATAAAAACCTGTTCAATTTCCAAAGAATTTTACATAGATTAATTATTCAAACAAAATAGAAAATGTCTAATTTAATGTGTTACCTCCTGTTTCTAATAAAAATTATTCAAACAGCTTCCTTTCATTTTTATATTAGTGATTATGAAGGTTATTATATTATATTTTGAATTCAAGTAAAAGTCCAAAATGGTAGATTTTGCTGTACTCATTTGAATGAACAGTTTTTTACTTCTTACAACTAAAAACAGCGAGTATATTGAATCTTGGATGATGCAGGGGTCAGCAAAACCTTTTGTAGCCAGACCACACAAATAAAAAAAGGAACTATAATCATACAAGGCTATAGAAACTTGTTTTCAATTACTTCAATATTTTTAATTATAAGAGTATATATCTACATAAACTTCTATTATGAAATTCTTTTATTTTTGGGACAAAATATTGTCAAATTATGGTTCAAATTTTGTGCATATTAATAGAACAGCAGGAATGCGTAGTATTGAAACATTTTTAGCTAAGGAACATAGATTAGTTTGAGGCCACTGCAAAAATGAGACTTTTGCTCTAATCTTTTATACTGAATTTTATTGTTCATTAACCAAAGATAGAAAGGGAAAACAAAGAATTTTTGTATGCAACGTCACATATTCAATGACATCAGCAAGGCTGTGGGTCGGATCTGATTTGTAGTTTACCAACCCCTGGGATAAGGGATGAAGTAAAGGGGGATAATTCTAAAAAGCAAGTTTAGCAAGAATTCATTCATTTCGGAATTCAAAATCTGAAAGATTGATTTTTATTAGGTTTAGTATGAGCAAATTTAATAAATAAAAGCAAATAATAAAGACTGCTACAGTATTAAGTTAAAGAAAATATCTAGATAAAATTATAAAAAAATTCTAACTATGCAGGCTCTTTCTCCTTTTCACCTATTTTTATGGATGATAACATAGTATATTGTGAATGTATGACACTTTGTATAGTTTAGTATTATTTAGTACATACCGTGGCAGTAAAGCAAAAGCTGCTGTGACAATAACAGTAAGGACATGCGTGGGAGTAGCAAGTGTATTTTCCATCACCCAGTAAGGATTTGATAACTGCTCACAGTTTATACAGAATGCATGAATGACAATCATACAGCACCAAAAGAAGAGGAAATTTAAGATCATGAGGAACCATTGGATCCATGTCTGTTGAAGAATACAAAAAGACACACATTAGAACAAAATAGGCTGTTCATGATTTTAATGGTTGATTGGAGTATTTGACACATGTCTGATCAAGAATAAAGGGGTTTTAGAGAATAAATTATAGGTAGAAAATGATAAACATAGATCAAGGATCCATAATTTCAAATTCAAAGATATGTGGCATCCAAGTTATTTGTTATGCATGCAGTGTTTATAATCTAAAAGTTATTAGCTGTGATTGATTTGAATTAACACAATTTTTATATATATATATATATATATG
>VCCN01001078.1:45203-61070 GCA_006491835.1 Architeuthis dux | reverse complement strand
GATTTGAGGTTGCTACTACAACCTTTTCGTCACCTTTTTCGAAGCAAGAGGGGGTGATACAAATTTCTCTATCAAGCTGGTTTCACCTTTGATATCACTTTAAGAGTTTAAATAAATATGTATGTCTTATGATTTTCATCTGAGGTTTTATTGAAAAAGTGTCTGAATTCTATAAAGTGTCCATTGTTTCAAATATTGGTTAGGAGATATTTTTATCAGCAAAATTGTTACCTAAGTAGAAGAGTCCATTGTTACAGACAGAGAAACAAACAGGAAAAAGTCACACTGTTCATTATATAGATAGATTGTATGGTATATCAATTCCTACACATTGGTGATGCATTAAATTCAACTACCTTTTGAAGATATATTTAGAATTATAATAAATGGAGGTAATAATAAAATTATTTGCAAAACTAAATGAAATCCACTGCTGTAGTTAAAATCCAAATCCTAGAGAGACAGAAAAGCAGTATTATGATGGATGGCAAGTTTTGAATTGATTGACAAATCTTTTGGCTGCTAGGAAAAATACCAGAGTGTTTGGGTCGAGAGAAGCTAGCTAAGGTTAGGATAGTCAGTATATGACCAGCACTTTATCCAACCCAAGGCTTGTGTCTGTAAATAAA
This sequence comes from Architeuthis dux, assembly GCA_006491835.1. Taxonomy (NCBI): domain Eukaryota; kingdom Metazoa; phylum Mollusca; class Cephalopoda; order Oegopsida; family Architeuthidae; genus Architeuthis; species Architeuthis dux. The sequence continues at coordinate 60,441 of VCCN01001078.1, read as the reverse complement.
TATGTATCAAGACAAAATACTATGGCTAGGTTTCAAAGTCTATTGTTTTTGACTGAGATTTTCAGATGAATTGGTAACATTCAATTTTTCTTTTTGAATCTGTTGTTAGTAATGTTAATAGAGTGTGTTTGCATGGACTTACAAGATTTTTATAAAACATATAAATGATGAAATGAGTAAATCGGTGATAGCACCAGTGGCCATGCACCAGCAGGAGTCGCGCAAGGAATCGGAATCTAGCCATAGCAAAATCAGATGCCATCACAGCCTGCATTCCTTCCTGACCTGAGATGCCAATTCCTATGTCAGCAGTCTGAATCATATTCACATCATTGGCACCATCACCTGACAAAATAGAAGAAAAAGAATAATGAACAAGGTATGAATTACCAAGATATAAAAGTTTATTTATATTCTGAATTCACTTCAAGATTGTGCTACTAAGGTGGTAGATCAAAGGCTAGATAAATTATAAACTATTGCTAGTGAATTTGATCCTCACTGGCGAGCTATTGTGGTCTTGTGCCGGACTGAGCTAAGCAAATATCTACTTCTTTATTAATTCTGAGGTATCTTGGATTTTCAAGAACATAAAAATGTTTTGAGCATATCTTGAATTCTTTTAAATTTATCTTCAGCAATTAACCCCATAAAATTGTGAGCAAGGGCATATCTGAGATCAAAGTCCAGACTTTATTGCTAAATGATCTTTGATAACTTCACTATGGTCTTTTTACAATTTTTTAATCAAGTAATCAGCAGTTGGTAACTGATATTACAATTAAACATTCTTACCTATTCTTTTAAACCCATTGGGAAATGGAGAAGAATACATCCCACTGTACTGTATTAGGTGAGAAAAATGGTTGTAGTCATTATAGATAGAAAATTAACCTTTGCTAGTATCAAAGAGCTTGATTCTGTAAAACTAAATGTGTGAGTTAATATACCAGAAATTCATATTTCCAGTACATTGAAAACCAGATCTTGTAATAAAGAATATGGATTTAAAGTTTTACATAGGTAGAGAAAGAAAAGATTGGATTTGCTTTTAGACATTTATATGTTGTTGGTATAAAACATTTTTGTAAAGATAACACTGATTACCAATAAGATGAAGTTACACTTACCAACAGCAAGAGTTAACTTTTTCAGATCATCTCGTATTACTCTAACAACATCTCCCTGAAATAGATAAAGGTTTAAGGATAAATAGAAGTTTATTAGTTTTCAAACTGTTTTGCATGTGGATTTTTTAAATCATTACCAATGCATGCATTGTTACTTTGAAAGTTAATTATTTAAACATAAAAAGTTGTACCTTTTGAAGAGGTGTTGCACGGCAACAGACAACAGAGTTGCATTTCACTGCTAATTCAAGGAAATATTTCCTACATTCTTTTTGTAAAGCAAGAGCCAGAGTTGGGCCATCAATCACCAAGCCAATGTCTTTATCATTCTTAATTTGTTGTAAATCAGATTTCATTCTTTCAATAATGGTGTTCTGAAAGACAAAAAATATACAAGGAATTTAAGTAAATCAAACACAAAGAAATGTTGAACAATGAACTTGAACTTATTTTTGTTTATTTTTGCATCCTGTAGAGCCGGGTCCAAAGTATGGGCCTGGGGCGCTATAGGGTAGTCTTCATTTAATCGATAGCACTTTCCGTAGTATGTGGGCTGTTCTGAGTAGGGTGGACTACATGGATGTTAATGTTACCTGGGATATGGTTGGTGAACTTTTCCGTTCCCTTCTTCACAAGTCCTAGAGCGCCGATGACCACTGGTGTTATGTTGGTTTTCATGTCCCACATCCTGTTGATCTTGATTTCCAGGTCCTTGGACATTTTCTCAGTCACTTTCACAGAATTATTATTATTATTATTATGATGGTGATGATTCAATGTAATTATGATATTCCCCTTTCAATTTGTAATTATGATATTCCCCTTTCAATTTGTAATTATGATATTCCCATTTCATCTGGTTAATGAAATCCTTCTGGACATCAGCTCTTACTCTTGGATGTGAATTACAAAGTGATTCACCTGAACACTTAGATAACATCTTCCTAGATAACCTGTTACATTTAAAGGGAAGGGTCAGATGTTTGTGGTTAATACCAAGGTGATTGTGGAATTTTTTCCCAAAAAGCTTATGATTTGTAGCAAAATGAGCCCTATAGATAGATAAATAGAATAAGTTTAAATCTGTTCTCCGAATGCCACTAACAATAAATCAGCCGATTAAAATGAATGATACAAAACATAGATTCAATTGTATGTTTTGTTTTATTAAAATGTCAAAGGTTGAAAGATAAGAATCCAAGATTGTTTTGGTTAATGGTGCTGGCTTCGAGAGAATAATCTTTTGAATTTCAAAACATTCTGTCAGCAGTGTCAAACCTGGAGTGGAATGTTGGTTGGCGATATAAAGTTAAACAAATTCTATTCTGGTAATTCAAAATCAATAATAGGAATTTAATTTAACTGGCATGGAAAGTCAATAAATATTCAATTCAATAACAAAAAAATGTTGACTGATCCGGCTAAAGAATTTGCTGATGCAAACAAAAATGATGTTATGTTAAAACATTACATCATTTAAAAGTCAAGAAAAGATTATGTGTTAAAAATTTGCATACCGATAAATAGAGGTGAAAACCCAGAGAGAGTCAGTGAAACTTGGATCAGCTGTCCAAGAGGTAGTTAGGACTTGGGATTTTAGAAATATCAGATAAATGCAACTTACAGAGTTTTAAAAGAGAAACATTGTTATACGTTTACATTGTTTGACATTGTTTTGACAACTCAAAATTCAACAATATTCTGGATGAGAACTTTAAACTACAAAGAATGTTGACAGGTTATAAACAGTAGTATCACGTTTCATAAAAGTACAGATTTCCAGTGCATCTAAAGTGAGGAAAGTCAAAATAAATTAAGTTTGGTTAGACCTGTACTAGAAGAAAATATCAACAAGAATGTGGTATACATGCAGCTGTATCAGAGAATACAAAGGTGAAAAAAAATACCCTCTAAAAATAAGGCTTGAACAATATTGAAAGAGAACATTGTAGAAACTATGAAATCAGAATTAGTTGAACATGTATAGAGAAAGAAAGGAGCATACCAATCCCAATGGAATAATAGACAAGAAACAACATTGTAAAATAAAGCAATTAGAAGAAGTGCCATACATGCTGAATCCAATTAGCAAGTCCAGTATAGACAACAACACAATAAATTAAATCGCTAGGAAGGATGCCAACATAACAAAAATCAAGGAATGTGCAAAACATACCCCACCCCCGAATGAAATTAAGGGTTCTCATCAATATTTTCTGAAGGTTACTGGATAAAATGGACACCTGAGAAAGGGTACAGTGGCCAAAACATTGTGCTAAAAATCAGGGCCAGATTAAGACCATAATCTGGTGATCTGAACAGTAAGTTTATATTGAAAAATAAATAGTGAAAATTGTTTATTGATAGGGAAATTTATATTGAAACATAAGCATAATATAATGATAAGATATGTACAATTATTTAAAATAAAGACTTTTGTCAGCACTTATTGTGAGAAAATTGTTTAAGTGAGGAGGTGATATCATTTACCTCTGTCAACGAAGTTGGAAAGAGGTATATGTATTTGGTTGCGTCTTTCCATGTTTGTTTTTTGTTTCACATGGTATCACCGAAAGTACTGAATGGATTTCAATAACATTTTGTGTTCAATGAATTTTTATGTTTCTCAAGGAATTTTTAGGGGATTGAGGGATATTTTTCTGGTTTTTTTCCCATATGTTCATGTATACACTCATGACAGAGGGGAGGTAATTGAGCACAGACTTTTGTAGATATCTTGTGGACAGCCATGTATTTTTAGCAATAATATGTGGTGTGCATGAATCTCCCGTAGCCTATCCTCCACCCTTCCACAAAGTTTTGTTGAAATTCACTGAGAACTTTTGGAGATATTGTGTGGAGAGCTATCACCAAAGGTTCTCAGTGATTTTCAATGAAATTCAATAGGCTACAGAATAATTGATTAAATTTTTTTAGACGGATCCATGTACAATTACTTACTCTGACAATGGCGTTGGCAGAGGTACGTGCTCTCTAAGTGCTTTCTAGTTTTCAATTGACATCAAAATTAAAGTATTCAATCGTTTCTGAGCCATGGTGGAACTGAATCGGTTTTTGATCAATGATAGTTTGGAAAATGAACGGTCGACTTCACAGACTGGCATTGGCAATGTAAAAAATAATTGCAGAGCAGTTGAAACATTTGCAAATGTCGACTCAACAACTGGATTATTTCTCAAGTATTTCAACAGGACCTCACAATCTAACTTCAAATGGGCAACAAATTCTGAGAAATTTATGAACTCATACTTGCAGCCGGCTTAAAGTTATTGAAGTATTTTTTTAGCAAGTGTTAGATACATAAAGTTTCAGCTGCAAAACATTCTCCTTTAAAGACTTGATGAATCCAAAATCAGGAGATATTTGGTGATAAGGATGCTGATGATTAGTTAAACTTGCTTGTAATTTGTCAATGATGACAAAATACTCTGTACATGAAATTGTTGTTTACCTTGAAGATTTGCATCTGGTTTAGCAGAATCATCATGTCTTCTTCAATTTCACATATTTTTTTATACATATACTTGTTGAAGATCTTCCATGAGATTCTTTGTGACATTCTGCAATTCATCAAATTTATCACAAAGTTCAGCAACAAAACTGATAAAAGTGATAAAACCAAAAGTTTAATAGAAAAATGTATTTTTTTTAAATTCATGAGTATTTATTTAAACTTAAATAAAAATTTTGCTGACATAAATAATGTTTAGATAGGTATAAATACCTTTTAAAAATTGCATAATGGTTGTTTAACTGTCGAAAGTGGTGTCTATAAACTAAAAAAGGAGTATTTTACCTATAAAATAATATTTTTTATTCACATGCTAAATGTATTAAGTAATTATTTTATTTATGATTGATCTTTTTCCCAAGAGAATAGTGATAAAATGTTATATTGGGACCTATGTTGTGGCATAGTTTGTGTATAGGCTCTGGCTCTGATAAAAACAACCCAGATAAGGATGCAAGTCCAAAAGAATAATTGTATAAAACCACCTCATCACAACAATTCAGACAGAAATTATATTTTTGTAATATTAAATCAATTATTTTTATATTAAAAATCTTTCAGGCTTCAAAATTCATAACAATTCATAAATTTATAGCTCAGTGTTCTTAGAATACTACTTTTCAATAGTTAGTCAATTAAATTAGAAAGTCAGTACCAAAAACTTATTTTAATAAAATACTCAGTATCAATTTCTCCTGAACTTACTTGATCTTCCCCTGTTATTGTGATCACAACCTGATTACTTGAAAATAATTTTGTTGAATAAGCCACTTGAACAGCAGTTTCCTGAAAAAAACAATTCAAACTCTTTAAAAAATCCACAATAGCAATTATCATATTAAAACTTACCATATTTTGGTGAAGAATATACACTCAAAATTTCTCAAAAAAGTGGATGGGGTGACACCTGATAATATTCGGTTTTGATAATTCGCGGTTCAGTCGTAAATAATTTAATGGGATTATTTGAGTTTTGTGGCATACCATGAAAAACTGCATCATACTCTGTACAGCATAAACTAGAAAGCACTCAGAGAGGTATCTGGCAATACCACTAGAAAATCTGAACAAAATTCATTGAGAACTTGTGGAGATATCTTGTGGACAGGAAAAAGAAATTGACAATATTATGTGTTTTGGACATAACTACAAAGTAGGGAAGGTAATGGATCTGCTCCAAAATTTTCAGTTCTTCCTTTTGCCTTATTGTCCACCCTTCCAGAAAATCTAACTGAAATTCAGGAAAAGAAAAATTTGCTGATATTATGTGTTTCGGACATATAAATATGACCAAAAACATAATTCTTTTCAACTTCATTGACAGAGGTAAGCAACACATAAAAAGTTTAAGAAATCATAAATGCATATATATTTATTTATAATATAGCAACTACCACAGACCTTTGACAAAAAGTAACATGTGTCAATAAAAATGTCTTTTAATCTTATAAAATATCTTTTGGATCCGCAGCAATATATACATTTCTAAAAAGGTAAGTCCCAGAGAAATAACAAATTTTACAAAAAAAATCTGCTGGATTTTTTTAAAATATCTTTTTTTAAATTTTGTCATTAAATTATTAATGTTTAATATGCTTCTTGGATCCTTCTGAAACATTGTTATTCAGAAGAGTCGATAAGTTTTCAGCAAAAATTATTTGCGGATTTAGTGCACACACACCCACCCACACTGGCACCCCAAACCCCAATAATGGCAAGGGATAACTGTAATTCAATAAACATTGAATATGCAAAAGAGTCTTCATCCCTCATGTATGCAAAATATAGAGATATTGATTCAAGAAATCAGATATTATAATTTGTGAATTTTTATAAATAGTGCATAAATATGTAAAACAGATTATTTATATATGGATATAATGTTCAAATATATATTTTAGTATAGATATATTTATTGCAAATAAAATATATTTTTCAATTGATTTTCTGCAACCCTTTCATATTTTCTGTTTTTTAATAATTGTAAAACAATAAGGCAACAGAATTGGATAAAAAACAAAATTGAGCAGTAGTAGGTGCAATTTGCAGTACCGCCTTCGGATCAAATGTAGAATCCGGACTCAAAAATTGATTCAAGTCAATAGTGCAAATTACACTGTATTTAAAATTTAATTCAATTATAAGTGTTTTCAAACTGAAAGCGTTCTGAAAATTAAATTTTGATTACGGTGTAATCTGATAATTTATGCTCAAACTCAGAGAGAGAGAGAAAAAATTCAGTAAAAAAGTGTAGTCACAATATGATAAATGTCTAAAAATTATGGGAAACTTATTTTTAGATTAAAAAAAAGAAAATAATAAAACAAGAATCAGTGTTCTAGTAAGTTTTAAGCAATAACACACATGGGTGTTTTTAATTTATGTATACAAATCATGTGAAGACTAACTCAGAGGAAAACTATTGTATATAAAAATGGCTCAAGTTCCAGCCCCACATTGGCAGCCAGAACTTGGGGGTTTTATTGCCATCAAATAAATAGATTCAAAATAAAATTCATTCGGCAGATCTATAAGCTAGGGTGACTGATTTCTTTTCCTAAATAATTTGCAATAACCAAAAAGATTTACATAGGTACTATGTAAATCTTTTTGGTTATTGCATGATGACATTTTAACATAAAATACTTTGAAACTTACATGCATACAAATTTAATAAGGATCTTTAATACAATTTGTTCAAAATTGTGACCAGCATGAAATGGTCATAACTTAAATGTAGAACTTAGGAGATTAATAGTTAATGTCTCAAATAAATACATCCAAACCCCTGCTTTCTACTGGCAGAATTTATTTGGGGGAAACTGGGGATAAAGTAAATACAAAATTCATCAAAAATATTAACACTAAAGATTTTAGATATTTACTGAAGATGGACATAAAAATTAGCTCTGTTTCAAGGAGGTAAAATAGCAGCACCCACCTCCTTATCACCAGTTAATACCCATACTTTGATTCCTGCTTTTCGAAGACTATCAATTGTTTCTGGAACTCCATCTTGTAATGTATCTTCAATCCCAGTAGCACCTGGAATGTAAATATAAAATGTAGCAATCAACAAAATTTATTTCATTTTTATAATTCATACTTTTCAGCTTAACGTTTCAAACTTGTTAACTAATTTATGTGTTAATATGAGTTGTGTCCTCCTTGATGATTAGCTGTTTGGAGCAAGTCAAGGTAGATGGCATTGGGAGTGATTTGCATAGCATTTTAGTACCTTGGGTTGCCACCATTGGTACATTAGGATTGATCTTCCTGAGCAGAAAATGGACAGCAAGGCTTTACTTGCTTCCATGTGATACTAAGGTCGTTTTCAATAGGTGTATCTTCATTGACATTGAAGTAAACAGGAAGTTATAATCATTTACGGTCTTTGTGTAACTCGTAGCAACACTGGCGTTGTGCAATCAGTTCACATAACCATTTTAGTATCTTCAAGGAGGGGGACACCTCTTTTGGTTAAAACATCAGCAACCTTTCCACTCTGAGGTATTTGTGATTTTCTTGAATCTTCAACAAAACTGATATGTTCTCAAATTCTCTTCATCAGGCAAAGGATGCATACATATAATTCATTACTTAGAAAGAATGAATCTATAGAATCATTATTAACCCCTTTTACCAGTACAATTGTAACCCCCCACCCCCTGGATTGGGCCTTCTCACCTTATAGTCAATAAAGGATAATGGTGCAATACAATATTTTTATGCCACCTCAACTTCCCATATAAAGACTATTATCATTCGCGGGTGCTTGCTCCATCGTGTTGCCTCGGGGTCAGATCATGCGTCTCCTTCAATGGTCAAGTGCACTATTTGTTATCTGGATCATACAGTGGGTCATACCTGCTTACACTACAAATGATGGTGAGTATGATGGTGAGTATCATGTAACAGGGTTGCAACAAAGATATATTCTGAATATATTCTTCTGCCCCTTCCTGGAAATATATACTTTTGCCCCCATCCTGGAAACTTTTCATGCATACCACCCTCTCTTTTCCCCTGGACTCGATTTCTTCTCACTTCTTAAATTGTCATTTCTTTAGTGGTTTTGAACTCAAAATAAATCTAACTGAAAGTTTCCTTTAAAACTGACTGTCTACTTTTTGTTAAAGTTTAAATATATTGCCCATATTGCCAAAATATGTCTATGGCATTCTTTATGTCACAAAGGTCTACCACACATATTTCAAGCCAAGTCAGTTCATTGGTTTATGTGGTAAATAAATTCAAACTTTATTTTTTTTAATATATAAGATAGGAAGCAGTTGACCCAAATATATTTGAATTGCTTGCAGGTATCATCAGTAAAGAAATGAATATGTTTTTCTCCTTTTGTATTGAATTATACAACAATTCAAATACCCACCTAAAAGTTCAAAATCTTTCTCAATACTATTAGCTGATTCCAATAACAATTGGTCCCTGTCTTCTAGTGCTGATTCTGCAGATAAATGTTTTTGAAGCCAACTTCCATATTCCTCAGGACTAATGACCTGTAATAAATAAAACATTTGGTTAGGAATTAACTTAACAATTCCAAAAATTCCCCAATGTCATAATATGAAATATATGGAAAAGAGATGATTCAGTGGATCCTGAAGTTCATGGTTGCAATATCTTGATTAGTGCATTTCTGGATTTTATAGCATGAAAGTGTAAGTATGAATGAATAAAAATTATGTATAAAAAGGATATTTCCCCTTCTTTCTCTTCCAGCTCAATTTTCTCATTATTTTTCTCTTTTTTTCACTTTCTGTAAAGTCTACTATTTTAGATTTTTATTAGTATCAATCCATCCATGCAGTTAAATCGGTTTCATTCTAAGCTTATCTTTTGGTCAATCTACTTATTGTAACCCAGTATCCAAAAAATGCTCTTCCTTGTTCATTAAATCTCTTATAAAGCTGATTCTTATTTGCTTTACCTTCAAACTGGCAACCAAGAAAGAATAGTACCTCCCTGATGTCTACAGCCAAAACTGAGATACCCTAGATATCTAGCTATATAAATACCATTGTCACTTTTTTGTGCAGATGTCTGTTCATCTGTCACACTATTCCAAACCAATATATACAATTTTTAAAAACAGTGACGCGATTTGATTGCCTGAAGTAGACTTTAGTAGACTGATGACATACACATGAGCTACCGCTACAGTGAATTGTTGTAGGATTTCAAGCCTCAAGTGTTGTCAGTCAGATTGAGTAGGGGGAAGTAGATATCAAAACAGCTAAAGTTGCTAGACAGACGGTCTAATTAAAAAAAATTAAAAAATGGAAATATGTCTCCAGAAATCATAGATCATTTTGACAAGCAAATTATGGATGGATTGAAAAGTATACAATCGGCAAAAATTACAAAATATTTATTAATTTAATAATTCATTAATTTAATATTTATTACAATATTTACTCGAGTACAATGTGACCTCGAATATAATGCAACCACCACTTTTGTAACTAAAAATCAGTCATATCCTCTTTCTAATGTAAAAAACAAATAAAACAAAAACTAAGCAAAAAAAACATAATTTTTTACTTGTTCTATGCTACTTTTTGTCATTAAAACCCACACTGAAAAGATGTCATATTCTGCCATTAATAAATTAATATTTATATGGCTGATCCATTTTGTAAATTGTTTTACTGTCTTGCATTTTAACTCTGACATAAAATCCTGTACTTTGCCTTCACTTATCAGGTCAAATAATTAAATTAACACTTTACAAAGTGTTATCTTTCTAATTTATACAATCATTCTTTTTTATTTTTATTTCTCTTGAGATATGAGATAGGTAGAGATGTGCACAGACTTTCAGAAGGGCAGGGGCTTAGTTTAAAAAAGGAAAACTCTTGTCAAAATATGATTGCTCCTATTCATGCCACCTTGGTGGACCATAGGATGCAAACCGTTGGTTTAATGCAGGGGTGGCCAAACCATGGAACATGGAACAAATGTGTGCATGATTAGAAGTGGCACATTGTACCCCAGTGATAATAATAAAAAAGTAAGTCTACTCATGCAAAAAATAATAATCATTTTTGTTTATTCTTCTTGTATGGGTTATTTCCCTTCAATTAGTTTGTATTGAAGAATAGTTAAAAACAAATAAAGAAAGGAATAAACCGACATCTTGTAGATACAAGATGCAGATACGAGATTTAAAATTGGTGGGACTTATAAAAAACGAGATTGTGTATATATCCACTACAAAGACAATATACATGTATCATCTGGGATGAGCCAATACTTCCTGAATACAATATAGAGGCAGCGTCCAACTCAATGGTTCATCAGAGCAGGACATGTTCTGATTAACCATTGAGTTGGTCACTGCCTCTATATTGTATCCAGGAAGTATTGGCTCATCCCAGATGATACATGTATATTGAATTTTAATTTTATTGAAATTATAATGACAAAAATTTTTTTTTTAATTTTTTATGGAAAAGTTATATTACTTTTCAAAAAAATTAAATTTTTGGTACTTACAAAAAACAAGAAATTCTCCAATCCCGATATTTAAAATCTCTCAAAATTTCCAGCAGAATTGTAGCAGATTTATCAAACAGATTGTAATAGTGTAGTAACAGTCCTTTTTTTTAATGAAAGTGAAGAGTTATCATATTCATTTAAATCTTATTTGAACAGTTTCATCTAATTTAGTATAAGGCAAATTTCAACAATTTAAAGTTTTTAAAAAAGAATGTTCAAATAAAAAAATAGCCAGTTTGTTTTTTAACCCAACTTGTCAATTGTTTTTTAAAATTTTTTTATGTGACCTGTCGACATTTATTGAACGTGTTAACATTACTATTTCTTTGAGAATAATAATAAAAACCAACTATTTCTATAAGTCTTTTATGTGTTATGCTATAAAGAGGCTAGCAGCAACAATTTTATACTGCATTTATACCTTAAAAAACCACAATAAATATTACACAAAACAAATCTATAAAACCAGAGATTAAACTATAAAAGGTGACAAACATGTGATAAGTGAACAATTTTCTTAAAAGCTTGGTTACAAAATCCATTTTTATTTGGTTTTGTGTTCCAGAAATTAGTACCAACCCGTTTTGCCATACACAGTGTCCGCAAACCTTGTATTGCATATTTGTTTATGTGAATAATAGTTTTCTGCTTTATATTTATAGCCTCTGCATTGCCTACAAAATGAAAAAGAAAAACAATGCATTACTAAAATAACTTACAAATGCACAATAACATTCATCAGTGTATTCAAAATATTATTTTGATATGAACATCATTTACATGCTTTATGCAGATCATGAATTTCATTATTTACACACAAAACTGACTACCCATTTGAAAGTTTATAAGACATAAATGTATATATACTTAAAGAATCAACTTATTTAGTGATGGAAATGGGTTTTGGGAACTAGGTATATGGTAAGGCTGGGAACTAGGTAATCATCCCTTAGTAGAATATACAAAAACCTGGAAATTGAGAAGTAGGTGTATGCCGTACCCCAACCCCCCAATATTCTCCCATTTCCACCACTGAACTTATAGTAATAGGCTTGTCCCATTTTTATTGACCTAAAGTAGATGAATCTTAAGATAAGTTGCCATACAACTGACTAATAAACAAAACAATTGCTATGGTTACTCTCTTGGTTACCTCACAGTGGCATCTCTTTCTATCTTGTTTAGTCTAACTAATGTTTAAGTTTTTGGTTCAAACTAAAGAAAAGTCCTAAATGATCCTATTTTCTCTTCCATTTTCCAATTATTTTTTTAAATACAAGGAGTCCCCAAGTTTTCCAATGCAAATTCTTACAGTACCAAGTTTATATTGTTTACACAAATAATTTTTATGTGGGAATATATATATATATTTAAAACGTATGCCATTGTTACCTGAAAAAAATTTACTTACCTGTTTCTGTTTTCAAATTAAACATTATTTATTTATTGTATTTTAATCGTTTTCTTTATGAACACACACACACACACACACACACACACACACACACAGTGGTTACATTATTATTATTATTGCAATGACAATGAAAAACTTAGAGGATGCTTTTCAAAGCTTTATTCAATTAATTGTATAGTTACAGTTTAGTTTCGTTTAGTTTAACAGTTCGTCCATACTGCAGATAATCATACACAAAAATATGGAAGAACAAGACCAGCACTTCTGCTTAATATGCTCATTCAATGTAAATAATCCAAACAGAATGAAAATAAATGTATTTGTACATAATATTATTATTGCTTCTTTAATGGTTTTATGCATAGAAAGGTAAAAGATACACTATATACTGAGACAAAGATTTAACTGACGCTAGATATGTACCAAACTTATCTGTTCCAACTTACGAACAGACCTAGGGAATGGAACTCGTTCGTAACCTGGGGTCTCCCTGTAATTGGTGTACTGTAGCTAATCAATATTCCCATTCTTAAAGTAGTGTTTGGTAGTTGGATTTAATTACACTTAGATAAATTATTAAAAGTGGCATGACAAAGGACTAAGTCTGCAGTCATTAATTCATACAAAAAACATAATGAATTCACACAAATCCATTCTTGAACAAATCTAAAAGTGAAATTCAAACAATGATAGTGGGAGATTTTCACATACAACCGCAGGATTTAATTATTCTATGTCACCAAATTCTCTCTCAACTGTAATATTGGATACTCTAATGGTTTCTTATTTCGTCATTACATTTTCTTTTATCCCATTTACTGTTAAACAACCACAAAATCTATTTTAATTCAGATGATATTGGCTAACCTTGCATGTCAGTTGATATTTTGTATTAATCAACACTGAATATTGTGAATGACTTCTAGATACTTGGTTTAGAAATGTTTATTGAATTAAAGACAATAAAATATATGCTTCAAGCCCTGGTACTGCTTGGCAATGTATACTGACTGTGCTAGAAAGAAAACTACAAGCAAAAAGATAATAGTCACAAAATAGTTATAAAAGTTTGTATTTTTAAAGAAAAATCTTTGAAATCTTTGAAAAGGTTAAACAGAATCTTATTTGAAGATTACTGTAGTGATTTATGATCCTATCTATATTTCTATATTGATTAATGTCCTATGAAACTTATGTCATCTGACCAAAACACTTGACAAGACTAGAACACCTCCAAAGAAAGTGCCTGCAGTGCATCATGGGTTTTTGGTACTATTTGCAAAGCCGATTTGAACCTATTCTGGCATCAAACCTATTTATTTACATTAAATAAAATCCCATGAACACAGAAAAATAATTTAATTTTTGTAATAAACAAATTATATAGTTTGTTTTCAAACTCATATCGAGCAAACAAAACTGAAACTAAACTAAAAAAAAACTCCAAGGTAAACATGTCTTATGTAAATAGAACTGAAAAAATATTATTTTCACTAAAGTTAAATTTACAGTTTTAAGGCTTTTTGAAGTTTCACCATTGGATGATGATGAATCAATCAACATTTACTTTTTCCTAAGCCAAAATGTCAGTCATCGAATGGGTTTACGCCAAATCAGATATCGTCTAAATGCTCACCAAATCACTTACACCATTCCGTCAAAATATGAATATTGAAAATCATGCCAAGTGAAGTATATATGACATAGTCCAAATATACATGTTTTGAGATGATAATTATATTAAAGCACCAGACAATGAAACTATATGAGATGAAATGACCGCTATTAATAAAAATCAATAAGGTTTTTAATCAACCAAACTGTACATAGATTTTGAAATAAAAATATAATGGTTCATTTGATGCTTGATGAGCCGAGAAATCCTCTTCAAACTGGTGTAGCAAAACAAGCATTTAAATAGGATTCTCAATTTTTTACTTTCTGAAGGGGGAGGTCACTAGTGACTGGAAATTATAATTCTCAACACTGTAGTTTTCTGTAATTGTCTTTGGTTATTTTGCAACTATTTCTCTCTAACGGTTGTGAAATCAAAGTTTGTATTCTCCATGAACATACTAATATTTCTTACTTACTAAGCCAAACTTAGTGATCTAGAAGTTGACCAATGAACAGAGCTTCTGAGGTACAAATCTAACCATATTGAATAGATTGCAAATAGAAAACTACAATATCAGAAACTTACTTCTGTACATTGGAGCAAGATGTTCAAGGATGGCACTGTCTGCACCTTTGGTGTATAAAATAATTTCTTTGGTCGTTGGGTGTTTTACAATGATGGACATTCTTTTACGTGTGGAATCAAAGTACAGTACATGCAGAATCTTTAGTTCAGCATCACCATGAGCTAAAAGGAGTGAAAATATTACAGATAAATATTATTTTTGGTATATCAGCATTTGTTAAACCTACATGAGTGCCATTTACAAAATGTCATTACAGTATTAATGTCTAATAGCAGAAATATTGTGATTTCTAATATTTTCTTGTGATATAGTCACATTTTTCTTTGCAACTTACTTAATGCTGTCTAAAGTGGTAACACAAAAACTTGTAGAAATATATATATATATTAGTAGAAATATATATATATATTAGTAGAAAAATATTTATTGGTTCATT
>VCCN01001078.1:33945-44249 GCA_006491835.1 Architeuthis dux | reverse complement strand
AAAGAGCAGGACCGCATATAGGTTGCTTCCAGGGTGGATGTGAGTTCCATCCCTGCACAGCACTCGTTTCTTTATTCATTTATACGATTTAGGCCGCCCGTTTAGCAATAACTAACACCAATACCGGGCTGATATAGGTTCCCAATTAATTAATAATTGTTTTTATAATTATCATATTCTGTCGGATATAAAATTTATCCATTCTTTGATTTCAATGGATGCAATATATATTTAGCCATATCTGCTTATGTATGTTTGAAAAACTACAATCGGCAAATTGATCTTAAAACATTTGGAAACCTATGTTTATTCCCCAATAAATAATTAATCCATAATTACTAAATCCAAATAATACACTTACCAGGCAAACGGACATAAACTGAGGCTTTTGATCGCTTCAACAGGCAGCAACCATAACTTTTGGCAGCTTGCACTAGTGCCAGTTCATCTGGACTTTCAGATTCAAAACGCATTTTCCTATCACGGGAACAATCAGATATAAATGAACCATTCGTGCTACTCTCTCTAGAACGAAATACTGGGTTGTCACTCATGGCTGAACTCAGAAGTCTTGGAGAATCAGGAAATATTGGACTCAAAGGAGAAGTCTGGTTAGCTGAAGGTTTGGCAGAATCATAATAACCATCAGGCATGAATCCTGAATCATCCATCTGAAAGAAAGGTTTTATAGAATCTTCTAAATTGTATTTTTTATAAATGTGAATTTAGATAATAAAAAATTAACATAGACCCATGAAAACATTATATTAAAATGCATTGATTTGTTTTTGTATTCATATATTTTAAAATATATGAATACAAAAAATCAAGTTAAATTTGTTCCCTTTGACAATGTTAATTTCTCAGTGAGCAGATGAATGTTTATTTCTCAGAGAGCAGATGAATGATGTTTATTTCTCAGTGAGCAGATGAATGATGTTTATTTCTCAGTGAGCAGATGAATGATGTTTATTTCTCAGTGAGCAAATGAATGATTTTTATTTCTCAGTGAGCAGATGAATGATGTTAATTAGAGCCACCCAAGGTGGCCAAACAATTTTTGTATTTTTGTCTTCCTACATGTCTAGTTTATATTTTGGTATGTTTGATAACACTATTGTGTTGCTTTATGATAGTTATCACTCTGTAAACAAACTTACCCTCATATAAAACTATGAAGCACTGAGAGAGCACAACCATCTCCCAATGGAGCTAATTGTTCATGGATCCGCCCCCAAACTTAATCAATTCTTTCCTACCCAATTCCATTGAAATTCATTGAGAACTTTTGAAGATATTGTGTGGTTGAAGACAGTCAGCTAGGACGTAGGGGATGTAATTGTGCATGGATCCGCTCCAAAATGTCATGACTACTTTCACTCTTCTACAAAATTTCATTGAAATTTTTTTGTGATATCATGTGGACAGACAAACGGAAAGAACAGCCAGGACTAAATAAAACACTCTGATCTGAAATTTGATACTGGTCTTTCTGTCCACACAATATTTCAAAATGTTCCAAATGAATTTCAATGAAAATTTGTGGAAAAAGTTACTGGAGCCCTGCTGCAACCACAAAATATCTTCAAAAGTTCTCTCTCTCTGTCCACATATCTCCAAAAATTCCAAATGAATTTCAATAAAGCAGTCATGAAATTTTGGACTGGATCCGCAGCGCAATTTTCTCCTCTACGACCTAGCTAACTTTCCGCAACCACACAATAGTTTTCTGTATCCATATATCTCCAAAAGTTCACAATGAAATTTTGTGGAAGGCTGGGCAATAGGCTACAGAAGAAGTGATTATGTTTTGGAGCGGATCCATGCACAATTATCACCCCTACATCATAGCTATCAGTCCACAGATGGAATTTCCTTCCAACAATATACAATATGGCCACTTTGACAAATGTGTGACTAGTTCATGTTGTAATGTGCGGTTGATGATAGTGGAGTCTATGCTTATGGCAATAAACAGTATATCTACTACATTTCAAGCAGCTTCCATCATAACTTTTTCTTGGAATAGAATGTAAATAAAACCATGTGTTTGGGGCTGGTTGGTAGATTGTAAGTGGGGCTACTTGGTACACTGTAATTGTATGCAATTGAAGCAAAGGAAAAAACAAAAAGCCGGCAAAATAACAAAACAAACAATACAAAAAGTGTCCAGATAAAGTGGAAAAGGGGCCAGAAACAAAAGAAAGGGAAAAACTAATAACACTGATGAATCCACAGATGATTAAACCTTTTGTTTGGTGTGCGAAGAACCTTATTCCAATTCAAGGCATGGTGAGAATTGGGTAAAGTGCACATCTTATCAAGTGTGGGAACATGTTGGGTGCATTTCAGAAAACAACAGGCATTACTTTGTTTATCAAAACTGTACATCTGATGATTCTGAATTTGACTATTAATGATTTGCTCTTTGGTGGCTAAGATTTGCTACTGATGTTGTTTTGATATCTATTTCCATTTTATTGGGAGAGGGTTGTCAATAAAGTTCTGTTCGGTGTCGTCATTCTTTTCTTATTGTTCCCTTTTCCATCTTCCACCTTATGACAATGCATCATTGAGGTCCACTCACATATGATTCCACTTGTCCTACCTGGTGGTCTTTTTACTGAAATACATTTTCTATTACTGTTAATATTTCTGTTTGGTTTCTCAATTATACCAATATATTCATCAGATCTGTACCTACTAGCAAGAGAACTAACCTGTCCCAACTATTTGTGTTTTAATGAATTAATTTCCATCTATGTGAAACATGTACCAACTAGCCCCGGTATCCCCCTACTTAAAATGTTTATGCAGGCAAGCCCTCTTTTCTTGCACAATTTTTTTGAAAGAGTTGATGTTTTGGAAAATAGCCGAAAATGCGGGTGAAAGTAGGTGACAAAGAATATTGTAGGAGAACTATGCAAAATACAGGAGACTTAGCAGGTCTGCTTATTCGCAGAGTGAGCAGGGACTTTGTATCATTCATAGAGAGGAGGAATACTACATTCCCTATGGTTTGAGCATCAAGTTTTAGAAGTACCAGAATTTATTGATAACTTAAACTTTCATCTAAAAAAACTCAGTCAATAAACAAAATTGCAGAATTATGGCCACTGAAAATCCAAGTCCCCCACCCCCCGCCTCACTCCAAACATGTAACTGTTTGGTGTGGAATGACTGCTTCTAAATTGATTGGACCATACTTCTTTGAAGATGAAAATAACAGTACCATCACTGTTAATGCATGTTGTTGTATAATTTTCTAATTCCAAAAATCACTGAACTCGGTCTTGGTGATAATAGCTGGTTCCAACAAGATGGGGCAACATGCCGTACAGCAAGGAATTGCATGGATATTTTAAGATGTTGCTTTCAGGGTTCAGAAATGTGGAGTGGCCTCCTCAATTTTTCTTGTGGGTATACTTGAAAAATAAAGTTTATAGAGATATTTGCGCCATTAATTTATTTACTCACTGCTGAAGGGAAACCAGCCAGAGTTCAGCTGCGATAAAAAGCAACAACAATTAAGATGGAGGTAAAGAGTAGCAAAACATTAATAATAATAAATACAATACAATACATAAATAAAAAATAAAAAATAAAAAATAAAATTTCATTAAAGATATGTATTATTAATTGATATCAGTTTTGCTTACCAAAATAAATAACTCGATAAATTTTGCATTTGTTTCCCTAAAATATACACAAGCTTCTTACAATTTTCAAGAAGTTGCTACTGGGATTTAATGGGTAGACAAAGATAAAAAGACCAATTGTTAACCTTATTTCCAACATCAGCAATTTCACTTATTCTGTTTTGCAGTCAAGAAGTTTGCTTTTGAATTGCTGCAAAACGTAGCATCTCTTTTTTTTAAATGGATTGGAAAATTATTGCATTCATCTGAAAACTGTACAATAGATTACAAGCAAACTTTTTTTAAATTAAATTATATTATACAAAGATTTTTTTTTTACTTCATCAAATTAAGATGAATGTTTACACCTACCACATCGGTATGTGGATGATTGGAAACAACAACCGTGTTGCAAATGGCCATTAAAAGAAAGAATTCATGGATATAGCGCACGTTGGGTTGCACATCAGAACTGGAATCAATGCTGTCAAGAGACATTGTGGAGAGAAGCTGCAAAAGTTGTTGCTCAAGGCCGGTTTCTGTAAGAACCTGAAATGCACAAAAAGAAATTTTATACACTATTCATATTCATGCAGGAAAACAAATTATGAAACAATGAATAAGATTTTGATTGATTAGAAAAATAGTTTTTAAAAAAATGTTATTCTAAATTCATTACAATGCAGTTATTTCAACAAAAACAATAAAAAAATAAAGTCTTTGCTACCTCAAGTTAAGAACATTAGTGGCTGAAACAATCCACAGGCATTAGAATATCTAATAAGAATATTATTTCCACAAAAGAAATTCATATAAGAATATTTTAAAATTCCTTCTTAATCTAAAAATCTAAGATTTGTGAGGGATAGTAATGACGGCTGCTGCATTACTATCCCTCACAAATGAAATGTTGCTAGGCCAAAATTTATTCCAAAGTTGCTGCATAAATATCAATTCAGTTTATCTTGATTTATCTCTAATTCACTGCAACAAAACTGATGTCGCTGTGATTCTCTCCTTTGTCCTTTTACTAACATATTTGGATTTAGTGTAAATCATTTTTCTGGCATATTGGCATGTTATAACACCAACAATGATTACAGCATGAAAAGACAACGGTTCTGACATGGCGGTGTACTTATTAAATCAACACTGATGAAATTGAGCAAAGATCTGGCCTAAAATGTATATATTTAAAGAGTTTATAGTCTAATTAAAAAAAACCCAGCTATTCATGAATACAAAAAATTGAAATTGACATCACAAAATGTGACTACTAATTTTTGGTGGAACACGTTTAAAAGAAAATAAATTTAACAAAAATGAAAGATTTAATATATATTTAGATAATATATAATATATGTAAAAGAGAATTTGCTGCTTTGAAACACAATGTAAAAATAATTAAAATGATGGGAAGTGTGTCAAATTTCAGTTTTAACTTAACAAGAATAGAGTAAAGCTAAAATGCAAAATCAAATGTCCATTTCGTGATTGTCCAGGCCAGAAATCAGTTTTCATGCAGCACTTATGGAATGAGTTTTCTTGGTACCATCGTCACAAAGGAAAACTAGAATCTGAAAGAATACTCACAGAACTGGTCCTGCTCATGTTTGAAAGAGATTCTCGCATTTGTTCCTCCACTAACCCTTCTTCTGAAAAGAAAAGATTTCATGAAACCATCAGACAAAAGTCACAAAAAGAGAGAACCAATTTCACCTTATATTATTATATACTAGCATAGTACCTGTCAAAAATTATGGGAATATTTATGTATGGATTCAGCACTTCTGCCTGGGATCAGAGTATCTGTGTGCTCTGCCTAGGGTCAAAGTGTCTGCCTAGTATCACACAGTAGTTTCCAGAAACAGAAAAAGTCACACTGTTCATTATATAGATAGATATTGAGCCTGATTTGTGGCTGAGGTGGAGGCATATTTCCCACTAGGTTCTTCTAGATTTTGACAAGTGCAGATTTCTAGATTTTGAATACTGATTTTCAAAGCAGATGGACTTCTTCACTTGGAAGATGGTACAACACAGTCTTCTTATTCCTAACTAGACCCCGTACCAGTTAAAAAAATGGTATGATAGGAAGGCAAGAAGCCATTGTGAAGTTAGTTGACTCAGCAGACTGTTATGTTGTTGAAATGTAATAATAATAATGATATAATTGTGGAAATTTAAGTTAAACTTCTATTTCCAAACTAATTATAATCTGATGCAGGCTGATAGTAGGCAAGACAGAACATGAATGCCAAGAGAATCCGATACATGTAATTAGGAACAGGAAACAAGTAATAAATGCTTATGTAAACAAGGAGTGTTTACATAAGCATTTATTACTTGTTTCCTGTTCCTAATCTTTTAAAGCTGGGAAATTTTCAGAGATGATTCTACCAATTGTAGATTCAATTTTTAAACTATTTAGGAAAATAAAGAATTTCTCAATTTAAACCTAAATCTGCAGGGCAATAAAATATTCTATTAGAAGATATGTATGCTTGCATACAACAGGCCTCACTTGATTTATCTGTCCAGTCAGTATGCCAGTGTGTAATGGCTGATAGAGCTCTACAGGTGAGACAAAACATAACAATTTGAATAACTGTTATATCTTTTCTCTAGTATGACTGAATCTAACACATTCGGTTTGGTGTGATTTTTACTCAAAGCATAGAATGTTATAATTATGAAAGATACATTCCAGAAGTATTGTTTTCTATGTTCATCTTTACTCTTGAAACAAAAAGGATCATTGTATCATATTCATTATTACAGTATCTTACTTACATATAAGATAAATGCTTGGATTATACACTGTCCAAAAGAAGATTTAATGCCCACAGTATTATATATTAAGCATATCAAAATCACCATATTCACACATCTGGATCATGCAGTTCACCTGTATCTATCATTTATTCCACCTCTTCAATCAATATTACACCATGGCATGCACCCACATTGAAAAAATAAATAAAATCTTTTTAAAAAAATTTTAAAAAAACAAACCCCAAAAAACCTATTTCCACATTCTTTCAGTTTATAGATTTAATGAACTTACACATTACAATCTGAACCATGGATATATATTCTCCAAATGTGTTGAAATTTATTTTCAACTGTTAAATGTATAGAATCATGTAACAGTTTCTGTAAATGTATCGAATGAAAAGAAAAAAAATATATTAAGAGAATGTAGATAACTGAACAATGAACAGTGGACAATAGGCAAAGGAAGCATTGATTAAATCTTTGAGTGGATCCATGCACAATTACCTCCCCTACGTCGTAGTTATATGTCCAAAACATATAATATCGCCAATTTTATTTTCCTGTCCACAAGATATCTCCAAAATTTCTCAATGAATTTCATTCAGATTTTCTAGTGGTGTTGACTGGGTGCTTTCTAGTTATTCAATGTTTTCATGATCATGTTCATGTTTTTAATGTGCCTAATACTAATCTATAAAATAAAATCATACAAATCACTTTTAGGTCAAAGTTATTAGAATAAAAGGAGATATTAAAATATGGGAACAGCACAACTGTATTTTGCCTTTTGAATAAAAGGAGATATTAAAATATGGGAACAGCACAGCTGTATTTTGCCTCACTGATAAAGTACTCAGTGAATAGTACACTAAGAAGTGCATTTTACTATGCACCTTATCTATTCATTTATTTTTTATGAAAATAAAATATTTTAAAAAGTCAAGAGCTTTGATATGAGTCTAGCTTAAATCAGTTGGCCATTCTGAATACACAGACACAGTAATCTTTAAAAAACAGAGAAAATCACTTTTCATAAGACAAAAGAATTGATATTACATATTTATCTCAAGCAGCCATGTCAGGAAAAAATTTTCATTGCACTAATAAAATGCAAATGAACACTTTTCCTTTCTCTATTCTTGGTAAAAGTGCATGTAACATGAGAATCTAATAAAAAGTCACTCAACAAAATAATGGATCCCAAAGACCTTTCAAAATATAGCTCTAAGTAATCTTGCTAGTATTATTTATATACACAATCGTACTTCATTTAAACAAGAAAATATATTTTCAAGTCCTATCAGGCTTACCTTGTTGATGTGGATAGTCAATGCCACCAATTGAACAACACATGAAGACCATTTTATTTTCAGTTAATGTACCAGTTTTGTCAGAGAATAAAAATTCCACCTGACCAAGATCTTCAGCAATGTTTAATGCCCGACATTCAAATGGCTTCTCTGTTGATTCATGGTACATTTGCAAATCTTGGTTGATGAAGAAAACATGGCCAAGCTTCACTATTTCAACAGAAACATAAAGAGGCAAAGGTATCACAGCCTAAAATTAGAACAAAAAAATTGGCAATTAAGGCTTGATATTTATTAAATTATGTCATTTAGCTAGCAACACATTGCTATATGGTATGACCCTAGAACTAAAAAGCATAACTAGTTTAGTTTTCATGCATGCATTCTCTTATAAAGCAATTGGAATTTTGAATACAGAAGCCCGACACCATGCCAGGTTTTAAGTAAACAGTCTATGAACCATTAAGGTTAGGTGAGGAGAGTTTCAAAATCAAGTCTAAGAGGTGCACTTTCTTCTTTTGATTATGAAAATGCCTCTTTACCCTTATTAGTGAGCCAAATTTGAATCATAAAATTTGTTTCTTTTACACTTAAAAGAACATTATAATTCGATCTTTACTAGAGAAAGAAACAGGTCTGGTTAGTCACTCAATAGAAACCATCATGTGACAAACGCTTTTTTTGGCAGCATGCCGTGTTAGGATGATCAATTAAAAAATTGGAAAAAAAGGGGGTGATCAATGAACAAGTTACTTCTCTCGCCTATTTTGTTGGGCAGTAATCACTAAAAAAAGTCTGAATTTTCAACAAAAAAAACAAATGGAATGCTGTAAGGTATCAATTTAGCATAAACTTACATTGCAAATTGAACCCTCCCCCCTGCAAAAACCTATTATGGGGGGAATTTTCAACAAAAAAAAAAAAAAAAAAAAAAAAAAAAAAAACTGTAAATGTTTAAATTTTCAGCCCTCTAGCTCCATTGGTGCAGGCTGTATACTTTATACATACATAGCCAGTCAGATCAACTTGAAAACTAAAGAAACCTATGTTGACAGTTTTGGTTGATGTATTCTAATAGTAAAGAAATTATGCTATCTTCTCTTTGATTCACATCTCAGCAGTCATTAAAGCCATGGAGCCAACATGTCCACCCTCAGTTGGACAAATATAATCTACACACAGAATGTTTAAAGAAGATAAGATTATTGTCTTGCATCTTACATGAATTCTTTTAGTATAATACTGGGCAAACATTTAGTTTAAATTCAATTTTTAAGGTGTCAATATGCTCTATGTTAGGTTTTGAACCAGAATTACATAGACACATAAAATTACTCTATTTTGTAATAAAGTAAATACATAATGTCTAGCAAGAGAAAAAGACTAATAATAGATATTACTTATAAAAAGAACATATACTGCACACAAATCATAAGCAATCATAGGTTAAGAAAATTAAAGCCCAGTTTATTTGAACCCATTATTCACAGTTAAATAAACACCTATATTAAGTGTGGATGAAGTAAAATTGGACAACAAAGGATTTTACTAATCCCTCAAGCTACATAACCCAAGAAACATGCATAAACTATGAGAAACTAGTTTGCTGCTTTACTTCTTTGTAAGTCAGTAGTAACCACACTTACTTCGTAGAAAGAATATTGTCATCCAATTAGGTAAAAAAAAATGACTGAATATTAAAATTCATAGAACAATAATTATTTTCTGCTTATCATAAATTATTTTTAAGCATAAACGATTACTATTATCATTATTTTAAATATTAATTACAATGTATATTATCAAATATAAACTAAAAGTGATTGTGTTCACAAAAGGCTTGGATATCCTAATTTTCAGTTCAGCTTTGTTTATTTGCTGAAAATCATCCTTGACAATATCAATGTGAAAATTAGGTCAAACAATATACACATTACCTGGAAAATGATTATGTACTTGACAAACTCAATCATACCATGCAAAAGTAACTTGTATTGTATCCGATTTTCATATGAGATAAATGGCACATTCTCAGGATACTTATATGTCTTTAGCCAGATGACACTAGCTGAAAAACAAAATTGTTTAAACACAAGCATTTTATCAAAACAGAAAAATATATATTATCATAGTATGTAGTTTCATTTCTAGAAATCTTAAATCTTGAAAAAAAATATTTTTAGAATTCCCTATTAATGACAATTTACTCATTCTTATCACAAACTAAAAATTTGTATCTATCAAAATTGAAATAATATGACGGAAACATAAAAAGATAATTTTAATGAATTATTTTTAAACAAATTTACCTTTAATTAAATTCTAATAGCAAAAACTCATGAGCAATGGACATCATAATTAATAGCTAATCAGTAAATTTAATTTGGCATATACACACATATACCTTTACTGTTTTTAGGGGTTGATTTATCTATGGTGATAGTGCGCAATATTTTAAAATAGAACATAAATCGATAGATATTTACAATTTTACCATTGTGATGGACAACTGTTTATTTTCTGTCTTTATATACAACTAGAGTGTTGTTTTCAGGGGGTATTTTTTCTCTTATTATTT
>VCCN01001078.1:14141-24488 GCA_006491835.1 Architeuthis dux | reverse complement strand
TAAGTTGCTTAGGTGTTCTCCATCTACTTTTATTCCCATTATATATATACATATATATATGAATGAACGCCTTGCTTTGTGAATGAAGGTTTTGTGAATGGTATTCCACAGCAATAGGATCATAGCCAATGCAGTTTTAAGGTGAAGTGTGGCTTGCTCAAGGCCATCCCACCCAAGGGTTAAATCCTATGCACCACTGGAGTGGCAATACATACTTATATACACACATAATGGAATTCTCTTGTTCGCCACTTCTTATCAGCAATTAAATCCACATTTAGAGAAAAGCAAATTGCAGTGGGATTTGAAGAAATTTTTCAAAATGACCTGTCATGGCCACCATTATTAACAAGATAAAGAAGATATAAAGAAAATATTAACAAGAGAAAGAAGAATATCAGAAAGAGATTGTGGTTGTAATGTTTAAGTTAGGATTAAATATAAATAATAAAAAAAGAAAGAAAATTACCTGATTTTGATTTAACTTGTTTTTATTATTCATGAAGAAATCAGATCACTGGGGACAATTGTAAAAAGAATTCCTAATGGAAGATGAAACTTAATTGATAAAAAAGTTAATGTTAGTATAGTCAAGACTAGTGATCTTGGCAGGAACTTTAACGAGTATTTGTTGTGTATTGAAATTCATCCTATCTACAATATTCTATTTAGTGATTAATATTTTCAATTTCACTGCTGATCCTTCAAATGTGCATCATGTCTATGGTTGTTCACTTCCTATTTTTATACTCGAAACTGCTAATTGTTAAAAATTAACAAATTTGAGAGTAAGTATTATAGCTATGCCAATGTGAACATGTCAAAGCAGAAAGTACAAAACAAGATGAACTTATCCAAGATTTTGATCACATGAAAATAACAAAAATCACGTGAAGACAGAGTTTCTTATAGTTTAAGTATAATAATTCACAAATAGGAAAATAAACTTTTTATACAAAATGCCTTAAAATGTCATATTTTCCCCTGACAATGTGACTCAGGTTTGCAGCAAAGTGACATTGTGGTGAAAAGGTTACATTTTAAATTGTTTTCTTTCTAATGACATTCTCCACTAGGTTTGGATGAAGAATTTCCAGTAATATTTTAAAGTCTTTATTGTAACAGGCAGAAAATAAAGAATGTTATAAAAATAACTTTTTAACTGAAATGGTGTGAATTGGGTCACAGTTACATCATGACATGTCTTGTGTTAATGTCACCAATATTTTCAGTGAAATTGTCAACCATGACCAACTATCAAGCAAAAATTGAATCAGTTTATAAAAGTGAATTTCTTTGAACATGATGCATATAGTTGTATTTTTAATAAAAGAAATCTCAAAGATATTCTAGGTAGAAGCTAAACACTAGATATTCAGTAGTTCTAGTAAATGGAGCAAGTAAAATAGTTTAAATTGCAAGAAGTATTACTAATATTCTTAGGAAAGCATGTAACAAAAAGCACAAACACACACAAATATTTATAATAAAATCATCAAAAGACAGTTTGGGTAAAACAGATAAATGCTTTTACAGATGCTGCTGAATATTAATAATATGGTCTTCTAAAAATGCCATGACGGTTAACTATGGCATTTTAAAAATTCTGGTTAAGAGTATATTTTGACAATAACCTGTTTAAAACAAATTCCACATTTAACAAAACATATGCAACAGAGAACTAAGTCATTAGACAGTATTTTTCACCATTTGAAATCAGTTCACCATTAGCAGATTAAAAAAAATATCCTTACCTGCATAAATAACAAGGCCTTCAACAAAATCAGTGTTTTGTAAGACACAACCTCGAAGCAGGATATTGCTGTTATTCAGAGGATCTTTTTTGTTGTTTGGCAGCTGACTGAAACAACAGAGGAGGAAAAGCATAAACTAATGGCAAAATCTTTCTTGTTTATCTACTCAATAACTCAAAAAGTGCTCAATGAATTTAAATGATATTTTGTGAAAGGGTGGAAAAGCATAAACTAATGAAAAGTCCATATCAATGTATTTAATCTCAGAACTGCAGTAATTTAAGACTATTACTAAGTAGCAAAAACAAAAACAATATGGCATAGAGATTATGAGGTGGCAATATGACTGTAGGTATCATTTTGATGAGCTTCTGTGATATGGGAGATGAGTTCAAGTCTTGCCAGAAGCTACTTGTTTATTCCTACCTCACGATAATTACTTTAAATGGTCAAAGGGTATTATAGAAAATTGTGATAAAAAGCAATAAGATGTAGAAAAGATTCGCCAAAAATTAATAAGAAAAAATAAGTAAACCAATCTTAATAAAGATTGGTTTACTTATTTATTGACACACCACTTTTTTTAATATTAAATTTGACTGGTTTAAGGAGTGAGTTTATAAGTGTAAATCAGTTTCTGCTAATCCATGAAGTCATGTGGCTGATTGGTAAAAGTAGCTAGGTGTAAACTAGTCTCCCTCTGGCAATGAGGGTGTGAGTTCAATTCTCACTGAAGGCTTACTCTTTATTTCCGATTGTGCTGTTATTCATTGCTATAGAAACTGCTAAAAACAACTAAAATTCGGATGAAGGTAAAAACTAGTCACATTTAATAAAGATTTTTTAAAGAGCGGTGTGTTAAAAAATAAGTACATTTGCTGACTTCATTAATCATTAGAACCTGTCAAAAAGGTTACCCTTTTCTCTTATTTAAAGATTAGCAAAAGATTAGCAACATAACCTGTATTGCTTTGTTCTAATATGGTATTTGTATCAGAGATAAACTAAGAATCATTATTTACAACAAAGTAATACTAACACTGGTCAACCCATCTCTTGTATACTGGACATTTTTACCAATAGAATTAAAGAGAGGCAATACAAGTTATAATTATATATAAAACACATACAAGTTAAGAAAACTAAGTAAATAAAAGTCTCTGCTAATATAGTGAAATGAGGGTAGAAGAGATGACTTAATAGACAGCTAAGCGGAACTGTCATCAATAGTGGATATGATAAATGTTTGTTATAGTTTTTGCCAATCATGATACCAAATAAAAGAACTGACAAGACCTCACAAAGACCATACTGTAGTGTGATTTTATCATTCTCATACAATTTGTAATCCACACTGTGATAGGGGGATCAATGGGATGGAATTGGCTAGTGGACTCTAACCAGGCAGAAACAGTGGATATCATGGGGGATCAATGGGATGGAATTGCCTAGTGGACTCTGGCAGAAACAGTAGTCATATAACGAAGACAACCTTATTTCTCAGTGACTACATTCTAAATACTGGGTTAACTTAATCTAAGAACCAAGTGTTAAAAAGCAGTTTTTGTATTAAAGGGCATAGGTGCTGTTTTTCATCAAAATAAACTTTGACATATTTTTTATGTTTGACTCATTTCCCTAGGAGTTCCTACTGATAATTAATACAGAAATAAGAAATTATTTACTTAAACAGTTAAATTTAGTTTTTGTTTTGATTGTTTGAAATTTGTTTTCTTTTTCAGGCACTGCAACTCCATTCAACATACTTACTGCTATTACTGTTACATTGACCAAGTGATATGTGATGAAAAAATGTCCAAAACTTTCATGAAAATTAATTTTAATCAGAGATTATTTAGTTTCTAGTTGGCGATAAAAAGAAAATGCAACTTACTCTTTTTTTTGCTTTTTAGGATCCTGTACTTTAAAATTATGGACATTAGTTTTGGACCGGACTCCAAAAATCCCTTTTTTGTTTCCAGATTCATGGAAATCTTTGGAAATATAGCTTAAAACCTGCCCCAGTGAAATATCTAAAGCATAGAACTGTTTTCTTGAAGTAAAACGCAATTTTCAGGGGAAAAATTGCTTCAACCACCCAAGGCAAGTTTTTATTACAGTAAGATATTCCAGATATTCAAATAATCATAACTATTTTGTTTATAAACTTAATCCCATAATAAAGATTAAAGATTCATTCTTTAAAAATATTTTTTTATGAAACTTTGCATATTATGTAGACCTTGATTTCATAGTCAGCTATTGAATAGAGAGCTCTAACAGTAGAAGAGGTGAGCAATATAAGTTTTGCCCAACTTATCTAACAAAGACTTCTAAAAATCTATTTTATTTTAAACATATGTTATATAACTAAACCTGTTTAAGAAAACTATTTTAAACCTCCACACAAAGTCTATAATAAAAAACACATTTAAAACTATTAAAGAAAAATGTAGATCTGATTTTGCAATTATTTAAGTCCAAAAAGATAGGTACAAGTGTTCTTGATGTCCTACCTGTCTGTACTTTGTCAAACCACTAATTGGACTGAGATGTTAAAAATGGGTTTTAAAGAAGGAAATACTCAGGCAATTTGTGAAAGCCATGCTTGAATGAGCCAATGTTATATGTGCATACCTGCCTGGAGACTACAATATCCGCATATGTGTGTGTGTTTTGTAGCTTTTTAAAAAGGTTCCAATAAAAGATTTACATGCATGAAGCTGAGGCTATAAACAAGCAATATTCAAATCAAACAGCAAGCCCATCTAGTTATCATACGAAAAGAGACAACATTTTTTAAATATCTGAAATGTTTCTCTTTTTGCAACCAAATAATAATTGTCAACCATAACTAATTTTAGCCAAAACTTTTATACAGCAATATCTTGAATTGTACGTTTTTGATTAGTGCAGGTTTAGATGTAGTACAGTTAAAGTAACTAAGTACAAATTAATGTAACTAAGTATAAGCTGAAAAAAATCAAACATTAATTATGAATGAACCATGCAGTTTTGAATAGTACAGAAAATTTTGGAACAAACTAACCGCTTTATTCAAGGTATACTTATACTATCTAAACTGTATCAAATTTGAGCATATTATGGGGTACATTACAGTAAATATCAAGAGTACTGTATGACCTGGTTTAAAAGTCAGAGATTTTTCTCATAGGTAAGTTATATTTAATTTGATTTAACTACTCAGTAATTGCTTTAACAATCAATTCCCTAAAAATTATGCCATTAAAATAAACTTAGATTTCATTTTAAATCGCAATTGTAATTGTTTTAAACATTAAATTAATGAAAGATTGTAGATGCAGGAGTTTTTACTTCATTGTCAACAAACCTAAATCAGCCAAAGTGTAAAAAAAATGGTTTCATTTAATTTAATTTAATCACTTGATCAAAAATTCATAAATTTCAATATTTTCTAATTTTTGTCTGAATTTCTGAGATGAGGAATTATCATATGATTTACTTAGACTAGTGTCCTCATCTTGGTTGTTATGAGATAAGAACCAAGATGAGGACACTAGTCCAAGTAAATTATCATCATCAGCCTTTTAGCATCCGTCACTGGATATAGACCTTCCCCAAGATTTGCCAGACCCTATAGAGGGTCATGGAGCCAATACTTTCTGAACTTGTCACGTCACGTCATGCCATCATATTTGTTTCGCATATGATCTCTGCGAATCGTGATGTCCAGCGGTTATCTGACATTCTTGTAACATGACCAGCCCATTGCCAGTTGAGTTTTCTAATGGATTCTTTGATATCTCTGACTCCTGTTTTTTCTCTAATATACTGTGCTGTCTTGTGATCTCTCCATGTGACGTTGAGCATGATTTTTTCCTGTGCACGTTGCATGGTTCTCAGTTTGAAGGTCAATCTTTCGGTTAGGTTCTATGTTTCAGCTCCATAGGTGACTATCGGGAGGATGCATTGGTTATATACCCTTCTTTTTAGGACTAATGGGATTTTCTTGTTCTTCCAAAAGAGTGGTTCTTCGTTTGATTTCTTCTTCTTTTGAGGATTTCATGTAGATTCATCGTCCTAGGTAGATATAGTGTCCTACTTTCTTCAGTTCTGCATTTTTTATTTTTATCGTTGTCTTTGTCCTCAACATGTACATGACCATTGTTTAAGTGAAGTTCATATGAAGACCAACTTTCTTCATTTAGTTCATCTAGCATTATTTGGAGATCATGAAGGTTCTCAGCAAAAAGGACGTCTGCAAATCTGAGGTTACTTAGGTATTTGCAATCTATTCTGATTCCTTTATTTGCCCAGTCTAGATTTCAGAAGATCATCTCGAGGCAGGTTTGCATGAGCTGGTGTCACCTTGTCTTACCCCTTTTTTGAGCTTTATGTAACCTGATAAAGGAACTGCTGTGTCAGTAGATATGTTGCAAGACTGACATATACAGGGTCTATGCCTTGTTTTATGATAGTGGAAATCCCAAAGGTCATTGATGCTGAGTTGAAGGTCTCCTTGAAGTCTACAAATGCTACAGCAAGTGGCATTTTGCTGCTTTCTCTTTTAGTTGATTTACCGAATGGAGATGGTCAATGATCGAGTAGCTTCTTCTGAAGCCAGCTTGTTCCCATGATTGGTTTTCATCGAGCGTTTTGGTGATTTGGTTGGTAATCACTTTGGTAAAAAGTTTGTAGATGTAGTTTAGTAGACTTATTGGCCTGTAGTTGTTAGATCTTTTGGGTTCCCCTTTTTATATAACAGCATTATGATTGCAGTGTTCCAATCTTGTGGGACTTTACTCTGAAGCACAAGTTGAATATATGGGCTATTTTCCTAGTGATGTCTTTACCAGTTTTTTTGAGTTGGTCGATGGTGATGTTATCTGGTCTAGGTGCCTTTCCTATTTTTGATGGCTTGCTTCACCTCCCAAAAAGTAACTTATGGGAACTCTTCGAACTGGTTATTTGTGACTTTTGTATCTTGTTCATTGTTCTGTGTCTCTTGTTTGGTTTGCAGGAATAAAGGTTTTTGTAGAATTCTTGGGCATGTTCGACAATTATGTCCCTATCTGTTGTTAGGTCTCCATTTTCTTCAAGGCACACTAGTTATTTGCATTCTTCCTGTACTGAGAGTTTTGTTAATAGTTTTGAAACCACTAGCTTTTTTGAGAAACTTTCCGATGACTGCTGCTGTGTATCTTCTTTTATCTTCTCTTTGTTTCTTTTGGATGGTTTTGTTTAGTTCGGTTGCTTGTCAGTGGCTTGAGATTTCTGTGTCTTCCCATGAGATTCTTGGTTTCTTCTGAGAATGTTCTCTTCTGGTTCGGTGAGAAGTTCATATCTGTTTTTCAGTTCGAGCTTGAAGGATCGAGTGAGCTCTTTTTGTACACTAAGTGGTTGCAGTTTGGTGTGGAACATTTTACTGTGTTCTTTCTTGGTATTAATTTGAATTTTACATTTTATCATTCTGTTGCTTCCTACTTTGACTTGATTTCCTCCAAGTCCATTTTCTATTGGGTTTCTTCTTGAAGGTGTTTATGATTTTGAACCCTGCTGTTGCAAAATTAACAAGATCTTCACCTCTTTTGGTCTGTATTTTGTATCCAAACTTGCTGATGCAACTTTCATTACCTTGTCTTACGTGAGCATTGAAGAGCTTTTTGGTATCTTGGAGTATGGAGTTCAAGTCGTCATGAAAGTTGTCTATCTCCTCTTTGGTTGACTCTAAAGTGGGAGTGTAGACTTGAATGATGTTCAGTTTGTACCTCTTTGAGAGCTGTACAGTGATACTGGCTAAGCAATCTGAGAGAGCATTGAAACCTATAACGTTGTCTTTGAGTGCTTTATGAATAAGAAAGCCAACTCAGCTTTGTTTTACTTTTACTTTTCCATGTAAAGATGTTTGCTCTATAGTTTGATTAGTTCTTCTCTGGGTCTTCTCATTTAGCTAATACCGATAATGTCCCATTTGATGTTTTTCATTTCACTTTCAAGATCGGTTAGGTGCATGTCTTATGAGAATGTTCTGACATTGTAGGTGCCAGTGTATAGTGTTGTTTTCTTGGTGATGTTACCAGTTGTTCCTGCTGGGTCTGCAGTTTCAAAAGGCCCAGCCACAACACTTGCTTTGAATGGGGGTGATGTGCTCCAAGGGAGACTACCCAAATACAACACAACACAAATAAAGTGTATAATAATTCAACATCTTCATAAGGAATCATTCTAAAGTGCATGTCCTTCTGCTTTATTATTACTGTAAATATACAAAAATATGTACGCCAATTAAATAGTGCCGCACAATACAGTGCAACCAAATAAGTTCCTCAGGAAACATCTCCCCTCTTTTGGAAAACAAATTAATTAAAGTCTAATTATACTTAAAACCAAACTAAACTAATAAACTATTACTTATAGTGTGATGAAAAAGAATACATATATGCACTCAACAAAACATGTTATAATACACACTAACTAAATTCTTAAATGCTTAATGAATATGGGAGTAAAAAAAATGACTACCCTCTAGCCTACCCTTTCACTCTGCCATTTACATATAGTCTGTACATTCATTTCTCGAAGTCCCTCAGTTTTGGTGTTTTCACTATTCTTCCCAAACACATCTTTGTCACAGGTTGAGGCCCCCTTGCATCGTTACAGACTTTGGAGTCTCTGCGGTTGACCTAGGTGACCGTGGTGTAGGACTGGAAGCTTTGTGATTCCCCATTGTGCCCGTAGGTACCTGCGGTTCACCCATGGCTGGTTTTGATTGTAACCGAGAAGGTGAAACAGGAGGTGCTTCTGCTGTTTTCTTCAGGTCAATCCGATTTCATCAACGCACCACTCCATCAACATGGTACATCCAATCCCTCAATTACTGTTCGTGTCCTCCATTACTTGCTGCCCTTCACATGTGGTTTGACCCGCACAACATCTCCTGCGAGAAATGGTTGTAGAGATCTGTTCTTCCTATTGAAGTTGTACTCCTGATTTTTAGTTTCCCGTTTCACCTCATTCATATTCTTGGGAGTTTTGTGTCTCAGTAAACTATTGACGGTCGGGTGGAGTGTTTTCATTCTCCATGACATCAGTTTTTGTGCAGGTGACAGAAGAGCCTTTGCTGGTGTGTTCCTGTGATCTAGCATTGCTAGATATGGGTCAGCATTATTATTTTTTGCTTTCCGGATCAGAATTTTTTGCCATTATCACTGCCGCTTTGACATTGCCATTTGCTTTGCTGTTATATGAGCTGGTGTAAAGTGTGTGCACAAAACACCATCTCTTGGCAAATGTAGCAAACTCATGGCCACTGACAACTTGATCTGGGATCCCATGTCTTGCAAAATGATGCTTGAGCTTTGTGATCAACATTTTGGCTTTGCTGGGAAGATGATCGACCTCCCAGAAATTGCTCATATAATCTACTGTACAGTGATAATCTCTGCCATCGAACATAAAGAGGTCCACTCCAATCTTAGCCCAAGGTCTTTCTGGAATTTCATTGATCAAGAGTGGCTCAACAAAGTTTGCCATCTCAAATTTACAACATTTTGATACAAAGTCTCTAATGTCACTATTCATGTTAGCCAATAAAGACACTCTCTGGTCCTCCGGCAGCAGCCTTCCGGTCCTAAATGGGAGGATTGTAATCTCTTTTGCAAGACATTGCACTGGTTCGTGGGAACAACCACACGACTGCCTCTAAATATCTAATAGATCTTTCTCCTAAATTGAAAATGTTAATATTAAAATCATTTAGGTCTTTTAAGATGGTTTTTCTCATTAGGTACTAACCAGGTTTTTTCTTAAAGATAATTTGAAAATACTCACATAAAACCGTTAAACTTGTATATTTCGACATTAGGTTGATCACAGATCACTGTTTCAGTAAATTTAGTTGGATTGAATATTCCCTGAAAAATTCAAACAAAACAATAATCATAATTTTGGGACATAAATATATAAATGTAATCAAAGTTCTATACACCATATGCATGTGCACATACAAAGAAAATGCCTTTAAGAAAAACCATACATTGAAAACACATAATGGGAGCGTGATCTTACCAACTACTCCCAAAAATATTAAACATAAAATCAAAGCTATTTAATTTAATAATTACTTATATAAATGTAAACAAAGGTAATTAGCTTTGGTGTGTGGTACAAAGTCTCCCAATAAAAGCATTAATTAATAAATAGCTTTAATGAATAACCCACCAAATCCAAAAACACTGCATCAGGAAGATTTAAGTTATATTAACACTCCAACCAGAATTGAGGGACAAGAAACACTTGGTCTAATGATGATATAATAAATAATCTTTACATTTTCGTTTAAAGATGTGCACTGAAATATTTTTTTTAGAAAGTTAATTAAATTTCTTACTTATTTTATTTTTATAAGACATCTTAATATTGATCCCCCATTTGCTAGAACTAAGTTAAGTTGATTTTTAGTGAAATGACTATAAATTACACGCACGCACACACACAATCTTTAGCAATCAGGTGTAAAAGATGTGAAATGATATTCTGTTGAAAATGCTATGAAATCAACTTTTGAAATACGAGTCACATATGAATAGAATTACTGTTTTATAAAAGATAT
>VCCN01001055.1:22893-34547 GCA_006491835.1 Architeuthis dux | reverse complement strand
ATAATTATAATGACACTTATATATGCATGCATGCAGGAATAGATATAGTTGTAGTATTTACCAACCAAGAAACATCTGTGAGAAGGGAAGAAAAACGCTGCAATAATTCGACAAAACACGGAGTGTTCAAGTCTCGTTTGACTCTCGTTTGACTCTCGTCTAGATCGTGATTACCTTCATCGTCTGCTCTAATCTGCGGGAATTGGGCAGGGAATGACTGGGTCATTTTCCTAAAATTATTTATTTATTTATCCTAATCAAAAATTACTCATCTTACAAATTGCTGTGTTTTTCACAAATCCCAAACGACCGAAATTACCAGTTGGCACACAGACAGATAGTTAGATTGATAAAATATCGATTTTTATCAGATTTAATTTTTTTACTGCCTCATTGCAAATAGGGTGACGCAAAATAAGCTGACCATTTTGAATCTGTCAGACAACTGATTTTTTTCGGTGTGTGTCTTGTTTTCCTGTGACAGATGTTTTAATAGCGAAAGTCGTGAAAACTGCTAATACTTTACCCAACCAGTAGCAAGAATTCTTATAATTTTTTTTTTTTAGTGTTGCGGTGTTGGTTATAACAACTTTAAACAAAAAACAGTTGTCCAAAAGAATCAAACCATTCAGCTTCTTTTGCGCCACCATGTACTTACATTTTCATTCAAAGAGTTTTTCAAACAATTCATTCTTTTTGCTATTTTTGTTGTTTCCACAACTTTTCAGCCAATCTATTCTGTGGCCTTCTTCAGATGTACTATCAATATGTAAAGAGAGAAACTCTTTTTTCAGTTGTGCCAAGTAAAAAAGGTAGCAAACAGAAATTTCTTTTTCATGAACAGCAACTCTTGTAATGTAGGTTGCAGATTTTTCAAACTATTTTCTTTCATACTGTGTCCCTGCTGAACAGCAAAAGCCACACCTAGTTGAAATCCTCACTAGTCTGACTTATACTTATACAACAAGTTTATCTATAGTCCAGGAGCATTAGGTCCAAACATTAAAATTAATTTAAACAAGCTGATTTTTTGCAGGATAGTTGCAACATGACACCAGAAACACTATACTAAAAATCCCCTGGAATCCCAATGGAGCTCCCATGAGAAATCCAACATGGCGTTCAAGATGGCTGCCATATTCAGACAAAATATTGAAATAAACATAAAATTGCAACAAAACCTGATATGAATATGGTTTGGGGATCTATTTCTATTTTTTAGAGGTTGGCAAATTGATTAAAACCCACCCTGATGTGATATTTTTGCAAGATATGGTCACAAATTCAACATGGCTCCCAAGATGGCTGCCATATCTGGTAGTCCAAGAACTTCAGCATAAATACTATAGTCAGCTTTAAGGGTGCACAGATCGCATGGGACCTAAGTGATGTAAGATGAACAATTGGGCTAGGTTTAGGCGACCCTAGCTGAGTCTTGTTGTATCCCATACAGCAATAGTGCGTATTAATGGTTCAGGTAGTAATAGCATAAACTCACGGCCTGTCCCATAATATATTGTTGACTTTGCTAGAAGTTATCAATATACTTGATTTTTGTCGTATTTAATCTTTAACCTATTTTTTAGAGTTTGTCCCATTGGATAAAACTAGAATTGTAACTGATCTATGTATCCCCTGTGGTGAGGATGTGTCCTCATCAACTCAGGTATCAATTAGAAGATCTCTCAACTCTTATAAGTACTAGCGTGAGGATGGGCATTCTGTTGTATTGGAGAGTAAGGTTACCCCTTTCTGTGTTCATGAAAAGTGCAGGATAATATTCCCGGATGTCAAGTAAAGCAAGTTTCAAGAGGAAAAGGGAAGAAGAAGAGAGTTGCTCTACCTCCAAGGGAAGCACATTACAATCAGTTACACCTCCATTCAACACCAAAAAAGATTGCTTATTCTGTTCAAAAAACATAATGTTATTAAAAAACAGATGAAAGAAATTATAAGTGAGACATGGAAGTAAAAATGAGAATCCAGGTGGCTCATGATTTAGTGGCAGAAGAAGGAAGACTCCAACCTTGAAAAGGTTTTGAATGCCACAAAATCTAACAATGCCAGGTAAATTGATTACACAAAGCCAAAGCATTCGAAGAATTATGTCAGTATCTGGAAAATAACAGAGAATGTCAGTATTCATCACAATAAATCACTTCTCTGCACAATGACTCTCTTTCAGAAGAAGAGGGTTATGGTTTCAACATCTTAAAAAAGCAGAAAACCACTTTGGAGACAATCTTATTTTAACTGGAAAGCAAGGGAAAGAATTTGTATTTAGTTTTCGTGATACTAATCACAATATTTTCGATCAAAAATGGGAATCAGATCAAACACATGATGATAAATCCTTCATTATTGAAATGGCTGCTTCTATTATTCGAGATGATATCAGAACCAAAATTTATAAACTGATCAGAATACCCAAATATTACTGATCTCAGTGAGAGCAATGCAATAGTTCCAAAATCATTGCTGGGTCTATTGCAGGGTGCTATCAAAAGATCAGCTGATGCCCCTTACAGCTCATTTATTTCTACAAATTTACTCTCCATCACCACATATGTCAAGTATGCTTCCCGTGAGCTCATAGATATACTCAGTAGTTTGTCATTCTCTGACAGTTATAAAGAAATACAAAGATTAAACAAGTCTTTTTTGGATGGATCAGAACCATCTTATGAACTAAGTGGTTTTACACAGATAATGCTGATTTCAATGTGGCAACATTAATTGGTCACAACAGATTTCACACTATGGGCTGTATAGCATGTGTCACATCATTAGGATCAGTTGCACAAAAAGTTTTGAAATGTTAAAAAAAAAATGTAGAATTCACAAAATCATATAGGGATATATATTCCTGTCTAATATTACAAAAAAAATGAAACTTCAGCATTAAAATTGGTAATTATTTTCCCCAGGAGTCACCCAAACCTAATACAACCATTCTAAAACTGGCAAAGTCTCTTGATAATGTTTAGTTAACCAAATTCATCCTTCGTGACAGCATTGAGGACAATCCATTCTGAAGTGGTTTTATGCAGGCAGCTGTGAGGGGAGAGGATCATGAGAAAAGCAGGATAGTTATCCTTCCTTTTATTAAACGAGACTTGTCAAATCACAGCACAATTTACTCTGCACAATCTTTTGTACAGTCGATTTCTGAGAAGCATTATCTTAGTTGCTGCCCTGTCACTTTTTACCAACCACCACAAAGACTACAAAGATAGTTGAGTCTTCATCAAATCTCAGTAAAGTATTTGTTAGATTGGGTTGCTCCTGACAACGTTCTGAATTTGATTGTTTGTGGCAGGTTGTCTGAAATTTTGTAATGGTCAGACATGTCAGAATATTTACCCAATTGTTAATGATGAAGAGAGTGAGAATTAATGGCTTTTCACTGTGGAATGCTTTTTAAATTCTAATATAATTCATTTTATCAAAACGCCTATTTTCTCAACTGTATATGTATATCAAAATCATCATGTTGTCTTTTTCTGAAAGAATTTCTAAAAAATTTTAGGAGCCATATTTAGGTTTTGGAGACTAATTAAAAATATGGCCCCAATATAATGGGTAGAAATAAATTGCCCAACCATTGAAACATAGGAACGTACACCAAAATCAACTTTCTATCTGTTCTGCTTGCAGATTTATGGATTTGTGTCCCTATCCTGCAAAAATATCACTTCAGGTGGGTTTAATCAATTTTCCAACCTCTAAAACATAGAAATAGACACCTAAACCGTATTCATATCAGGTTTGGTTGCAATTTTTTTTACTATTTCAATATTTTATCTAAATACGGCGGCCATCTTGAACACCATTTTGGATTTCTCATGGGAGCTCCATTGGGATTCTAGGGTATTTTTAGTATAGTGTTTCTGGTGTCATGTTGCAACTATCCAGCAAAAATCAGCTTGTTTAAATTAATTTTAAAGTTGAACATAGTATTTATGCTAAAGTTCTTGGACTAGTATGCCGCTCCTTTCAGTTACAAGTATTACTGCTAACGAAAAAAAAACCGTATGTGCAACCGTTATTTTACTTGGCACTCCTGTAAAAAGTGTCCCTTTTTTTACATATGGAACCCAAGATAAGTGAAAATAGCTTTGTATTTTCTAATACATCACTTAATTTGGATTCAGATGCCATAACTCATTAATCTGCAGTCAAGATTATCCTGGCTTTGGTCTTTGGATTAATAACCACTTCTGTCAACGATGTTGGAATAGGTATATGTACTTACTCATGTTTGTCTGTTTGTCCACACAATATCTCCAAAAGTTCTGAATGAATTTCAAAGATATTTTGTGGAAGGGTGGGCCATGGGCTTTGTCAAACTCCAGTCCAAGTCTGGAGTTAACTTTGTTTTTCTACTGTAACAAGAACAATAAGAACAAAAACAATCCTCACCAAATTTAGGGGAGTAAAAATTAACATTCCCGTACCGTGATTTGTTTCAAATCACGGTACAGTAACGACCAACTGATTGGTAGGCTATTCTCTTACCACTGAGCTTACAAGTCTTACATATCTACAAAATTTATCTGATACATACGGAAGGGCTTATTTCATTGTAATAAATAAATACATTTATACTAAAAATATATATTTTTTAAATTTTTTATTTATTATATATACAATACAAAAGTTGCAGTAATCATCTTCTGTCAGAATAGAAATGGGAGTGGAGAGTAACCTTGCAGCAGCCAAGCTTGTTTTCATTTTTTTATATGTTTATGTACAGGTGCATCTAAAAAAAATTAGAATAAAGTTCTAATAACACCAGAAGAGTTCAATATCATTTGTCAGTTATTTCAGAAAGTGAAAATTGTGTATATTTTAGTTTACTCATTACATGTAAACTAAAATGTTTCAAGAATTTTTTTATTTTAATTTTGATAATTATGGCCTACAGCTCAAAATATTAGAATATTCCATTTCGAGTTTGATTAAATCACTATTTTTGCTTTATAAATATCATGAATCTCAGTCTGGTTCGGTACACACAACCACAATCATGGGGAAGACTGCTGACTTGATAGTTGTCCAGAAGACACTCATTGACACCCTCCACAAGGAGGG
Source organism: Architeuthis dux (assembly GCA_006491835.1). Taxonomy (NCBI): domain Eukaryota; kingdom Metazoa; phylum Mollusca; class Cephalopoda; order Oegopsida; family Architeuthidae; genus Architeuthis; species Architeuthis dux. The sequence continues at coordinate 29,453 of VCCN01001055.1, read as the reverse complement.
TAAGCTCCAGAAGGTCATTGCCAAAAGTGCTGTATCTTCATGGATTCATATTCATGGAAAGTTGACTGGAAGAGAAAAGTGTGGTAGGAAAAGGTGCACAAGCAAGAGGAATGTCTGCAGCCTTGAGAGGATTGTCAAGCAAAGCCGATTCACGAACTTGGGGGAGCTTCACAAGGAGTGGACTGAGATTGGAATCAGTGCATCAAGAGCCACCATGCATAGACGTGTCCCAGAAAAGGGCTACAAGTGTTGCATTCCTAGTGTCAAGCCACTCCTGAACCAGAGACAATGTCAGAAGCGTTTTACTTGGTCTAAAGAGAAAAGGAACTGGACCATTGCTCAGTGGTCCAAGGTCCTCTTTTCAGATGAAAGTAAATTTTTCATTTCATTTGGAAATCAATCTAACTGGACCGCGATTGAGTTACTTTTTAACAAAAATCTAATTTTCATTCAATTTTTAGTTAGTGTATGGCATTCATGCTTGTTTTTTTTTTAAAATTCAGACGTTTTTAGTGATCACTGCCCAACAAAAGGCGAGGAAAGTAACTTATTCATTGATCACCCCTTTATCCAAATTTTTAATTGATCACCCCCAACATGGCATACTACCAAAAGACATTGGTCACGTGATGGTTTCTATTGAGTGACTAACCATACCTGTTGTGTTCCAAATAATTAGAATCTACTGTAGTTTTTTCAAGAATTCATATTAGGAAACCGTAATAGCTTTATTCAAACAAGTAAAAACCTTTTGTTTCTGTGTAACAGTGGAAAATTAACCAGCAATTATGAAATTCTGGTAAGTGGTCGGTTGTTATGCTTACAAAGACAAATGACACATGACACTAATGATGGGACAATGACAATGCATATGTTGGACAAATCACTTGACCACAAACAAAACTAAAAAGTACTCAAAGAGCATATACTGCTGCCAATGCCATACACTAACTAAATATTGAATGAAAATCAGTTCATATATAGCTATGATCAGCCTGAAAAATTTTTGTTAAAAAGTAACTCAATCACCGGTCCAGTTAGATTGATTTACAAATGAAATGAAAAATTTACTTTCATCTGAAAAGAGGACTTTGGACCACTGAGCAACAGTCCAGTTCTTTTTCTCAGAGCTGGCAATGAAAAAACTACAGTAGATTCTAATTATTTGGAACACAACAGGTATAGAAACAGGTCTGGTTAGTCACTCAATAGAAACCGTCACATGACCAATGTCTTTTGGTAGCATGCTGTGTTGGGGGTGATCAATGAATAAGTTACTTCCCTCGCTTTTGTTGGGCAGTGATCACTAAAAAAGTCTGAATTTTCCCAAAAAACAAACATGAATGCTACTGGACACAAACTAACATTTAGCATAAACTTACATTGCAAGTTTAACCCCCTAATAAAAACTTGGGGGGGGGGGGGTTAAAAAAAAGTTTTTTCTAGACATAATAATGAGTAAATGTTGAATCTTTCAACCCTCTAACTCCATTGGTGTGGCCTTTACACATTATACATACATACATACATAGCCAGCCAGCCAGACTAAATTGAAAACTGAAGAAGCCTATGTTGACAGTTTTGGTTGACAAAAAAAAATGGCCCAATTAGACAGCTGATTTAACAATCTAAATACACTGATGAGCCAAAACATTATGACCAGTGACATGTGGCAAGAATGACAGCTATTGTCTTGTAACAACTGCTCATGTAAGGGTCAGAGGGATATAAGCAAGTATGCCAGTGTTGAGTACTTCATTTTGATGTGTTGAATGCTGCAGTTATGGGCAAGAAGAAAGATTTGAATGACTCTGATAAAGGCCAAATTGTTATGGCTAGAAGACTAGGCAAGAGCATTTCCAAAATGTCACAGCTTGTGGGATGCTAACATTCAGTTGTGGTTAGTACCGATCAGCAATGATCCGACGAGGGAAAAATCACCAACCGCTGTCAAGGCATCAGGTGGTCAAGACTTATTGATGTGAGAGGTGAACAGAGGCTTTCCTGCCAAGTACGAGCCAACAAAAGTGATACTGTGACACAAATTGCAGATAGCTTTAATCAAGATGAATGAAGGAATGCGTCACAACACACAGTACATTGATCCTTGTTGCGTATGGGGTTGTGTAGTCACAGACCAGTCAGAGTTCATTGTTGAAAGCATCTTCAATGGGCTCATTTTCTCTTGAATAAGGTGGATGGCAGGGTAGGTATGTGTCATTATCCTGGGGAAGTGGGGGCACCAGTGGAGGCAATGTGAAAAAACAACAACCCAGTGGATGCTGCGTGATGGTTTGGACAGCGTTCTGCTGGGAAACACTGGGCCCTATCATTCGTGTGGAAGGTACTTTTCCATGTACCACCTACCTAAGCATCATTGAAGACCAGGTACACCTTGGCAGTGGCATCTTTCAGCAGGACAATGTGCCTTGCCACACTGCAAGAAGACTTCACTATGTTGCCCTGGCCATTAAATTCCCCAAATCTCAATCCCATTAAGCACTTATAGGATGTGTTAGACCAACAAGTTCACTCTGCAGACCCTCCACCATGTAACTTGCAGCAGTTAAAGGACCTGCTGTTAATATTCTGGCACCAGATCCCAGAGGACACCCTTTGAAGGTCTTGTAGAGTCCATGCCTGATCAGGTAAGGAAGCTGTTTTGAAGACCAACATCTTATTAGGCAAGTGGTCGTAATGTTTTGGATCATCAGTGTATACTTTATATGCTATGTATTTTCCCATGAGAATTTGTGGGCAATAAACCTTGTTATGTTTAAACTTTAGGCAAAGAAGAAAACCTAATTATCCAGATTTATAGCAAAGATGTTTTTAAAAGCTTATCTATGTATTTCAGGAGATGTTTTTATCAAAACATGACAAGCAGACTTAATTTAATATACCCTGTTGAGTAGCCCAGAGCAGATCAAGTCTTACTATTGAGACACATGCAACTTCAATTTTTGTTCAGTGCTCAAACATGATAGAAACCTACTAAAAGTCTTGACTTACTTGAATAATCAAGGAAGTTTTAATTTCAAAAGGTTTTGAATTTTTTAAAATTCTTGCAAAAACATAAAAACACAACCAAATCAATAGAATAAATAGAAACAACCTGAACATTGTGATAAAAAAGCAACAAAAATAAGATGAAAGCAAAACTAGTCAAAAATCCATAGTGAAAATACTTCATCTAAGAAAACCTTTTCATCTTTTTGGTTAATTTTTCTTGTTTACACACAAGAGAATGTATGTTCGGATTCAAATTATTTATACAATTTGTCGTCATATCTTAACCAAACTTGCATACATAGATAGATAGATACAAATGTCAGAACACATGAATAACCTAAACCCAGCAACAGTGTTCAAACCGGTCTGTTGTGGGTAGCAGTGATTAAAAGAGTGGAATCATTTTGCAGAGTAATGAATGCAAGACAAAATATACAACTTCCAGACTGTAATCACTGCTACCCACAAAAGACCAGTTTAAACACTGTTTCTGGGTTTAGGTGTTCTGGCATTTGTATCTATGTATCTGTACTTCACCCAGCCCTAAACGTTTATAGTAGAAACTTAAAATTTTGCACACACATTCCCCTCAATGAGTATAGGAAAACATTTTTTTGTCTTTTGAAAATGCTCCCATCCCAATAAGTTTTTAGTGGGGGTTCAATTAACAATGCAATTTTATTCAAAAATGGTCCCTTAGTTTGTGTCCGGGAGCGTTCATGCTTGTTTTTTGAAAATTTTAGTGATCACAGCCCAACAAAAGGCAAGAGAAGTAACTTATTCATTTATCACCCCTTTTTCCTATTTTTTAATTGATCACCCCCAACATGGTCATCTGGAAGTTGAGAATACACACATTTTCACATATATCTTATCTGTTGTGCATGTGATTGTTATTAATCACTGCTACCCACAACAGACCGGTTTAAACACTGTTGCTGGGTTAAGGTTATTCATGTATTCTGACATTTATATGCATCTATCTATGTATCTGGACTTTGCCTAACCCTAACCTGTTCATTGTAGAATTATTTTCTTTTATAAATCATGAATTTATGGTTCAAACTATACTAGTAGTATTTTCATCAAGGTAACTCAATTTTACCACCACCACTGCTTAATTTATGAGGTGAAAAAAAGCATATATGGGTGGTAGTGATTCATAATTTCCCTTGGAATGCTAATTAAAGATACATTCATAATTTTGAGATGAGCCATCATTACTATTCCAAGAGTTGTTAATAACTATGTCTGGCTACATATGTATAATGCGTACAGGCCACACCAATGGAGCTAGAGGGCTGAAAATTTCAACATTTACTCTAGAAAAAACGTTTTTGTTTTTTTAAATTCCCCTCTGAATAGGTTTTTAGTGGGAGTTCAATTTACAATGTAGGTTTATGCTAAATTGATCCATTAGTTTGAATCCGCTTGTTATTTTTAAAAATAGAGACTGCCCAACAAAAGGCAAGAGAAGTAGCTTATTCATTGATCACCCCTTTTTCCAATCACCCTCAACTTGCTGCCAAAAGATATTGGTCACGTGACGGTTTCTATTGAGTGACTAACCAGACCTGTCTCATTTTTTTGTTGCTTTTCTTGTTTTTCACACTAAATTTCAATAAAAGATCATTCAATTTACCAATAAAAAATACTGTATGTAAACTCAAAAAAACACTTCCTTTTTTTAAAAAAGAAATGTGAGCACTGACCGATTTTGTATCAGTTGCAGTTGAGATGTCTGGTTTAATTGGCCCCAAAACATTGAAGCTCATCTGGTTCCAAAGCTGCTTAATTCCATGTGAGACCACCTAGCTCTTCCAGCGTGTGTCAATGGCTGTCATCCGTGGCAACACGTTCTCCATAGTGACAGTGGGAACAGACAGAGTTGTCTGTTAAAAAACAAACTTTTCTTGTTATCCTACCATTTCAGTTGATCCATTCTACAACCTTCCTTGGGGGTACAATCTATATGAAAGATACATTCTGTAATTTTGAGAAGAGACATTATCATTCTAATAGTTGTTCGGTCTATTGATCTCATTCTTTTTGTTACTTTTCTTGTTATCACACCATTTCAGCTGATCCATTCTACAGCCTTCCTCAGGTGAACAATCTGGATGAAAGATACATTTTATAATTTCCTAAGGTGATATAAGAATGACTAGTTTACCCATGCTGTAAAAAAAATAAATGACGACAGTATTTGAATATATTGTCTATAACATATATAAAGAAAAGTATTTGAATAGTTTTGCAATTGCTCAGTACTTAAAAAATATCAAAAACATTATGTTGGTCTACATTTTCTTGTTTATGTTCGACCAAAATGATTTTTTATGAATTTGCAAAAGAAAAGGCAAGGGAGGCTACTCTACAATTAGCATTTGATAATTATCTCCCTTGACAAATGTTAAGGACAGAAAAAATCCATCACATGGTATGGGGTGGGCGATGATACTTCGGCCGCTTTTAAAAAAAATATTTCTAAGAAATCAAGTTTAAGCAGTAGTGTAATTGTGTTGATGTTAAAATGTAGCCTTATCATTTGGCTCTTCAGACAGTATAAAATCCTAAGCTCCGTTCAATTTTAAGCTACAGTTAATAAAACACAATTTTGTAAATCGTTCGAACTATCCCACCTAGTAGTGATAAGTCGTCAGAGGGGTGGGATAGTTCAGCCACATGTATTAATTGGCATACTCTTGAAATTAAGTGAGTTGGATTGACTAAAAACATAATGTAATCATTTCATAGACATTTTATTATCCTAAAGTACAAAGGGCTGGTGGATCATATATAAATATATATTTCTGATGGCTATTAGGAGTTGTGTTTTACTTTGAGTTGATAATATAATTACTTAAAGAAAGTAGTGTCATCATTTTATAAAGGTCATAACATTGTAATAGTAGGGCGATGGTTTGGACACTGACGAACTATCCCTCTGCTTGACTGTCCGACCTGTCCCACAATATGATAAAATAATGGCTACCCTCAAAGTTCATACAACAGAGTTTAACATTCACTTTCCACACCAATATCTTCTACATGTAATACAGATTCACCATAATAATGCATAAATCACGGCTTGCACTGTTCATGTAGGTAGAGCTTATGATATACACCCCAGAAAATACATAGGAACCTCAAAAAACATAAATTCTGACCTGGAGAAAGAGGTTTGTTGTTTTGAAATTCATTATGGACGATGTTAACAAACTCTCAGACTTTCATGCAAGATCTTGCGGCCCTAGGTCCCATACTTTTTACAGGAAATGCAATGTCTGAACTATCCCACTGTCTGAAGTATCTCCACCTTCCCCTATAATATATATAATTGTTTTGAATGTTTTATCTACTTATATAATATAAGTAGATAAAACATTCAAAACAAAGAAATAACTTTCAGGGTTATATAGTTCATGCTCTATTTCTTCTCATTGAAATATCAGGTCTTGCAAAATATTCCCATCCTGATTCACAAAATGAATAAATGACCCTTCATTGACCTGACTGTGATGTCCTGCCAGGCTGCGCAAGGGAGC
>VCCN01001055.1:10368-20776 GCA_006491835.1 Architeuthis dux | reverse complement strand
CGTCCCCCACAAAGACGTACCATCAACCTACACAAAAACATAGAACACAGCCCACAACACAGAGAAGGACCTCACATCCTCTTCAATGAAGAGGGGAGTGGTGTGATGTCATGCCAGGCTGCGCAAGGGAGCAAAGACCACGAGTTACCTCCCTTGCCACAAACCCCTAAAACGGAAGTGAGTCCCCGGTCATGCGCGAGGCAGACCGGGGGAAAATAAACAGACCGTTCGGAAGCGAAGAACAGTTCAGTTCTTTCGCTGACGACGGTCTGTCAACATCACATTCGCCTTTGTCCTTTGTTCCTTTTGCTTCATCCTGTTCCCTTTCAGTGAGACTCCCACGAGCTGGGAGACGGCTGGAAGACACTACACTGACCTTAATTATCAGCTTGCTGCTCTATTTGTGATTGAAAACAACTCTAGTCAGCAGTATGTACTTCTTCTTAGCTTAGAACGATTAAGCAAACCAGTCTGGTGAATTTTGTAGTGGAGTGAGTTTGATCCTCATGGTGCCCTACACTTATGGGTTTGACATTTGTTCTAAGCTAAGCAGTGTTGTAGTTCTGTGGGAATGTGCCCGAACAGCGTTCTCTTACTTGGGAGGAGGAATGGCGTTCCCTTACTTTGTTTGGGAGGAGTAATGGCGTTCCCATACTTTGTTTGGGAAGAGGAATGGTGTTCCCTCACAACCTATATACTACTAAAATTATCATCCTGTTTATCAGTTTGTGCCCTCAAATTAACCAAAACAGTACCTATACATATTAAAACCTCTAAAATGCATTCTTAAAGAATGCGTCAAAATGTCTCTGAAATTTATCAAATTTCAAAATGCCTCTTGGGGTCTTAAAGGACCTGAACCGCAGCCATGCATTCCCTCACCACACCACTGAAGCTAAGCTTCATTTCAACTCATAAGTGACAAATTTTCTTTCGTTAGATTCCTGATTAATATATTTTTTGATATGTGTAGTAACGTAAGCCTTTTTCCACAAATGAAATATAAAATTCACCATTCTTTTTTTACATATTTTCTGCAGATGACAAATAATTATATATCATAACACTAACGATACCCAACTTAAAATTTAAATGAGTATATTTTGTATACATCTCCAAACTGGGGAGAATGTAAATTTAAAACCAAAAAAGGTGGATGGAGAATTGAAGATGTTAGATAGACATTATTCATCAGTCTCTTTAGTTTACTTTTTATCAATAATTCTTTGCAGTGCAGGTACGGATCATTTTAAAAATTAACAGATATCACTATTAAGTTGTTTACCTCTGCCAACAAAGTTGGAAGAGGTGTACGTATTCACTTGTGTTTGTCTGTTTGCCACACACTATCACCAGAAGTTCTCAATAAATTTCAATAAAATTTTGTGGACTAGTGGGCCATCGGGTAAGGAAGAATTGGTTACATTTTGGGGTGGATCCAGGAATTTTTTTCGATTGAGAGATATTTTTTCATTTTTTTGCCTCTCCATACATTATGTATTCACTCTTTAAAACTTCCTTGATTTACTTCTGCCATTCATGTCTGTCTGTTTGTCCGCACAATATCTCCAAAAGTTTCTCAATGAATTTCAATGGCATTTTGTGGAAGGGCTGGCCGTGGACTAAGATATTTTTTAATATATTCAGACAATAGTCTGAAATAGGGAAAATCGAAACTTAAACATTTACATGTAGCTATATATGAACTGATTTTCATTCAGTGTTTATACTTTGGTGTTAGCAGAGGTATGCGCTCTCTGAATACTTTCTAGTTTTTTCTCAGATTATTTTTTTCTTCTTTTCAAAAGTGACAAATTTTTGCCACGGACATCCGACGCCATTTGGTCTAAAGGTTAATGGGACGGAGAATGGAATAGCTGTTCAAACTCTGGCACCCTGTCCCCATGATGCAATGATTGGGTCTCTCCATGGATCTAGAAACGGAGACAAAATCATTGCCTCATGTGTCCTGCGACACGCATACCAACTTGGCTTTGAGAGTACAGTTATCCCTTGCCATTTGCGCGGGGGGGGGGGGCACCAAACCCGCAATTTAATTTTTGCTGATCCCACCCTCCAACAATGGTGCCAGGGGGATGGGGGTCCAGACCCCCCCCCCATCTTCTTCAAGACTGACCCTCACAATTTGTGCAGAAATGAAGAGAAAACTGTGGGGTCGGGGTGGGGGTATAACTCAAAAGGTTATTAACTTATAAGAAAAGTTATTACATCATTTTGTAGATAATGTTGCTAGCAACTATTTGAGATATGAGGAGGAATGTGTCACCAGGGGTGGATTGGGTCACTTTTTAAATTTGTATATTTTCATGTATATTCCTAGATGCTATCTTTTGTTTTTCAGAGTAGAACTGCAAGAGGTTAAATAATTGTTCAAGAAAATATGTATACATAGGGTATATGAAATCAAATTATGGATAATTGTATATCCAATCGACAGAATATGATAATTATAATGACACTTATTAGTGAGAGCCTACATCCGCCCGGAGTCGGTGTGAGTGACTACTAAACGAGCGTCCCAAATCGCAAATGTGAACAAAGAAACGAACTTCGTGCGGGAATCGAACCCGCGTCCACCTTGGAAGAAGAAGAAGAGAGCCGCACTGTATTCGTGCCTAAAATCGGAACGTGTGAATGAAGAGGCCAACCAAGTGTAGGATAAAAGACTCCTGTCTATCATGTGATCTTCGTTAGTTCAATGGTAGAACAGCACCGCGTATAGGTGGCTTCCAAGGTGGACGCGGGTTCGATTCCCGCACGAAGTTCGTTTCTTTGTTCACATTTGCGATTTGGGACGCTCGTTTAGTAGTCGCTCACACCGACTCCGGGCGGATGTAGGCTCTCACTAATAAGTGTCATTATAATTAACATAGGGTATATGTATATTGAACAGAAAGTAAGTGTCCAGTTTAACATTATAGTTATGTTGTAAATAGAACCCCATCTAAAACCTTTGAAAGATGTTTTTCTTAAAACTCTTTACTTTAAAAGCCTCCCCTAGGTCCATTGAGTATACATGTCAAATTTGGTTGGGTTGTATCCATGTTTAGGTGGTTATGGGAGGTTCGATCACACTAATAATGTCTTGTATAGGTTACATCTTCATTAATTTTTAGATGAACCACCTGGGCACGAGATTTCAATTCTAGACCCTTCAGAATTTCTAAAATGCACCAGCTTCCAGACATTTCATCCCTGAATCCCAACTTGACCAGGACCCAGTGTTGCCAATTTAGCGCTTTTCACGCTATCCAAAAACTTTTGACCTGACTCCGCCTCTGCCAACCCTTTCGGTCCCCAAAAAACTATACTGACGAATTGTATTATATGCAATTAAACAAAAAATAATCAGAATTCTTTTTTAAAAAAACAGCCTCATCCAAATTAGTAAAACTTTATATTTATTGATAAGTAAAACACCGTTCTTTTTGAATAACAATATTCAGAAGGACCCAAGAAGCATAAACATTAATAATTTAATGACATTTTTTTTAAAATTTTATTTTTAATAAATAGTTTGCACTGTATTTTAATAAAATAAAAAAAGCAACGAAAAACTTTATAAACAGAAAATTAAAATTTTTTAAATTCTCATGGATAACCGGTTCGCGAATGTAAACAAATTTTCAACCCCGATTATCTCCGGGTTTATATTGTCTACGCAAATAATTTTTAGATGAGAATTTTTTGCAATCTTTCTTTAATAACACAAAGATTATTACGATAAAATTAAGAGATTACAAGTTCCAGACGTTTCTTTATCGACACATGTAGTAACTTTTTGTCAAAAGTCCGTTGTAGTTAGTTACTATATTATAAGTAAATATATATGCATCTATGATTTCCTAAACTTTTTACGTTTATACTGTACAGCGTATTTTCTATGATGCGGTTTTTCGCGGTACGCCGCAAAACTCCCCAAAATATTCCCATTAAATTATTCATGACTGAACTGTGGTTTATCGAAACCTCGAATGGCAAGGGGAAACTGTACTTACTACTAAAATCAACTCGGTTAATAATTATCGGTTAGTTTTGTCTTAATTATTTCTGTACATATCGATTTGAAACATCTCGATAGAAAACAAAAATAGATTTAAGATATAAAAACGTAGTTTCGTAAATAAATAATAATATTAAAAAGTTGGGTTTAAAAAAAATCTTTTTACCTTAACAATCATGTATTTTTTTTAGTGGTCAACCAATCAGAAACGGGGGTGTGTAAGCCACGCTCTCACGTGCGCATTGCTTTTCAAATGACGACAACCAACTCGTCACTTTCCTTTCTTGTTTCTGCTTGACTGTTGTGAAGAGCAGCTGGAATCATTTGCTATCCTCCTTTTCTTTCTATTCTCTCTTTTGAAGGTAACAACGTCAACACAAAAGTCTCTTCTCTTTTTTTACCAAAGAAACCAGTCAACTATCTGATTACATTTACGATGAACAACAATAAGGAAATGAACGACTCTGCAAAACTCGGGTAAATCAATTTTGAATCCTTTTTTTCTAATTTGTTTTAGGAAGAAAAGAACTGGCTGGACGACGTGATGAGCAAAAATATTAACAAGCTTGTCGCAAAATGTTTTTGTTTGTATAAAAGAAAGGAGAAATTAAATTTTTATCTAAGAAAAAAACAACACAAACTGAATAACAATTTTTAATTAATACCTAGTTTTATTTTAATTTAAAATGTTTGCAATTTTTTTTTTTTTTTTTTTTTTTAAGAAAAAGCTTTTAAATAATCCAAAGAATCTTTTATATATCGATTTAACAAACAAAATCAATTAAAAATAATTGGTAATCTTACCTACGTTACCCTTTTAGTTTTAGCGCTATGGTCTTTTTGAGCGTGTAGAAAAATAAAAAAGCTCTATCGTCACTCGAAACTGTTACCTAAGGTTTCTTAAGTTTTTAAGCTGGTCCGGTTGGACTTTTTAGGCCGTTATATCGCCCGTGTAGTGTTTTTGGCTATGTTATCGAGTCCAATATTTATCATAAGGTATTTATCATGAAGTGAAGAGTACCAACTGAAGATAACAGATGGGTTGGCATTTAAGGTAGGTGTGGTGAGTATTTTAGAAATGTTTATATCGGCCTGGCAGTGCTATAAGGGTTAGGCGTAATATCAAAAATAAATATTTATCTAATTATGAATAATATTAATAATTTATCAAAAGAACATCAAAGAAATTTTAATTTAAGTCTGTTAACACCATAAATTAAAATGCGAGAAAATGTTTCCATACATCCATCTTTCTGGTCAATCACCTATTTTCGGGCCTTATTTGGTCCTAAAGACTACTTATGCACGAGTACTTACTGTTTTCCAGACAGCTTGCTAATCCTTTTTTTTTTTTTTTTTTTTAAACTGCGGAAAAAAGTGGGGACTCTAAATTCACACGCCAGAGTCCCGGAGGATGCTGAATTACCACGGGTTGCGTGACTCCCGATTTCTTGTTGCTATCTCCCAATACTGCAAAGTAAACAGTTTCTAGACGAGCGTTATCATAACGTCAGTTCACCTTACCTAGCAATGCACAGTTAGAAAAACTGTTCAACATTGTACGTAAAAACAAAACTGATGATAGTCATTCAAGTCTGCAACTAGATGCGGTATCTTCGATTAGGCAATGAAATATCCTCACTTAAACACACCCTGTCACAAGTGGAAACCAGGGGAAGAACTATTAAAAGAGGCAAAATCTGCCACTACAAAGTTTCTTTACTTATAAAAACTTTATTTTCACATTTTTTAAAGCTTTCTTTTTAGAGAGGAAACGTACTATTTTGGTTTTTAGTACTTGTTGTACCCCCCCCCCCCCCGAAATCTCCCTATTTTTTTGTACATTTCTCCCTATCTGATAACTTTTGAGGTTGTCAGGTCTGCGGACCTGCTCTGACAGTAGCATCGTCCGGGACTCTGAGATGGGTATTGAGCATCGGGACTCTTAAGAATTTAGACTTTCCCCGGGCGAACAGATAGGGAGAAATGTACTACTGGAAGATGGGATTTGAACTTTTTCTCCAAGTCAAAAAATATTAATTTTAGTTCATAAAGTTCATATATGTAAAAGTAAAACAAACCGGATCACAATTCTGAACCAAAACAGAATCCTCTCCGCCCGGGGGACAAGTCTTAAACTACAAAATAACTGAACTAAAAAGGTTTTGTAATTTAATTTCCAATTTAAATTGTCTACGTAATTTTGTTAACGTGTGTCATATAGATTATCTGATCGAAATATTTCAGTGCGTCAGGCATTTTCTTTTCTTTTTTTAAAAACGTATGTAAGTATTTGATGGCGGTTTTAGACAGAATAATCTTCAAACAAATTATTGCACGTCGAAGTTTTTTGAAGATGAAAATATTTTTTTTTCTTTCGAACCCTTTTTAAAGAAGTTGTGGATTACCGCACACAATCTGTTACCTTTCTTTTACCTCCAATAAAGAACTCGGAACTCTTGTTATTTGGCATCATTTGTTGTTTTTCTTCATATTAAACTTTCTTAGTGTCATGGTCAGGTGAAACGTGGTTTTCAAATGTTGACAATCTGCGTTAAGCAAAATAAACGAAACTACTTGAAACCAGTTTCTTCCTGTCTTTAAGCAACATACTTTTTTTTATCAATATATTGAACCTTCTTGTGTAAATCTCTAAAGTCATTGCCACGTTGTAAAAAAAAAAAAAAAAAAAAAAAAGTCAATGATCATTCAATCTTTCTCAATCTCGGGTGACATTCATTTAACTACCTACTAAATTAATATTCGTGCAGAAACATAAAAAGGAAAAACATGCTACTAAAAGTCAGATGAAGCTAAAATAGTAGAATAATAAGTAAACTGAACGATTTTTAAAAAATTGAGAAAAACGTTCGATTATTTTGGTTAATATTCGCTTGAGTAAAAGATTATGAAAACATGTTTTTCCTAGGTAGTATGAGCTGCTTTCAGTGAATATGACCATCGTTTCTTAAGAAAAACTTAATTTTTATAGGAAAACGAGTGAATTGGCTCTAAAGCGTGTGGTCTACGTATGCAAAACTGGGCCCTGACCTTGTGACCGTTTTTGCGACACCAGATGTTAAATTTACAATATAAACTAGATAGGAACATTTTTATTTTTTTTTAATAATCTTTTACATGCGTTCGCGCAAAGATTTGTTTGAGCGAACGCATGTAAAAGATTATTTTTTAAAAAATGTTCCTATCTAGTTTACACTATGAAATCAAATTAACAAAATCAATAAAATAAGATCATCATCAACATAGATTCTAAACTAGATAATATTAATTAAAAATTCTAATTAATATCTTGTTTTATTTCAATTTAAAATGGGTTCTACAAAATGCGTGTGTTTAAGTGCCAATACACTTAACAGTTGCGCTGAACTGGGCATAGCGCTTAAATGGCAGTGCTGAATTGGGCCTTCCCATGATGATAAACCAAATGAGTGATCTAACGTTTAACGGCACGGAGAATGGAATCATGGGACAGTTTGCACTTGGCTGGGGCAATTTGGGAGTCCGAAGCGGCCCGGCCAAACACCTAAAATCGGGCCCATTAATGTAGGCTATAATTCAAATCCATACAGCTGAGGGTTCGGGGTGCTGTAAGCCACCAAGAAAATTAAAAAATTTGACCAATTACAGGCTTTTGAGGCTAGTATTAGAACATATTCTATGGTCAATATTAAGTACTTCATCCCATTGGTGTATGATTCGATCACTGAAATAGCCTTATTTTGATAAAAACACTTAAAAAGCAAATAAGAATAAGACACATATGATTGGATGCCATTGGGAAAAAGCTTTCATTTACTCTTGGCTTGGCAAAAAGAACAGTATCCTTTCCTCATTGTATATCAATTAGTTTTTGCAAAAACTCCAGTGTCTGTCTTGTCACACTGACTCTCCTCACATGCGACCCAATGAGTTTCATCTTTAGATTATTGTGCTGCAGAATTATCATTAGTTATTGTGCCTTGAGTTTCACTTTCTACTTGCAGCACCGACTTTAAATGTCATTCAGCTTAAAACACATTTCTGCTTGTAAAAAGGAATTCCTGCTCTTTCTTTTCACGAGATATTCTGCCCCTCTGCGTTTCTTCTTTCCAGATTGAATTAACTAATTTTCCTAGAGTCAAATTTGTATGAGGGCTATTTTATTTTTGGAAAATTTTAAGAACAGACATTAATTTTTCTGTTGAGACACATTCTTCATCATGTAATCGAAATAATTTATTGACAGAAATGCAAAATAATATTTTTTAAAGTATTTTTTTTTTCTTTTTTTTTTTTATGACTAACTTTATGCTATTGTAATTAACTTCAAAGAAAATATATTTAAATTACTCCAATATGCTTTAAAATATTTTAAAAAGAGGCCACCGGTCCTTAATAACTTATATTACACAAATATACAAAAAATGTCTGGATGGTGGGGGCAGGAAAATTAGAATTTTTGTCCTCTAGTGTTTGACGTTCAGGTTTGTTTGTGTGTTGTTTTTTTTTTTTGTTTTTTTTTCCCCACTACTTTCACTAAGATTCTGGATTAAACTCTTTAAAATTAGAAAAAATCTAAACATTGAAATTCCCTAAAGTCTGTTGGACAAAAAGCACTATCTTTTTTTTCTTTTTTTTTTTTTTTTAAATGAGATATCGTTAAAATTTTAAATAAAATTGAAATTTCTTTCGGTTTATCTATTAGTTCAAGTTGAGTTTATTTTTATTTTTTGCAATATGAAATATAAATATTTCGAGATCATACAGATTCATTAGTAAAAAGAAATTACATAAAAATTACTTTCGACAAAAATGCCCTTTTGGCAAAAATCCTGTCAATGAATTATCATTTCAACAAAAATTGCAGACAAAATATCAGTTCGACATAACGTCTGTTGGCTAATTAATAATTTTAAAAAATAAAAATATTTGACAAAGATTTTGACTAAAAGTCCACTCAACAAAACCTCTAACGAAACGTCTATCAGTGAAATAGCCTGACAACAAAACATCCTTTCAACAAAAAGGTTGTCCAGACATGCAAAAATGCTGGATGTATGGGTAAAAATAGCAGGGAAGTTGGAGCCGTTTAGCCTTGTGAGGCAGCCTATCTTGGGCATTGGGTTAGCATCCCACCCCCCGTAAAAATCCAAAACTGCTACAATGATTTGGTCTCCATGGATTGTTTGAGAAATGGAGACAAAAATCAATGTCTCGTGTGACATGGGAAGCGACTTTGCTCTTTTGCATATATTGTGGGAATCAAGTTGTTTTTCTCATTGTAAATAATAGGTAAGTGGCGACTGGATTCATCATATATGCATGAATTAGTTTGTGTGGGAAATTATCCCAGTCTGTGCACATTGAGAAGGGCAAGGAGCAATTCTTAGCTTCATGGACAGAAAATATTAACTTACCAGCTTTCGGTTTCAATTAGTAATTACAATAATTTCCGGGTCCTTCCTTTTTTTTTTTTTTTTTTTTTTTTTTTTTTTTTTCTAGTCCCCACCACACTAAATAATTATAGCTATTACAGTTCACCATATTTATATAATAAACAAAGTTAGACATTTCAGCAGCTCTCAGCTGTTATCTTATCAAGATGTTAGGGTTTGTCAAGTCAAAGGTTAGTTCATGTTGTGGGCTTTTAACTTGTTTATTTACATTTATTTAGCGCACAAAAATACAGTGCGCTGTAATAGCTATAATTATGTAGTGTGGCGTAGATGATTTCTCTCCCAATTGACTTTAAATACTTGAAAAAGGACATTTTAAATGAAACTTCCAACGTGTCATGTAAAGTGCCAGAAATAAATCGAGTAAAAACAAACATTTTTGCCTTTGTTGCTTATTGGGGCGGTTCAGGTTCACCAACCATCAATGTCTAGGACATGTACAGGGAATTTTTAGATGCATCCCCACATCTCTCTATAAGACAAATATCATGTGGGATTGATGTCAGGTCAACCATCCTCAACCTCCTCCTATTCCCCCTCCTACTGCTGCTACTACCACAACTACTTTGTTTAGAATCCCTTTGAAATATGGATGTAAGGTGTATGGTGGACGCATCATTGAACATATGGTTCTTGTTGTTTCATCTGCTGGATGGTGCTTTGTTGCCCTTATTTGTTGTTCGTTTATTGTGGGAAGACAGTGTAAATTGATTATTTCTTGTCCCCAAAACCAGACTCTACCTGTATGCAGGAGTGGCTCTAGGGTTCCTGGCACCCCTGGGAGGCAAGCTGAACTTTGGTGCCTTTTTGAAAGTATAGTATTATCTTATTTTTGTTTTACAATGAGAAAAATATATATATAATCACTGCCGCAGTGACTTGGAGGATTGGTAAAAGTCGGACTGCTGGCCCGGAGGTCCGGTTTCAA
>VCCN01001050.1:7033717-7044037 GCA_006491835.1 Architeuthis dux | reverse complement strand
ACACTTCCTTGTAAAATCCTGAAATACCTATAAATAAAGTGTCTTAAACGCATGATTTACCAATTTAAAGTACTTAGATATGTCAACTGGGAGACGAGATATGAAATTCTGTTTTTTTGGTGTATGCTGGCGACCATTTTGTTTTATGCAAATGAGGTAGTTCTTCCCAACTTTTCTCTTGTGAACATCTTTTTTTCCGAAGGAGAACATCCTAAGGAACATTTTAATACCCTAAATGTAGAATCATGGGGGGGGGGTGCACGGTAGCCCCTGCCGGCCCCCGGACTAACTGTAGTAATAGAGAAAGTGTTGGATCAATGGATCGATATTGATAGCTTTTAAGCATTTTGCGCGGGGACATTGAAATTGCGGGTCCCATAGCATATGCTATTTTTGCAACTTAGATAATCCGGCACTGATACGTAATTAGCTATGCATACATATTTATCAAAAATGAGAAACATGGTTGGGTCATTAAAAATGGTGGGTCCTTCTTCTTCTTCTTCTTCTTCTTCTGATCAACATGATCATCATGATCATAATCATCATCCATGAGCGTCCGCCGGGGAGTAAGTAGGGAAACAGTTGGAACCTCATAGAGGCCAGAGATCAAGGGGTCACTATTAGCAGTGACAGCTTAGGTGGAGTCACAGCTTAAGCGCCCCCCAGTCTCTCACCTGACAACCGACATCCGGATATATCTTTTAGGTCCCCATCCGCCTGCGCATGCCTAATGAATGGAAACAAGCCTAATGAACATGCACGTTGGTAGCCATGTTTTGTTCACAGTTTTCCCTTATCTAATTGCAGGCGTTCTTATCTAAAAAGCTAGCAGATGTTCGATGCCAACTTGTCTCAAATAAATACGCCGTTTACATGTCTTAAACAAGAATAAATGCACAACTGCCAGTTCAGAGATACTTCTGTTGCTTGTTATATGAATCAAACTAGTCGCCATGTGTGGGAGTTGTTTTATTTATGTATTACTCTTTGATTTTGTTAATAGATAAAAAGTATTTATATACTTATGCAGGTGTCTTGAGTGATTTTTTATGGTCATTAACCCTTTGTTGTGACCTGTGATATAAAAGCTTGAAGAATCACAATCATAGCGGATACACGCTACAGTGCTCATTGATTTAACTATCTACAGGGCGGCGCAAAATAAGCTAACCATTGTTGTTCATTTGGACCACAGTTTAAAAAAAAAAGATTACGTGTGTATGCGCGAGCAATCGCGTGTGTGTTTCCTGTGACAGACGTTTTAATAGCAAACGTCTTGGAAACTGTACTCGGCCGGTTTTGCTTGTTAAGTTATGGTTAAGTAAGGCTGTTTTTTAGTGTGTTAATTATAACAATTTAAGACACACACACTCACACACAAAAACCAATGTTCTGAAAGAATCAAAATGGTCGACTTATTTTGCGGCACCCTCTACCTTAACTGATAGAACAACACTCTCCTCTTATTTCGTTTAGTTCCTCAGTTATCTACATCCTTCATACTTATACCTCTTAGCAACAGATATTCACTAGAGTGTACATTGGAGCATCTCTCTGTTTATAGATAGAAACACTACTACAGACTATAATTCCGTTCACT
The DNA here is from genome assembly GCA_006491835.1 of Architeuthis dux. Classification (NCBI taxonomy): domain Eukaryota; kingdom Metazoa; phylum Mollusca; class Cephalopoda; order Oegopsida; family Architeuthidae; genus Architeuthis; species Architeuthis dux. Next base: position 7,042,434 of record VCCN01001050.1, on the reverse strand, counting down.
TCAGTGGCTACCCAAATTAATTTCCTACCCATGTATACATACTCAAGCTATCTTCATTCTTTCCAGGGGTCTCCAAAGTGGTCAATATCGGCCCAGGGGTCGATGGGACTATGCAAAGCGTCGATACATGTCTAGGAGTCAAGGGGGGGTCGAGAAACGTCGATGTGGATCGATTGATCTTTTGGGGTCGAAAGATAACATTCGTATAGGAAATAAAATACATACCGTATATTCTTGAATATAAGTCAACCGTGAGTATAAGACGAGTTAGGAATTGAACATAGAATTTCAGAAAATCGACTGACTCGTTATTTTGCCACGACGTCGTCATATTCTTATGAATACACCGTTTATGGCACTTGGCCAGCTGTCACCAAATCATGAATTTCTTTCATCTTCAACATATCGATCATTGTTTTCAGATTGTAAAAGTGAAATTCTCATCAGTGATGCAGAATCTAATCGGGGAAAGAAATCGATTTAAAATGGATATTACACAATACGCAGCGTATACTACCTACATAGCATTTCCTAGAAAACTATGGTAATGAATTGAGTTAAAACAACTGGCCTTATCGCTCGCTAGTATGCATCGTGTCTATCGACGCTGTATTCATATAGGTAACAGTATTGGCCATTTTTGACCGACCTGAGTATAAGTCGAACAGCTGGTTATGGGCCGTTTTTTACTAAAATAAAATCGTCTTATATTAACAGATCTACAGTATATTACAACTTGGTGATACACATTTCAGATTATTATATAATTAGTTTTTATTGTCTATTTATATTAAATTCTGTTAAATGAAACAAATAGTTATCAGAGGTAGTTTCGTTAAGGCAAAAGTTTCATTTCGTTTTATCCAGAAATGTTCATGTGGTAATACTTATTTCCCCTTAGGAGAACTCTTCTATCAGATTATATAATACTGTCTGCCTTTTGGTCTAGTCGGACCGCAGTCTTTGTATAAGCTGAATAAAGCTCCTTGAGTTCCTTACAGTCAAGCCGTGTTCTTCAGTACAGTTCATATATTTAGATTTTTGCTTCGTTCTGCTACCAAACGACCATAGTTTCGTTCGATTTTTCCCTTTTTCCTAAATAAATAAATAAAACAGAACGAAACGAAACCATGTCTGAAACTGCCCGTATACAGAATAAGTATTAGAAACCGTCAACCAAAACTGTCAATATAGATTTCTTCGGTTTTCAAGTGAGTCTAGCTGGCTATCTATGTATATACGTGTCGCGCATGCAGGCCGCAGCAACGGAGCTACAGGCCGAAATCTAAACATTTACTGCTTATTATGTCTAGAAAATTCCAACCCAAATAAGTTTTTAGTGGGGAAGTTCAATTTACAATGTAAGTTTATGCTAAATTGGTCCCTTAGTTTGAGTCTTGCAGCGTTCAGACTTGTTTTTTTTAAAAATTCGAACTTTTTAATGATCACTGCCCAACAAAAGGCGAGAGAGGTAACTTATTCATTAATCACCCCGTTTTCCAATTTTTTAATTGATCACCCCCAACACGGCATGCTGCCAAAAGGCGGACACGTGCCGGTTTTCTATTGAGTGACTAACCAGAGCTGTTATTTATTTATATACTTACATGCCTGGGGGTCGATGAGAGATCAAGGATTCCATGAATCGGTCGATAGTCTAAACGGTTTCGGGGCCCCTGGTTTATACTTCTAACTCTTAGCTACAAATAATCATTACAGTGTATATTGAAGCATCTATATGTAGATAGATTGAACCACCATAGATTATAATTTCGTTCACTTCATTGACTACCCAAATTGACTTACTACCAAGGAATACACACTAAAGTTACTTTCATCATTGAAGCAGCACCTACTTCTACTGAAACCTCCATAGCCCCTTGTTTCATTCACCGCAGTGTGTTGCTGCAACCCTCCAATAGATAGCAGCATAATCGGATGTGAAGCACAAATTAACTTCCTATCCATGTATACATACTAAGGTTATCTTCATCCTTTATCCACAGATACACACTACGGTGTGCAATGAAGCAGTACCTACCTCTACTGATAGATGGAACCACCATGGCCTCTTATTACATTCACTACCATGTTTTCCTGCAATCTTCGAATAGATAGCAGCATAAAGACATGTACACTCGGATAATTAATTCGATTCCAAATGTAGGTGCCACGCTATCATGGCATTGTGCCTAAAGAAACAGTAACTAAAGTAATGCTCAATGGTTGGATAAGAATTACCCGACAAGATGTGGAAAGAAACTTTATTTCATTAACAATGTTTCGCCAAGAATAGGCTTCGTCAAAATGATCGGGAATACAAAGTGTATCGGATTCTTATAAGAAATGTATCGTATTAAGATGTTATCACACCGGGGGAGATCATTATTCTCATGTTTGCCTTCATGCTGGTTAGTGTTCATAGGTGTTATGAATTCCGTCTTCTCGACATTAACTCTGTCCACGTTTGGTGGATTGTATCAGTGTTGTTCTGTGTCTGTGTTTCGGCCCGCCAGTGTCTGTGTGTGTTTGGCCTGGGTATGGGAATAGGGTTGTCAGTGAAATATCTTATTAGCCGGCCTCCAAGTTGGTCGCTGTCACTTTCGATATGTTGCGTTGTCTTAATATTAATTTAGCCAAATAAAGAGATATATTACAGAATCTAGGGCGATGTTTTATTGCCTTGCAAATGATGTAATATAATGCGCGGTAGCAGTTTGAGATCTGCTTCTTTTTGTACCAAAGATCTTCTAGTCTAGTGGTAGGGTGTAGGAAATACAACTCTATTCACTTTGGTTACGTTTGAGAGAGTTCTCCTTATTCGGATGGATGTAGGAAGAAGAAACGGAAAAGTCAAACAAGGGATGAAGTCAAAAAAAGGAAAAGGGACTCTTTATCTCATGCCTAATGAATGGAAACATGTCTGATGAACATGCACGTTGGTAGCCATGTTTTGTTCACAGCTTTCCCTTATCTAATGAGCGGCGTTCTTATCTAAAAAAGCTAGCAGATGTTCGATGCCAACTTGTCTCAAATAAATATGCCTTTTACATGTATTAAACAAGAATAAATGCACAGATGCCGTTTCAGAAATATTTCTGTTGCTTGTTACATGAATCAAACTGGTCGCCATATGTGGGAGTCGTTTTATTCATGTATTTATTTATTACTGTTTAATTTTGTTGAGTTGATGTTAATAGATAAAAAGTATTTATACACTCGTGCAGGTGTCTGAGTGATTTTTTATGGTCATTAACCCTTTGTTGTGACCTGTGTATGATATAAGAGCCTGAGGAATCACACTCCTAGTAACGGATACATGCTACAGTGCTCATTAATTAACTATCTACAGGGTGGCGCAAAATAAGCTGACCATTTTTATTCTTTCGGACCACTGTTTTTTCTGCGTTTTTTTCGTAATGCGTGTGCGTTTCTTCTTATTTCGTGTGACAGGAATTTTAATAACGAAACTCGTGGAAACTGCTCATACTGTACCGACCGGTTTTGCTAGTTAAGTTGTTGTTGGTCGAGGCGGTAGCAATATTTTTTGTCGCTTTTTTTAGTGTGTTGGCTATAACCAATTAAACACACACACACACACACACACACACACACACACACACACACAGAGACACGCGCCAACGCACACACAGCACCCCAAAACACAGTGATCCGAAAGAATCAAAATGGTCAGCCTCTACCTTAACTGATAGAACAACAAACGACTCTTTTCGTTAAGTTCAGTGAGTACTCAAATATACTTCGTAGCCATGGATACAGACTTGTTGTTGTCCCATCCCTTATACTTTAACCCTTTAGCTACAAATATTCACTACAGTGGACAGTGACGCATCTCTCTGTTTATAGATGAAACCACCATAGACTATAATTCTGTTCACTTCAGTGGCTATCCCGAATTAACTTCCGACCCATGGATACATACCCAAGATACCTTAATTCTTTTCAGGGTTTTCAAAGTCGTCGATATCGACTATCCAAAGGGTCGATAAATGTCCAAAGGGGATAAACACCAGTGGGGATCGATCGAACTTTTGGGGGTCGAAAGCAGACATTAGTATAAGAAATACAAAATAAATACAGATGAAGCTCCTACTTCGACCGCCCCTACTTTGGACGATCCTATTCCAAAGTAGGAGCGGACGAAGCAGGAGCTTCACCTGTAATTGTTTCCAGATTGGACAAAGCTCCCAGATTGTCCATTTTCTCAGAACGCATCTTGTGCAAAATGGGAGTTTTACCTGTAAATTACAACTTGCTGATACACATTTCAGATTTATATATGATTAGTTTACATTGTCTATTTATATTAAATTCTGTTAAATGAACTATTGTGACAATAATATAATTATCAGAGGTGGTTTCGTTTCGGCAAAGGTTTCGTTTCGTTTTCTCCAGAAATCTTCATATATCCATATTTTCGTTTTGTTCTACTACGTTTGATTTTTTCTTTTTTCTTGAATAAATAAATAAATAAAAATAACGAAATGAAACCATGTCTGAAACTGCCCGTATACAAAATAGTAATTTATTTATTTTTTGTACTTGCCTGGGGGTTGATGAGGGATCAAGGAATCCATGAAGGGGTCAATAGTCTAAAAGATCTGGGGGCTCCTGGTTTATACTTCCAACTCTTAGCTACGAATAATCATTACAGTGTACATTGAAGCATCTCACTGTTGATAGATTGAACCACCATAGACTATAATTCCGTTCATTTCAGTGGCTACCCAAATTAACTTACTGCCAAGAAATACACACTAGTTACTTTCATCATTGAAGCAGTACCTACTTCTACTGATACATCGAACACCCATAGCCTCTCATTCCATTCACTGCAGTCTTCGAATAGCAGCATAATCGGATGTGAAGCACAAATTAACTTCCTATCCACATATACATACTAAGGTTATATTCATTCTTTATACTTTAACCTTTTAGCCACAGATACACACTACCTCTACTGATAGATGGAACCACCATGGCATCTTATTTCGTTCACTACAGTGTTTTGCTGCAATCCTCGTATAGATAGCAGCATAAAGACCAGTACACCAGTGTAAATAGTTCGATGTCCAATGTGGGTAACACGCTATCATGGCGCTGTGCCTGAAGAAACACAGCTTAGTAAATAATGCAATACAATGTTTGATAGCTGCTTGTAATTTGCCCTTTTTGGCCAATGATTTTCTAGTATAGTGGTTGGATGTAAAAGAATCTAAAGCAGACATCCAAAAGCATGCAAGAATTGTTGAAAGGGGAACATGAACTGTTTTAAATCGGCCAGCATTGAGTCCTAATCACTATCCCACTGAAGATCTTTGGAGAAAGCAGAAATCTGGAGTCATGTTTTTAATGAGTACCATACACCACGGCAATGCTGCAAACATCCAAAAGATCAAACAAATCGCAAAGAAAGTGTATGAGAAACTACCAGCTGACAAGTACAGAAAGCTTATAGATGGCTGCAAAACATATTTGGAGGCAACCGTTGTTGCCAGAGGAGGCGTGCAACCAGATATTGAAGAAGGGTGTCAATATAACTGCCCAGGTCATATTTTAGATTCCTTCTTTGCAATTACCACATGTAAGTTGAACAATACTGATTTCTTATTACATTACTTTGGACATCCTATCAAAATATTCTGATGATAAACATTTTGATAGTTTCCCATTTATTTCTGAAGATATTATACAGGTTATACAAAAGGGTGCCAATAATCCTGAGCGGCGCTGTATGTATGCATATGTATGTTCTTATCCCGAAGCGTTTTAGTTTTAAAGATTAAGATAAGGAAATTCTCGGGGATTCTGAGTGCAGTCCATTATTCTGAACGGAGATATTCATCTTGAAATCACCACAAATATTAATTAACGAATACTTAATTAAGATATGATTAGCAAGGTAATACGCCGTGCAGACTGGAGCTTAATGCACGTACATAAATTGGGAAGGTAATAATTGCCTAATAGAATGTACTAAAAGTGCCACGTCTTACATAAAGGAAACATTGTTTCATCTTTTGAATATGTTTATTATTGGTTTGGAGGTGCGAGTGGTATAACGGTTAATAGTATGGAGAAAGGAATCGGTGATTCGAGTTCAAACTCCGACTAAGACAGTTTATGTTCACTTTGCACTAATGCCCTTGGGAAAGGCAATAATACATCTCTTCTCCCCAAGCTATGGGTAAATTGCAGGGCAGACTGGACTCTCCAGCCTTGGTTGGTAAACAGTCTAGGAGACGAACAACTCTGATTCCTAAGCAGAGAGTGGATACCCCTTAAGGCGGTTAGATCACAACTTTGACGTCCTTCCAGCAGCCAAGCTGATGCCAAACATATCTCTTCACTTTCCTTTGAACTAAAACAAGCCAGGCCGAGAAGGGATTTGATTCGATTTCTTAATAACTTGCGGACGATCCGATATATTAACTTCAGAGTAGCAGACACGAACACACTTCAAATGTGGGTTAACCCGACCTCTTCGTATAGCTACTAAAACCAGACTCGAACTCTGCCAGCGACCATAATACATTACGAGCCACAAATCAAACTAAGCCTTTCGTCTGGAGTTTTTGTCATGATGCGACAGTTTATGACTTTGTAGATCATCGCTGTTTGTTCTTTTTCTTTTTTTTTTGTATGAGTGTGGGCTAATCTATTGACTCTGTCAAAAAAGATGGATGAGAAAATCCAAGATGGCAAAGTCGTCTGCCTTTTTGGAATTCTTTAGTTCGTTGTTACTTTTTACTTGTGCTTCTATTATTGTTGTCGTTGTTAATTACAACCAACGGCTCATAAATCGCATGTCTCAGCAGATTTGTCTTCTGTCTGTCGAATGGTTCGCCGTAATTGGACGGATTTATGCCCATCAGTGACGTTAACGAGCTTTGGTGAGGAAAGTCTGGACTTACGTGCGGGGAAATAGACGGTCAGCGTTAAAACAATTATACACCTGTTTGCAAAAGAACAAAAAACATAATAGAAATTCTATTTCAGTTCTTTTCCCCCGATCTATCGCGGTTTATTCATACCTATCTATCTGTATCTAACCCTCTCAGTCTGTTCGTATCTTTCTCAGTCTATATCTATCTATCTATCTATCTATCTCAGTCTGTTCGTATCTATCTCAGTCTATTCATATCTATCTATCTATCTATCTATCTTCATTTCGATCGATTATTCTACTAATCAAACGGTATCTGTAAAATACGTGTTCGATCCTGGCTTAAGTCGATAAACCTAGACTGACTTGATTAGATGTGGGTTTACCGTGAGTTAATATCTTATTAATTTTTCCACCAGTATTTTTTTCATCTTAATTTCAATTGTTTTTTTTGTAGCTTCTCATACCGCCATTCTTCGACCGTCAGTAACCAAGGCCCCCGAAAATCGAATAAGCCCCCGGCGATCCATGCTGCTTGCTGGTAGCCTTAGATTGACGATCTGGGTAGTTCTGATGAAAAGCAACTGAAATTAAGATGACCGAAATACAAGTCGTGAAATGAATAATAATTAACGATAAATTCAAGATTCTGTATTGTATATATGTATCATAGTTCTCCGCTTATGTCGTAGGGTCAGGTATATGGGGTGGGGGGATTGTTAGTAAGACCCACTTCCGGCTTGCCAGGCCTGTCAAAGCTTCATTCTTTTTACGGCACTTGGTATTCCCCAATGGTCACCCATCTAGGTACTGACCAAGCTCGACGTTGCTTAACTTCGGTGATATTACGAGAGCCGGTCTATCCAACGTGATTTGGCCGTAACCCTTTAGCCTCGGAGGGGAGAGGTTCCTCAATCATAATCCTTGTGCTGAGTGATTAACGGAGTGGTATTGAGTACCATTTTTAAAGTCTTTAGTATTGTTATGATATCCTCCCCCGAAAAGGTTATTCTGGTGTCAGACACCTGTGCAGAAATGTAAGTGACCCCAGTCACCTTAGCAAATAGGTATATTGCGTGGGTGTCCAACAAACAGGATATGGGGACCGGAAATGGCACCTGCGTAGGCGTTAGAGAAACCTATAAAGCAGACCCGAATAGAAAACTCGGGGGCGGACAGAATTCTCGACAAGAGAGGACCCAAGCAGCCTAGGGCTGGGAAAAGATCAGACCAAGTTTCCCCTGTTGGGAACGGTCTCTCGGCACCCATCATCTCTCTCATACTCTTCACTCTCCGGCCGACAAAGATGTATGCTACGAAATATATCCAGATATTTTTACAAGCAAGTCTTCGAGTTTCCTTTCTATCCAAGTCCAGGACATTCACCCCGCTATACAACAGTATGACACGGCGGTGGATTGAACCACGGCTTTCTGAACCGGAGGCATGCACTCTACCCATGGGCTACGATGGCCGGTAATGCTTTGTTTTGTAAATGTGGGGAAATCCACGTATATCGGATGAAAGAATATGTTAACGTATTTAGATGATCTTTGTTGCTAACTGGTCTAAAAACCAAAACAGTCAACAAAAATGTCAACATATGTTTCTTCGGTTTTTTAGCAAGTCTGACTTGCTGGCTATATATGTATTGGAGCACCAGTAGACTTTATATTAATTAACTTTGGACTTTGTTGTAATCAATAACATATATGCTACAATCCCTTTTGTAATTAATAGAAAATGTTTTTGATAAAAAAACAACAACACATGAATATGTAAAATGATATCTAATATGAAATATACATAT
>VCCN01001050.1:6885395-6899385 GCA_006491835.1 Architeuthis dux | reverse complement strand
TATATATATAAATAAAGGTTTCCACCGCTATCCAAAAGTAGAGTAGAGTGTTCTAATGAAACCTTTCGCAAGCCAAAACGGCGTAAATCGAAGAAGCAATTACGATAACTTTAAATGAGAAACTCTTTTGTGCGTCCCCATAACCAAAAATAACCTTCTATGTTTGCCGGTTTTATGCGAAGCGTAACACCCTTACGAATTCTCTTAGGCTTTTCTGATACCTTAGGACATATCTTGCTAACGGATGCACATCATCAGTCGAAATCTGAAAAGAAAGGAATGATAGAGAGAGTACGCGAAGAAAGTGGAATATTATTTTTCTTTTTTACGTTACACTCATATTATTCCTTTTTTTCATCAGTCTTTTTCATCAAAAGATCAATTCTCGAGATAAAAAAATAGAAAGTACATGAAAGAAAAAAAAAGAAAGAAAACAGACTATACAGTGTTTATAACTAATGTATACACTTCATATATATATTTATAACTGTTTCATTTCCCAATGAATTATATTGCATTTCGGACGATATTGTTGATGCAATGAATATTTAATTTTGTTTCAGACGTTTAAACGGGGATTAACTTGAAAGTCAATTGGAAACAAATAGTTTTGCTACAGAAACAAATGTTGAAAAATGTTGCTAAATGCTGTCAGAAATTATATAAACAACGTCGCAGCTGTTGAACAGTTTGTTCCTCTTCTTGTTATGTAGGCAATAGAAGTGGGTGTATGTTTTATACACTTACATAAAAAGGCAGAATGATTAGATATCTTTGCTGATGTCTCTGTGCCTTTGCAAACGCTCTCTTTTCGCGTTTGATTAATACCATAATATTATTTGTTCTTTATATTTTGCAGCGTTATCGGCCACCCAAGGAAGATCCACCCACAGATTCGAGTCAACATATCCACTTACTTTCTTCCCGTTCACTTCTGACGCCATATTTGACACGTGACAGACAAATTGGTGAGTGATAAAAAAAAATGGCACCGCAAAGAAGGATATTTTGTTGGGGCGGGGAGAGAAAAAAACTATGATTGATTGATAGTTGCAGCAGGAATGGGCATGGAAAAAAAAACAAAATCAACAAATAAAACATGGAAACCCTCGAAGAAATCGAATATAAAAACAGACTTCCAAGTGGAAGCAATTGAACAAGTGTTGAGAGCAATCCACAGTTTATAAATGAATAAATAAAAATGAAAAAATAAATTTAAAAAATGAGTGATGGCGTATTTCCCGATATTCTCCGTTGTGTCATCCAGATTTCAGGACCAAGGCAGGAGAGGACGAGAAGATGCATTTAAAAACTTAACAAGAAACACTTTATTCCAGCGAGTACATTAGATATCAAAAGCTGTTAACAACAAGTGATGGTGTATATTCTTGTTCGTGTGATCTTGATCTCAGAACCAATACAGGAAAGGACGGAAAGACGGATTTAAAAACTTGAACTTATTCGCCAATATTCTCGGTCGTATGGTCTCAATGTTAGGACCAGAATATAATATTAAATAGAATGGAATAAATATATAGATGGTCAGACAATTAGATTCAAAGGAGAAACCCCATTCCTTGTTCAACCTTTCATTCTCTCTCTGACCAAAATTCTAAATAAAGTGAGAACTCAACAAGCAAACACTAAAAGGTCTGCGTTATATTTCGGCGGTCCTACCGGTAAGATGGCGAACACAGACCTACGAAGGTGAAGCAGTTCATTACATTAGTATTTAAAAGGAAATACGAAGAAAAAGCAGTTCATGAATTGATGACATTTTTTATTATTATTATTACAATCGATACTGAGACAGATATAAACAGACTTTGCTGGACATAAATGATAGGAATAGGTTGAAACCGTGAGATGGATTGGCAGAATGAATTATACAAACAGAATAAGAACAAGACTGGCTGCAGCTGGGTCAAACTCCACTCCAACTTCTATTCCGAGCGAAGATGATTACTGCAACCTTTGTATTGTATACATATTAAATATGATAAATTGAATTGTCAATATAGCTAAGTTAGTAATCACTAACTAACTGACAACACTAGGCCGTGAGCTCAAATCACAGTAGGTGAATGGGGATTTTAGATATTGGTTTACACCCATAACTTTGGTGAGGATTGTTGTGCTTGTTCTTGTTACGGTAGTAAAGTAAACTCAACTCCTGGCTTTGTCTTGGACTTTGACAATAGATATATAGAGAGAAACAGCCTAAGATAGATAAATATATAGATAGATAATGAACTGACATAGATAGATATATATGAACATAGATAGATAGATAGATAGATAGATAGATAGATAGATAGATATGAGCAGACTGAGATAGATAAATATATAGGTAGATAGATGGGTATGTAGGTAAATAGATAAGAACCGAGATAGATATGAACCAATTTAGATAGATAGCTAGCTCGTAAGATCTCAATAGAGTAAGATAGATACAATCTGAACCTAAAGGAAAGAAAGCCAGACATTGCCTTTATTGTGTTTGTTACTAACGAGTCAAACTAGAGGTTTGGGAATCTTCTTCCAGTTGAAAGAGAATATGTAATCCGTTCTGAAGAATTGAATACCGATCGATATCTCCGTTCATACGCTCTACAAAAACACGCGATTATTCTACCTCCACTGCACCATGTTGTTCTGTCACGTCTGACGAATGGCCAGAAGATACTTCTATGTTGATAAGATTCTTTGTAAATGGGGGCGTATCTAATGATATGCTCACAACTGCACTCGAGAGAGAAAGGCTCGAAAAGAAAGCATTAAATACACAAACTAAAAAAACACTTTGGTAGTGCATTACTCTGCCGACGACATAAACTAATTGAAAACCGATTGAAAATTAAAAATAAATAAGAAAAGCAAGTGACTTTTAAATGTTCCAATACTGAGTTACTTCCCTTGAAATTTAAATTTAGCTTTTTTATTAAAAGAAAAATCTATTTTCATCTATTTTCCTGCTAAATAATAAAAATGTATATCAATCAATAACCAATTCCTGGATCCGAACCAGAATTTAATCAATTCCATGACCCACCATTACACAAAATGCTATTGGAATTCATCGCGAACCTTGGAGATATTGTGCGGACAGACAAACAGATTCCTTTCAAAAACACGATATCATTCTGCTTTCACTGCACCGCGTTGTTCTGTCAGGTCTGACGAATGACCAAAAGATACTTTTATGCTGATAAAGTGCTTTGCAGATGGGAGCATATCTAATGGTATGCTCTCAACTGCACTCAGAAGAGCAAAGCTAGACAAGAAAGCATTAAATACAGAGTCAAACTAGAAAGTACCCAGAGAGCGCATTCATCTGCAAACACCGTACACTGAGTAAAAACGGAATGATAATGAAAAATATTAGAACTAGGGAGAGAATAGTAAATGTACACATATTGAGTTACTTACCTTGAAATATAAATTTAGTGTTTTTCTATTAACTGTTCGTTTCCAACTTATATGCATACATATTGAGTTACTTACCTTGAAATATAAATTTAGTATTTTTTCTATTAACTGTTCGTTTTCAGCCTATTTTCCTACTGAATAATAAAATATCTCTCAATCGAAAACTAATTCCTGGATACACTCCACAAAAACACGATATTCTGCTTTCTCTGCACCACGTTGTTCTGTCAAGTCTGACGAATGACCAGAAGATGCGTCTATGTTGATAAGGTGCTTTGCAGATGGGAGCGTATCTAATGATATGCTCCCAACTGCACTCGGAAGAGAAAAGTTCGAAAAGAGAGCATTAAATACACAGCCAAATAAAATAAGCACTCATATGTACGAAATGTCCGGCGGGACAGGGGAAACTGTGTGTATCTCACTCAAAATAAGGCATTATATACACAGCCAAACTAGAAAGAACTCTGAGCGTGTACACTTCTGACAACACCATTCTCACTAAAAATTGAATAAAATCACTTTATATTGAGCTACGATAAAACGGAGCTAACTGGGCACTAATTCCTGGATCCACCCCAAAATTCTGCTTTCACTGCACCACGTTGTTCTGTCAGGTTTGACGAATGGCCAGAAGATAGTTCTATACTGATAGCGTAATTTGTAGTTGAAAGCATATCAATATCTTGGAAGAGAAAGGCTGCAAAAGAAAACATTAAATACACAGCCAAATAAAATAGGCATTCATATGCTTGAACTGCCCGGCAAGACACGGGAGAATTCTGATATCTTGGCATATGAACAGACTTATCAAATCATACACCTCATATCTATCTATCTATCTATCTATCTATCTATCTATCTATCTATCTATCTATCTCTCTCTCTATCTATCTGTTCTGTTCTATTCTGTTCTGGTATGACGATTGACCAGAAGATACTTCTATGCTGATAATTTTCTTTGTAGTTGGGGGCATATTACTATCTTAGAAGAGTAAAACTAAAAAAAGAAATCATTAAATACTGCCAAACTATTATGCTCTCAGAGAGTGCATTCCTTTGCCAACGCCGTACACTAACTAAAAACTAGATAAAATTTAAAAAAATAAAAAATACAATGCTGAGAATTTTAAATATAAGATATTGCGTTATTTCCCACGAACTTTAAATCTAGCTTTTTTATTAACTGTTTGTTCTTTTAACGTTTTTCCTACCGAATAATAAATAATCTATCAATCGAAAACTAATTCCTGGATCCGCCCCAAAACTTAATCAATTGTTCTGGATGTCCCACCTTTCCACAAAAATGCCATCGGTATTCATTGCGAACCTTTGTAGATGGTGTTGACAAACAGATACTTTCCGATCATACGCTCCACGAAAACACGATATTATTCTGTTTTCGCTGCACCAAGCCAGAAGATACGTCTATGCTAATAGGGTTATTTGCTGATGGGAGCGTATCTAATGATATTATCTCAACTGCACTCGGTAGAAAAAGGTTCGAAAAGAAAACATTAATAGATCATCAAGAGCATCTTCGATATGGTTTGCTACGTTTTGGCGCAGCCGTTTTGACACTAGCGTTTTGGCACAGCCGTTTTGACACTAGCGTTTTGGCACAGCCGTTTGGGAACCAAAACTATTTTTCTCAGCGCCAAAATGTCTGACACCCAATCATCCCATTCTATCTTAGAGAACGCCTACTTATGCAGTAATGATTAGCAAACTGGTCTCGCTGACCACTTCTATTGCAATGATTTCGATCCTCTGGGGGTCTCACACTTGTAACCTTGTGTCAGACTAAGTTAAGCTTAGTAAATGACGTGATACCAAGTCGATAGATAGCGCTCACCATCACAGACAAACGGAGATAGCACAGTAATGGCAAGATTTAGTTTAAACAATGCCTGCTCAGTTCGAGGATACAATTCAGTCTTAATTGCGTGAATATATTGGCTTGTACTTGTCGAGAATATATTGCAGACAGCTATTAAGCGTGTTTTAATCAGACACAAAACAAGATGGTCATTTAGCCAAATTATTCCCATGGCCAAAAATCGATTTCTTTGTAATTAATTGCAAAGACACAAACATTAGACCTGGTGACACATGTACATCAGTTACATAATAATATTATCCTGATTTACTTTTTATTAGATGCAGATTCGCCAACCACTACTAATATTTGAATATTAAATTACACTACCGTTATTACGGCACCCTTGGGATTTAAGAGTACCGTTATAATGAATTTGCTGTTATAATGAATAATGTAGGTAATATATAGGTAAAGATAGAGAATAAACTCTAGATGGGACGTCTTTTTCACATTGGGAAGGTGCCTACGTACTGCACTGCTCTACCAACTGAGCTACTAGAACTCTTAGAGCTAGCAGAAGATCAATTCTAACCCCTAAACCCATACTTCATCCTTCCCGATCGTTGAGATTTAAGAATACCGTTATAATGAATTTGCCGTTATAATGAATGTGCCGTTATAACGGATGGATATTATACGAAGTGTATTAATAATGAGAAACTAAAAAGTACATTCGAAAATGATTTTTCATTACCCTTTCACAGTCTAATCCGCCATGTTACTTTAGGCGGCCTTATTTTAAGGGTTTACTAATGTTAGTTTTAAAATGATGCACTGAAATCAAGACAATAGTCTTGCAAGAATATGAAAACAAAAGTGCCGTTAGAATGCGCGTGTCATTAAATAGTACCGTTAGAACGAATGCCGTTACAAGGAGAGTTTACTGTTTATCTTATCCCGATTTAATTTTTATTAGATGAAGATTCGTCAACCCCGATTAATATTTAACTTGTATTTTCTTTGATCTCATATTTTCTAGCTGCTCCTCACCGCAACATACTCAGATCGTCAGTCTACAGTAGATAATAAAATATAGAGAATACGCTCTAGGTGAGACTAAAACTCGCGTCTTTTTCACCTTGGGGAGCTGCCTACGCACTGCACTGCTCTACCAACTGAGCTACTGGATCCCTTAGAGCTAGCAGAAGATCAATTCTAACCCGTAAACCCATCCTTCACCCTTCCCCGATCGTTCGGCGCTATTTTTGTTATTGTTCTTACGTACACTTTGTCATTAGAGGTCGGCTGATTCATAACGTACCGAACCATGACAGTTGCTGGAACACAGAGTGCGGATAAGAGAAGTAGGAACTGTACTATGAGGTTGATGCAAAAGGTTTCTGCATTTTCTGACAAAATATTTTATTCATATGTATTAAATCAGTAGTATTCATTCATCATCCCTGGCTTTCTGTGACCCCATGTCACCTTAAAGGTAAATTATGTATACAATACATACAAGAACAATTCGGGTTTTGATTCGAGTAATCTTCCGGTATCTGGAAATTGTTGGGGTGTGAGGGGGGCAAGCGGGTAACGGCACGGAGAATTGACAGTCCACTTCGCATCAATGTCCTTGGGAAAGGCATTAATCAATCTTCCTCCTAGCTATGGATAAAATAGTGCAGGCTGACTTGAGTGACGCCACTTCGGTGATTGTCGCCTCTAAGTCTACTTCACATATTGTAAACGGGCCGAGTGAGTAGTAATGTGGTTTGTGGAGCCCAGGCAATGACAGCTGAAGCCGTAGCCAGCACAAGGGCACTACTTATTTTGAAAGTGTTTGAACCACTGACCAGACAAGAAGTGCTGCATATGATAGTCTGAAAGTGACAGGTTTATAGAATACGCCACATGTAGAAGAACATCACATCCCAGCTCCATGATCGTTTTCCGCTTCTCATTTGCAACGTTGAGGTTCAGCAAAATCGTCAGTCAACTCACTTGCTCGGGAAAGAAATCCCACCAAATCAAAGAATAACTTTTTCCCACGGTAGATTCCGTTTAGGTTGAGATGTCCTGGGTCTGGACACGGTTTTTTCGTTATGGATTCTCGTAATAAATCCATTTCCATCTTCAAGAACTATCTTTTCCTTTCCAATGCGTCATTCAAAAAAGCCAATTGCTCACTGTAGCGTTTCGCAGTAACAGTTTGTCCAGGTTGTTGCGATTCGTAATAAAGAATTTTCTCTGAATATCACTAAACACAGAAGAACTTGTTTCCCCTGTAGATTCCCTATAGGTTGATGTGTTGAAGGATGTCCTGGGTCTAGCTACGATTTTATTCATTCTGGATTTTCCTAATAAACCCATTTTTCATCGTGATTATCTTGTCCCAAACTGTCTTTGTTCTCTGTCGAACAAGAACAGAAATGTAAGTGTTTAAACACTGATGTTCCTTTCCGTTCATGTGGAACCCATTTTTCTGAATTCGTTAGTAAACTGCGCAGATCGGAAATAAAAACTAAACCTCCGGTGAAAATCGAACTCATATCCCTTTTTTCTCAGAAGCCTGTTTATCCATACCATCGAGTTATGAAAAGCGTACGGTTGGTAGAAGATCAAATCAAACCTTTCAACCTTCCCTTTATTCTTCCCCGAATTCTCTAGGTGCCCTATTTGTCATTGTCTTTACACTAGTAGTATCAGTAACAGCAACATTACCTTGATTTATTTTTCATTAGATGAAGCATGTCAACCATTATTCATTTTTGACTAGTATTTCTTAATTTTAGTTGTCTGGACAATCAAACTCATTCATCAACCAAAACTGTCACCAGAACTGTCAACATAGATTTGTTTAATATTTGAGTTGGTGGGTAGCTAGCTTGCTATCTATGTATCAAGCGCACAGGCCACAGAAATGGAGCTAGAAGGCTGAACATTTAAACAGTTACTCCTTATTATGTCTAGAAAATAACTTTCAACTAAACAACTAAAACATATTTTCCCCCTAAATAGGCTTTTAGTGGGGGTTCAGTTTGCAATGTAAGTTTTTGCTACATTGGTCCATTAGTTTGTGTCCGGCAGCATTCACGCTAGTATTTTGAAAATTCAGACATTTTGAGTGATCACTGCCCAACGAGGGGCAAGAGAAGTAACTTTATCATAGATCACCCCTTTGTCCAATAAGGCAAGGTGCCAAAAGACGTTGGTTACGTGGTGGTTTCTATTTAGTGACTAACCAAACTTTTTACTTTTGTTCCTCACATGATGGTAGCAAACAGATTCTCTTTTCTTAACAGCAACCCTTGTGAAGTAGGATTCAAATATTTTAACAAACATTTGCATACTAGGGCAAAAACGTTGGTGTCAAAAATATATTTGCTACTGTTACTGTTACATTACCGGAAAACGAGTCGCCCTCTAAAGATATACCTGAAGAAGAACGTAGAGCTGATTGGTCGAAACGGTCGTGTGAACAACAAAAATAACACTTTGAATGTTAATGACTCTTTTCCAAATTATAGACAAAACTTTTAAGATTTCCTAAGATTAGGATTTCTTAAGATTTCTAAGATTTCCTTAACATTAGGCAAAAGATGGCACTGGAAACATTTGCATCAACTTAATATATTTGATTATTCCGGTATTTGTGTCCAGGTATGATGGTCTTCTGACATTGGTGAAAGCGACCAAAGGGGTCGGCTTTTCTGTGTTTGCCTAGAACTGTTAAGAAACACGAGGAATGCCGTCTCGTTCGCTAAAAGCTTTCAGAACATTCCTTTCTTCTTCTTCTCAGCTGTTGTAATCTAATTCTCGCGTGTGACAAGTTAATTACTGCAAATGGAGTGACCTCGCATGATTGAATTCGATGCCTCGTCAGAAGAAACCACATCCCCCATCCAACCGCAGGGCTCTGTTCTCCGAACCTGCCAACCCACGGCTACAATACTCCCGTTCGAAAGGGGACTGAAGTGTGTTGGGGGCTATTACCTCCGCGGGCTGTCTCAAGGATTTTGACTAGTCCCACTGAGTACCATTCGGCGTAATTCGCCCATTGATGCAAATTCTAATCTTCATTTCGCCATTACATTCGTCCTGCTCGTGGTAGGTAGCGCTTGGGATCATCTTGTCAGGGTCGATTTTATCATTGAACACAAATCGTCCATCGGCTTTGATGCACCAATGCGCTAATGAAACATTGCAAACTATTTACAAGATACGCCTCCCGTGGGGGAAGTAGTAGACCCATCCATTGATTATTTAAGAATACAGGATTCCCCCGCTAACGGAAAGTAGAGCGTTCCTATGAAAAAGGTCTTGTAAGCAGAACTGGCGTAAAGCGAAGAAGGAATTGCCATTAATTTAAATGGGATATTCTTTGAGGTTGTTGAGGTGGCGGAATGTACAGAAGACTGGGTTGAAGGAAGGAGAAGAAGAGGGTGCACACTGCCTCTATAACAGCTCGCTGCAAAACCAATGCCTCCCATGGGAAGTAGTAGCCTCTTCCATTATTTCTTTTGAGAATACAGTCGTCGAATATTGGGGCTGCGGGATGTCACTTCCATTGGTTATTTGAGAATACAGATTTCCCTCGCTATCAGAAAGTAAAGTGTTCATATATAAACCTTTTGTAAGCCGAAAAGGCGTAAAGCAAAGAAGCAATTATCATTAATTTATATGGGAAATATTTTTGAACGTTTCCACACAAAATCAATGGTTATCATGGTAATTTAGGATGAGTAGAGCAATGGTTAACGAACTGGTCTTACAGACCATTGTTGCTGAGTAGAGCAATGGTTAACGACCTGGTCTTACAGACCATTGTTGCTGAGTTGAATCCTTACCTGGTGCCTTACTATCGTGGCATTGTGCCAGACTAAACTAGATTTGGTAAATGCCTTGCCGTGGAACAATAGCTAGTAAGCTCGTCTATCAAACTATTACAACTGAATTGAGTGCTACAATACCGCCCATAAATGAGTACACCCTACTACTTTTTGAATCAAACATATCAGGATTTTATTATTTCTAGTGGAACATTACACAATCCAAAGGGATATTATCAGGTATTATTTATGACCAAACTCTACAGTATTGAAAAGATATGAATATGTTACAGTCCAAAAATGAGTACACCCCTACGAAAAAATATTTTTGGCGACAGAGTTTCAATGCTGTTGAGTTTGGTCATAAATGTTTGCCTTCATGTTCATTCATTCATTTCTTGTCGCTCGCAACCAGGCCAGTCAGAGGGTTCATGGGGGGGGCATTTGGCTTGCATTATTGAGCATAGTGTAGAGATCGGTCTCCACCCAAGTAGGATTAACGGGATTGCCACGGGAGTCTCTCCGTATGATTCTGCTTACGGCACCTTATATACACAGTTGGTCACCCATCTACGTACTGACCAGACCAGTGTCTGCGTGTTGATTTGACCCCCACAGGTGGTGAAAGATAAACAGGATATCGACTGCAAGGTGTCCACGGCCGGAAACGGACACACCAGGTGTTCAGGGGTCGTAGGCAGGATATTGACTCAGGTGGTGGCTGGAAAACAAGCGTGGGCGTTCGAACCCCATAAAAGAGAGAGACACAGGACGCGATGAGAGACAAGCGGAGAGACCTACCACCCAGGTCTGGGAAGACACCAGGCCGGTTCCCCTGTTGGGAACAGTCTGTCGGCTCTCATTCTCTCTCTCTCTCTCTCTCTCTCTCTCTCTCTCTCTCTCTCTCTCTCCCACACTTCATTCTCCTTTTTTTCCAAGTTCGGGATTTTCCTCCTGCGGACCAAGATGGCTATACAACATGCGTTGCTTAACTCCGAGATCGTATGAGGACCGGTGTATCCAACGCGATTTAGCCGTAACCGCTCTGCTGGTGATAGGTCGTGCTCGCGGTCATCTTCTCAGATGAATACAAATCATTCATCGTCTTTGCAGCGCCAATCCGTTAATGAAGCATTACACACTATTTACGAGTTACGCCTGGGGGTTATAGCCTCATCCATTGATTTATTTAAGAATATAGGGTTCCCCTGCTATCCACAAGTTGTGCGTTCCTATTAAAAACATTTTGGAAGCCAAAATGGCGTAAAGCGAAACGTAACGGGTATTTCTTTGACCGTTCCCAGAACAAATACGGAAGTTTGGTGCGACACAATCTTCCGCCCATTCAACCATGTGCTGTACTAGGCTAAAATTAGTCAATATGAGATCAGTTTTAAAGGTTTATTCGAGTGGTTTTAAGAGTGAAGCGATAATAACACCCATGAAGTGCCGAGTCGATCATACTGGTTACGATTAATGCACAATCAACGGAAGAAAGAAAACAAAACTTAAAGAAAATCAACCGTAAATTTAAAACAGGAGATATAACTTTATTTATTTTTCAATATTATTGGTACACCATTATTAAATATGCCAACTAAATCACTTGAAAACAAACACAGAATCACACAAAGAGCAATGGAAAGAGCAATGTTAGGAATAACTCTAAGAGATAAAAAATGGATCAGAGAACAGACCAAAGTATAAGATATCATAGAAATAATTAAGAGACAACAATGGTGGTGGACTGGATACATAGCAAGAAGAAAGTATACCTGATGATGCAAAAGGTTAACAGATTGGTGCCCTAGAGATAGCAAACGCAGTGGAGAAGACCAGACCAGAGATGAGATAAAAAGGTTTGCCGGTAAGACATGGCAAAGGTTACCACAGTCACAGTCCACATGAAAGGAGCTGGGAAAGGCCTTTGTCCAACAGCGGACTTATGATGGCTGATGATGGTGCTTATTAAATATCTCAAACTCATATCTCAAGTGAAAACCAGAAAATAGTTTCATATTCTAAAATATGGTGACACGACATTTCCCGGTCGCATTTTCGTGGTTGCACTTTACCGCCGGTAATAACCCGCCCTTCATTTACCCGGTCGAACAATTTACTGACCGACAACATTTCCCGGTCGCATTTTTTCGACCGGGAAAATGCCACCGGGAATTGTCGTCGGACGGTAAATTGTTCGACTGCTAAAATAGGACCGGGAAATGTCGTTGGCAATTGTTTGACCGGGAAAATGAAGGGCTGGATAATACCGGCGGCAAAGTGCAACCAGGAAAATGCGACCTGGAAATGTCATGGAACCACTAAAATATATATTGAATCGATCAACGTCATATATTATTATATTTTATCTCGTTCAGTTAAGATCTATCGGTTTACATAGATAAGTAGTTTACATCTACTTATCTATCTCGTCGATATTTGCGATTCAAGGTCGTTATTTTCATGTTGAACAACCCCTATATATCTATCTGTCTATCTATCTATGTTTGCCTGTCTTAGAATTTTCAACATGAAATTAACGATTTTGAATCAGATATGATTAGAAGATCATCATTTATGATCTACTCTGTATATGTAGTTGGACTTTCCCGTCTTCAAAAGAACGAAATATTGACGCTTCCCATGGGAAATCTGTCGCCCAGTACTAGAACGATCTTTTAGAAGGAACTCTTTTTACGCTATTTTTGGATTTGCTATGACCGTACACGTAACTTCGGCGATTGTTCTCTTCAAATCAAGTCGGCAAATTCTCACAATTCGCTGAATTGATCTCTAGGGGGGGGGGAAGTATGTTGTGCTGGCTACGGTTTCATTCGTCCGTGCTTGAGCTACACATATCATATTACAATTTACTCGTCACTGTTTTGCTATATGTGAAATAGACTTAGGGGCGACAAGCACCCGAATTGGCATCACTCACTTTACCCTGCGCTATTTCAACAATAGCTAGAGGGAGAGATGGATTCATAACTTTCCCAAGGATATTAGTGTGAAGTGAACACAAACTGTCTCATCCCGAGTTTGAACTCGGCCCACCGCGTTCATTTTTCGTGCGGTTAACCGCTCGACCGTTACGCACCTCCAATTCTAGTGAAACGCTAACAGTTTTTACTGACTTATCAAGTGTACGACGAGGATTGCTTTTTGTATTTTCTCGTCATTTTCGTCGGTTCAAGTAAAGGATGACCAAGACTCGATGAATCTTCGACTGATATCTCGCCTCAAACACATGTACAGTACCGGTCAAAATGAAAAATAATTCTTTCAAATAAAGGTTTTTCTTGAATACCTTTTTTTCCATAACCACTTTCGATAAAAGCTTTTCCGTAAATGAAGTAGTTATCAAGAGTTACGATTTCTATAAATGTTAAGGTCCTGTGGTAATTATTATTAATAAGAACTACATTTGAATAAATCGTTCTCTTATTCTGACCGGTACTGTATGTTAAAGTAAGATTGTGAAACTACTGATTTCGTGAAATACCTAGGGATTTTATGAAATCCCTGAACATTTCAGTAATTTCATGAAATCCCAAGTTTCAAAATCAGTGTCGTAATGGTTAACAAGCTTGTGATGTTGACCATTACTACAGTAATGAGTTCGATGCTCATTGGGTGCTCAGCCACTGTGGCCTTGTATCAAACTAAGCTTAACTTCGTAAATATAACATATATTCTGCTTCAGTATTTACCGTGTATATACGCAACAGTTTGGCTTAGTTTGACACAAGGCAACAGTAGTGGGGCATCCAGTGAGGATCGAATTCATTACTACTGTAATAATAGGCTGTCTGCACTGCTACTCCGTTAGCAATAGTCACCGCTTTCCAGTCTCCATTCTCAGCTTTAACATCAATATCAGTACAGCAAAACATTGTGCATATGT
>VCCN01001050.1:6786984-6803610 GCA_006491835.1 Architeuthis dux | reverse complement strand
TTATTCACTAAAGTATTGAGCATTATGTACTTTCACAACACAAAATACACACAAACACATATATTTATATATAAAGTGTTTACACACACACACACACACACACATTTTGAGCAAAATCAGGAGAGTATGGTGGCTGAATCATTTTATCCAAGCCGAATGCCTCTATGAGATCTTTGATCCCTTGGGATGATGAGGGATTATCATTGTGTATATATGTTTTTGACTGTTGTCCTCATCTTGGTTCATTTCTTAAACACAACGTTTTAGCCATTGTACACTACGACCGTCCTCAGGTAATACGAGGGTATTCTTCCGAACGCTGGGATGGGAAATGCCTATCGTAGCGATCGATCGGAATGTGCTCATTCAATTGTCTAATTTCGGGTGGAGTTCATTCCTAGATTTTCTAATGTTGTTAACCGTATTTGATGTCAAGATTATCTCTTTAAAAAGGCACCCCGTAGCACCAGCTCCAGATAACGAGGTCTTTGACACCAACGGTTAACAACATTGTTTGGATCTAGGAATTAACCCCACCCGAAATAACCAAATAGCTTTGTTCAGTATCAAATTTGCCAAATCTTGATCTTGAAAAATACCAAATGGCAACCCTGCCTCATGCATACAGATACGCTTATGAGTAAAAGATGAGATTTACTAAGGTTTTCTTAGTCGTTTACAAGGTCAAAATAGGAGGAAATGGAGAGTTGGAAGAATGTGTTGCGCCACTTTTTCAAATGAGATAGACCTGTATTCCTGGATACAAAATCAGCATCCGAAATCCTGTTTATAGGTAATCAAGAACGCCGACCACTGGCGCAGGAGAAAATATGCAACGTTGTGGCTAATCATTATTCGATCTTAATATTTCAATGTTTAGTTGCATCATACTCAGAGCATTTAAATAGAAATAGTATTTTAGGCCTAATTATATAACTACTATTTATTACTTGTGGAGAAAAAATAGTCACATATGGAGCTTAAAACATGGAACGTAACCATATGATTGGCTCTCAAACTAAGAACAATGCAACGTGCACAAGAGAGGATCATGTTTAACGTCACATGGAAAGATCACAAGACAGCACAGAGTCAGAGTTATAAAACTCAAATGGCAATGGGTAAGCCATGTTGCAAGAATGTCGGACAACCGCTTGACTTCACGACGTGGATCCCCACACATCATATGCGAAATTGTGCCCGGCAAAACAAGATGGTGTGTCGATTGAGGCAAGTTCAGAAAATATTGGCCACGCAATGCCCAGTACCGACAGGTCTGAAGAATCTTACGGACGTTAAAAGGCTAACGAGAATGAAGTAGCAACCCTCGACTGTTTCTCTGCAGAGCTGTTGTATGTTTCAGTAAACAGAGCATACAATGAATAGACTATAAAAAGCAATCCTACTATAATAAGTACGGATCTGTTTTTATTTGTTTTCTGTTACACCTTTCTACAACACCACATGATGACGTAATACAAATTGAATTTTATGATCTGATGCCGTAGTTAAATAAGAGTTTATGCTATGTTCAATGGTGATCATACAACAGCTCCGCGGAGAAACAACTGAAAGTTGCCACTTCATCTTCACCATCATCATCAGCCTTTTAACGTCCGCAAGATTAGCAAGCGGTTGTCTGACATTCTTGCAATTGCCATTTGAGTTTTATGACTCTGTGCTGTCTTGTAATCTTTCCATGTGATGTTAAGCATGATCCTCTCTTGTGCACGTTGCATTGTTCTTGGTTTGAGAGCCAATCTTTTGGTTACGTTCCATGTTTAAGCTCTATATGTGACTATTGGGAGGACGCATTGGTTGTAGACTCTTCTTTTCAAAACTAATAGTATATCTTTGTTCTTGGATGTTGAGCTTGCTCTGCCGAAAGCCTTGCCGATCTTAGGTGATTCATCGTTTGATTTCTTCTTCTTTTGAGGACTTCATGGAGATTGGTTGCCCCATGTAGTGGTCTACTTTCCTTAGGACTGCGTTTTCGATTTTGATCGTTGTGCCGGGTTTCTTTAATAAAACCTCAGATGAAATTGATAAGACCTAAACCTGTATTTACACTATCAACAGCTTTGAAGTAGTGGTAGTGAACAAAAACGGGTAGATATTTTATCAAATGCATAATATATATATATATATATATATGTGTGTGTGTGTGTGTGTGTGTGTGAATATTTATACAAGACAAAAAATGATAGTCAAATCCCCAATCTCTGTGTTGGACTGTTCCAAATGTCTTTTTTATATTTAATTAATTTTAACTTTAGTTCAGTTTAATATTCGGGAGGTACATAACATAAACAAGAAAATGCTGCGCAACATAATGTTTTTGATATTTTATAATTACAATGCAATTGCAAAACTACTTAAATATCGCCATTTTTTCACGGCATTGGTAAACTAGTTATATATAAATCAGAAATGTGTAACAGCAAGTATTTTATGCATTTCTATTTTTTATTTATACCCCCAAAAGTCAATAGATCCACCCCAGTGTTTATCGAACCCCTTTGACACCCAGGCATTTATCGATCCCTTGAATAGTCTGATCGACCCCCAGGCAATGTTACCTATAATCTTTTGTAGTCAGTGTACGGAAAAATACTATATAGTGCAAATTATTTTCCTGTGTCAAAATTATGCGCATATCTTTGAATTCGACATAATGAATAAATATTTTTTCAGTAAAAACTCAGTAAGCTATCTACAGAATTTGAATTCTTTTGTACGCACAATAATTCCCTTCGTTCAGTTACAAAAACTGTAGGCACGCGCAAAGAGAACGAAATTAGGAAGACCCCTGAGACAGATAAACGTCACTTGGGCTTTTCAAATAGTTCCAATTTGGCAGTAACTGCTGGCAAGAATCCCGTCGGCTGATGAAAATCGACACAATGATCAGACCTTATTCCCATCGCTCCAGCTTGACACACACCTGGGTGGAAAGACAATAAACATTATTTGAAAGAATTGGATAAACATGATTTGAAGAGCTTGGGGGGTTTCAAAAAGTAGAAAAAAACGGTGATTGTTAACAGTTGGTGTGAAAGTTTTGTTTTGAGGAGGTTGAGAGGGGGTAGGGTTGTCGTCCCAAAAGAAAGCCACTTTTGCAAATATCATACAGACTACTTTCCATCAACAGTAAACACACGATGAAGAAAAGAGTCATTTTTGAAACGAATAAGCAAATTGCAGCAAGTGTCAAACCGTGCAAGCTGCTGATCAATCAAATCATGGGCTAACCACTTCTGCATTTTCTTTCACTTCACAGTATATATGTATTTAATGCAAGTTTAATTAAATACCATTAACAAATGATTAAGTGGAAGAGTTTATTGTTACGGACAGAAAAACAAACAGTAAACAAGCCTGGCTGCTGCAAGGTCAAACTCCACTCCTACTTCTATTCCGACTGAAGATGATTACTGCAACCTTTCTATTGCATATATAATAAATAAATTCGTAGATGCGTAAGACTTATCAGTTTGGCTCAATCGGTAAAAGAGCCGACTATCAATCACTTGGTCGCGATTCTAAATAACGGTAGGGGAATGATCATTTTATGAATGTATTTATTTATCAAAATGAAATATGACCATGCGTATTTCTAACATAAATTTTCGTAGATATCTAAGACTTGTCAATTTAGATCAGTCGGTAAGAGGGTCGCCTACCAATCAGTCGTGATTTCAGATCGCAGTAGGGAATGTTAATTTTACATATCGGTTTGGTTTAACGACGTGACGGCACAGACAAACAGTAAAGAGTTTATTCCCCTAGATTTCGTGAGGATTTGTCTTGTTCTTGCTACGGTAGAAAAAGAGTCAACTTCCGACGTGGACTGGAGTTTGACAAAAGTGACACTGTTCATCATATAGACAGATAAACGTCATTTGGGCTTTGCAAATCGTGCCAATTTGGCAGTAACTGCTGGCAAAAATCCCGTTGGTCGATAAAGAATACAGAAAGCTGACACAATCACCGAACCCCGTCGCTCCAGCTTGACACACACCTGTGTGGAAAGACAATAAACATTATCCACACCTGCCAACCGTCCGCTCGGATAGTGTAATGGTTAGCACGTCTGCCTCGCGCGCAGAAAGTCCCGGCTTTGATTCCCTGTATGGGCGAAGGACAAATGTCCCTGTGCCCTCAGCAGCTAAATCAGTACACTAAGCCGTCTGATTAGAGGGAAGATAGCCATTCAAGGGGGTGGTCATAAAAAACTTGTAACTGGATTCGACCAAACTTGAATACTTACAAGGATCACTAAGCTGATACATGCAAAGGAAACCGGGACCTCGTCACCGGTCATTTCTGCTACAATAGGAGTTGTCTCTTAAGAGGCGGACGCTTTACTACTATATGTATTCACTCGTGTCCGTCCGTCTGTCT
Source organism: Architeuthis dux (assembly GCA_006491835.1). Taxonomy (NCBI): domain Eukaryota; kingdom Metazoa; phylum Mollusca; class Cephalopoda; order Oegopsida; family Architeuthidae; genus Architeuthis; species Architeuthis dux. Next base: position 6,799,206 of record VCCN01001050.1, on the reverse strand, counting down.
GTCAACACAATAACTTTAAAATGAATTTCAGTGCAATTTTGTGGAAGGTGGGCAATGCGCTACGGGAATCTTGGGGCCTATCAAGGTTTTTTTCAATTGAGAAATCTTTTGTTAGCTCTGACATCGGAGAAGGCATAGGTATTCACTTTTGTCTGTTCATCTATCAGTATCTCTGTTTATCCACACAATATCTCAAACAATGCTCAATGAATTTCAATTACATTTTGTGGGAATGCGGGCAATGGGCATCGGAAGAAATTATTAAACCTTTGTGAGGATCTAGGGATTTTAACTCTTCTGCATCGTATCTACGTATCCAAATCACACAATATCTCCAAAGGTTCTCAATGAACTTCAATGAAATGTCATGGAAGGGTTGGCAATGGACTACGGAAAAAGGTGATTGGATTTTGATGCGGATTCAAGATTTTTCCGATTTATTTTTCATTTTATTTCATTCATTTCTGTAGTCACTCTTGTTTGTCCATACAATAGCTTCAAAAGATATCATTGGATTATAATCACATTTCGTGGAAGGTTAGGCCATAGGCTAAGGAAGAATTGATTACATGTTTGGGTGGATCCAGGAAACTATATACTGTTACCTCCCATGCACCGTAACTGTATGTGAACTGACTTTCATTCAGTTTTTAATGGAAATGGGTTGGCAGAGTTATGTACTCCCTGGAATAAAATGATTTAAAGAGCAGGAATCGTACTTGCAGAGATTTTAAAAAACCCAGAATGAATGTTAACAGAACTGGTTGCGGCAGGGTGTTTGACCCTGTCGCAACCAGTTCTGTTAACATTCCGACTGAAGATGATTACTGCAACTTTTGTATTGTATATATAATAAATACAAAATTATAAAAATATATAAAACAGTGAAGAGTTTACTTCCCTAAACTAGGTGAGAATTGTTCTTGTTCTTGTTCTTACGGTAGAAAAACTCCAGTCTTCGACTTGGACTGGAGTTTGACAAAAACTATTCGGCCTTCCAATTTGGAGAAAAATGAGACTATGCTGATGGTTTTGAAACCAGTTGAGCGTCCCATTATTAAGTCCTCAGGCCAATCTAATCCAGGGGTCTCTAAAGTTGTCGATATCGACCCCTGGCGTTCGATGGGACTATCCAAGGGGTCAATAAATGCTTAGCGGTCAAAAAGGGGATCTAAAAACGCCTGTTTCGATTGAATCATTTGGGTCAAAAGCTGACAATCGCGCAAGAAATAAAAATAAATATATAAAATACAACTTGCTGATACATATTTCTAATTTATACATAATTAGCTTTCATTGTCTATTTATTTTATATGCTGTTTATTGAGAGATAATGATAATAGTATAGTTATCAAAGATGGTTTTGTTTCGTTTCAGCAAAAGTTTCATTTCGTTTCGCTTATATGCTTTTATATAATTATATTTTCGTTTCGTTCTGCTAAGAAACGAAGCTAGTTTCGTTCGGTTTCGTTCGATTTACCTTTCCTTGTTTTTCTATTTAAAGGAAAAGAACTAAATAAACCGAAACGAAACCATTCGAGTGGCATTCAAACTCAATTGTTATAATTTGCGAGATTCATTTTGACAAATATCGCTCTACGGTAAACACACATGGACAGATGTTTATAAAGCTTAGCAATTCCGACACAAGGCCAAAATACAGTGGCATCCAATGTAGGTCAAACCCATCAGCAATGATTTACAAGTTTAAACACCCTGAAGATATTTATAGGGCTTTGCATAGACTGGCATAAGCTATCAGAGCACTAAGCGATGTTTTACAAAACTAGGCTCTCTAAAGTTATTCATAGGGCTTAGCTTAGACCATAGGCCCCCAGACTTTTAGGAAAGTGCACGTCTACCTTATAAATTTTGTTGTACACGCTTAGGGTCGACAAGAGAACAAGGATTCCATGAACGAGTCTAAAAATGTTTTTCAAGATGCATCTCGTAAATTATAACTATTGAGTTTGAGCCATCATTGGATGCCACTCTATTATAGGTTTGTTCAAGGCTGAGGAGATACTAGTGTCATAAAGAAATACGAGACTAGGGGTATGAATACATCTTGGATATATGAAGATAAATAATGATATATAATATGGTGGCACAGTAGTGCTATATACGGTTGAACAGAGAAGACGAACATGGCTTGATAAGTTGGAGATCCTCTTAACATCCGGCATTCAATTTGATTGTATGTACTTGTTATAATATATTGAACCTTCAGTTATGTATTACATTTAAGTTGTTATATAAATTGTCTTTTTCGCAATATCCATTGTTATATCTTGTGAATGATATGCTCTATAATAATTACCTTTAGGGTGCCTGCCGTAGAGCAATTATTATCTAGATAGTCTCGTAAATCATTGCTGTTGATTTCGAGCCTCGCCATTGACTAAGTTAGTTCTGTTGTTTGGTTTTGGTCACTTGCAAGTCTTCGCTCATAATTGTGTATTTTGCCATATTGGGGCTGGCCCTATGCCACAGTAGGCTTAGTCCTATAAATATATACACAGAGCCGCACATACAAACACGCGCTCGCACGCGCGTGAACATAACGTCTTCTCTACTTATAGGTAAGTGCGCGTTGCCTAACTGTTAACGGCATGGAGAATGGAATCGATGAACCGAGTTCAAACACCGGCTGGGACAGTTTGCATTCATTTTGCACTAATGACTTCAAGGAATGCGTGAATCCACTTCTCCCCCATGGCTTTGGGTAAAGAGCAGGATAGTTGGAGCCCTTTATCCCTGTAAGGCAGTACATCTAGTATCCCTGCCCCATAAAAACACACGGTGGCTACAAGCAATGATTTGATCTCCATGGATCGTTCGAGAAATGGGGACCAAATCATTGCGCCATGTGTTGTGCGATATAGGAATAACCGATCTGAGCGTGTTTCTTTTGTAAACATGAAACTATTAGATTGATGCAAAAGTTGACAGTACCATTTTCAGTTAGGAAAATGTTAGGAAAATCCCAAAGGTGTCATTGGAGTTTGCTCAGCTGTATATTTTAAGAATTATTTGCATTGATGTTTTGCTTTATTTTGATTAAACCATGGTTTGATATGAATGCACATTTTACACTGTTTACTCTTCATAATATGGGAAAAATAGCTGATACATTTCAAAACGTTTATTTTAACATATTCATACACCTTTAGAATTGACTGAATTTGGACCAAAGATTTCTGATTTTTGTACATAACTTTTCAATGTTCAATCTTGTTTCAATATACTTTTGCTTTTTGTATTTTTTAATCTTTGGTCCAAATTCTGTCAATTTTGGAGCTGTATGTCAAAATGACCTTTTTGAAATGTATTAGACACTTTTCGCACTCACTGTATATTCAGTGGCCGTGCTTTTCCGTGTCGGAAGTGAGATCACGTTACTTAACGTTCGCCTGGTGCAAAGAAGGTGATACATGTGGTCTAAACTAAGCCACGTGAGTAGGATGACGAGAGTAGCAGTGAAGGGCTGGCACGAGGATACCAGACCCCTGAGGAAGACAGACGTCCCTATTAATGCAACCCAGAAGGGGTGTTCTCCCCCACATAGCCTTTCCACGTATAATCCGCTACCATACAGAATCCGCAATCCCCTATTAAGCTTCAATTTCGAATGAAAAAAGCATTATCCCGTGTATACAATTACGTATACAAATGTGTATAACAGTTATACTTCCATAGATAATGCGCACCTGGACAGTTTTAGCTCAAACCTTTTGGAACAAAATACGGATTTTACATGGTGAAATACGACAGTTGAAATAATCAGACGAGGTTTAAAGAAGAAACTTTGCCCCTTGTTCTAAGTATATTTCTCTCTCCAACCAAATTCTAAATTAAGAACTCAGCAACCAAAAAACTAGGGATGCTGAGTTGTGTTTCGGCGCTCCTAACCCTAAGATGACAACCACCGGCCTACGAAGAAGTACGGAGTTGAACCAGTATATATATATATATGTGTGTGTGTGTATGGCTCTTTTCGTCTTGGCAGGCGGTATTAGCAGCTTCAGGACTTTGAGCTGCTGTGGCTGGGCACTTAGTATGGAGGAAGTGCTGAGCCCAAGTTCCATTTCCCCCGTCTCGAACCATGCTGAAGGCTTCCAAAGGAAAGAAGTGCTCAATACTTTCGGAGATCAGCATGTCTGCAGGAGATGCCGCTCCAGCTGGTTGCGGCACCTGGTATTCCCAGACGGTTATCCATCTAGGTACTGATCAGGCTCGACGTTGCTTAACTTCTGTGATCTTACGAGAACCGGTGTATACAACGCGATATGGCCGTAACTAGCAGTTTATGGCATCGGTATCTTAAGAAGATACATTAAGGCATTCCGTCGGAGTTGTTGACCCACGTCTACCATATCGTAGAAATGGGGAAACCTGCGTAGGAGAGGGGATTCTAGTGCTGGAAGGGGTGCACAGACCACCAGCAGCACTATCTTGGCTCACACAGTCATAGTACGATGGTACGGGTAAACCCTAGACGAGCAGTCGTTGTGCAGAGTTGCAGGATAATGCCGGATCTTCCGTCTTTTGATGTCCACCTATCGTAGCTCTCCCCTGCGGTTTGTCAAGGGTTGTCTCCCCCAGCCTTCTATCTTCCACGGGTGGTTAACAAGTGCTACACCTTGGCCATGGATGACATTGAACTGTGCAAAGCAGACCCGTTCAGCACCCTGAGGTATCTTTACTTACTCACATACCAAACCCTACGAAGAAATAGGAAGAAGAAGCAGTTGATGTTGAAGATGATTTGAATCAAAGTTTGTTTATTATATTGTTGTTTCGCAACTTGCATTTATTACTAGATGAAAAATGGGTTCATTACAAGGAACCGAAAAAGATCATGATAAGATCCAGAAGATCTGGGGAAAGTGTGCAGCGGAAGCTAGGAAATACATCACTGAAACTTATGGTGATGATTCAGTAGGCGCAAGCAGGTTTAAGGAAGGGTTTGTTAAAGAAAGCAGATGTTTAGCTCAAAGACGAGATAGTCTCTGGAAAATATTAGAACTTCTATGAAAGGTTCCTCCAATTCATAGAAGATAAGGCACAAAAAGGGTCGGCCCAATGTACTGGCAACACAGGCAAGTGCTATGAGGCGCCTCTTATATGTTTGAGACAGTACGACTTTCCAAATACAAATAGAGAAATGAGAAATTGAATAAATTAGACAGACTGAAACTCTAATGATGTGTTGGAACTGTTTTCTTTTATCTAATTATTGTAATAAACTTTTTATTCCTATAAATGTATTTTTCTCACTGAAAAAACATAAATAAATAGATAAGATAATAATATACTTTACAGGGCGTCAAAGTTCAGCTTGCCCGGGACACCAGGAACGAACCCTGAGGCCTGTCCGGGGCACAAACAATACGTAAACTTGCAGAGAGCTTAGAAGTGAATCAGTAAACTATAGTAAGTCATTTACAAGACTTAGGGAATATTTTAGAAGCTAGAAAAATGGGTTCCACATAAACATGAAGAAAGGAATATTGGTCAGAGTTCAAACACATGACGGCGTTAGGACAATTGCCTCCAAAGGAGAATTTCCCTCTGAGGACAATTTCCTCCGAGAACATTTGGCCCCCAGATACAATATTCACCAAAAGAGTTTGAAATGTGTTAGGTTTAGGTTTAGGATTACGGCTAGGATTAGGGTTAGGGTTTGATGGAAATCCATACAAAATGTTGTATATATTAATGCAAAGCAGCGTAATAATTTATCACTTATTTTATCGTTTGTAACAGCCCTTGGGGGGGGGGAATGTATTTCGGGGAAATTGTCCTTCAGGGGTAATTGTTCTGGTGTCTTTCACACAGACAAAAGTCATTTTGGGACAAGATAGTCACTGGAGATGAAAAACCGATTTATTATGAGAATTTAAAACGAACAAATTCTTGCTAAATCCATAACAGCCTTCAACATCTTAGCTTAAACTATGTCTACCGGGGCAAAATTACTCTTTGTGTCCGGTAGAATTCAATAGGTTTCTTTATTAGGAATTGCTGGCGTCAAGAGAACCTGTACAACTCTACGGGGTGCAATTGGCTCGTTTGAATGAGGCATCGGAAGAGAAAATACCTTCATCTGTGACCAGTGATTCTGTTGCATGATGCAACACGTGACGCTGCAAGTGTATTTTCCAGACTTGTTGCAATCTGAATATCACTTGTCTCTCTCTCCATGCAATAGTCTTTCTTCAGTCAACAGTTCCAACAATTTCAAGATATGAAAAGATTCTTCGAAGAATTCATCTTATCCAAACTGGAATCGCTTTTTCATAATAGAATACACAATTTAGCTGAAAGGTCGCTGAAAGGATAAATGACATTCTGGAACAGTGCTTCTTAAACTAGTGATTGCCTCCCCCCCCCCACACACACCCCTCCAAGGGCGAATAAACTAATTTGGGAGGTGAATTAAACTAGAGGGTTTAATGACGGGCGAATGACTTAATTTATTCAGGTTCTTATATTTGTTCTCCATTGAAAGAAAGGGTATTGACATTAAATTGGTGGGTAACCTCTTATTGACGTTTAGCGGCGGAGCTGGAAAACCAATATGTTTTCCCTGTCTACCTGTGGTTTTCTAATATCAAAGTAGAAGGATATTTCATAAAATGACTGAAATATAACCTTTTAGGAGAGACCAGGCGAGCTGATGATGCAAACAGAATTATGCACAAATTTATACACCTGAGAGATAAAGCGAAAATGATCAAAACATAAGGACATTTAGTCGCGGGTGAATGACAGTTTGTGATAAAGCCTCGAGGGTGAATGACACTGAAGTAGTTTCAGAAGCACTGGTCTAGAAGACCTCACAACTTGGAAACTGATGAATTGGAAGAATCCTTGAAGGAGGATGCACAAACTAGGGAACTTGTAGAGAAGTTAGAGCTGAATCAGTCAATTCATTTGAGTAACGCATTGGAAAATACAAGGTCTGTCCAGAAAGTGTTCAGTCGTTTAATACTAACGAAAAGTAGCCTACCCAAGGCAATGTCATCTTAGTTCTCTTCAAAGTACCCCCCTTGGGAACTCATACACTTATCCCAGAACCCTTCCACCTTTTAAAAGTATCCGCAAAGGCTGCTTCGTAGCGTTCTCCTTAATCTTGTCCATGGTCTGAAACCTTTTTTTGGGAGGAAAAGCTAGAAGTTACAGGGAGCTATATCTGGACTATAAGGGGGTTGCTAACTTGGGTGATGCGTTGTTTTGCCGAAAACCCCTGCATAAAACGTGAAGAATCGGTAATCGTGAATGCGACGGTCGCACAGGACACAAGCTCACTCAATGGCATCTCATTGTCGAATGAAAAACCCCACAGGAGAATGTCTGTTTATGCATGCACAGTAAGGTCGCGTTTAAATGGTTTCCAAGTTAAATCAAGGTTGTGTTGCATTGTCATGCACTCGCTGCATGACTGCATCTTCACATGACTCGTTGTTTCTAGAGACAATCGTTGTGTGCAGCTTGCCAAGACCGGAAGAAAGTGACAAGCGATGTCAACATGAACGAAACGTCATAACGAAAATCGAGAGAGGAGAAAGATTGGAATGCAATCTAATATGCAGACCTCTGTATGTCGAAATAGGGTGCAACACATTGCTATCACGTCACATGAATTGATGTGAGTTCACGAAAGCTTTAATAATGTACATGCCAGTTTAACGCCTATTTGAATTGCTGGGAGACACACTGCTGTAACGACTGTAAGACAAGTGATATCACGAATACTTGCTGGTCTGCTCATGTGACTTCACGTCACACATTGAGGTTGTATCTTCTCTGATCTAGACATGGAAGAACTTCTGATCATCATCATTATGTAATATTTGGTGGCCACACACGTGAGGGGAGGGACGTGACACAAGTATGAACCCTACTGCTGATTTCCATGGTTTTGAGGCCTCGTGAGCTTGCACGAGTTCCCGTGACGTGATAGCAATGTTTTCCCGCCTTTAGTGTCATAAAACCTATGGCTTTGCGCGACGAACATTCTCCTGGGGTGCACCTTCGAGCTTCTGTGTCGAAATACCTCTTAGACGTCGCATGTGTGTACAGGTCAATTGAATGTGCATTAAGACTGTTCGCTCTTGTGTGTGGATCTGAATGCAAAGCGAAAGTTGTGAAGAGTGAATATCGATGCAAACCAAGCTGACTTCCCTTCCAGGTGAAACAAATGACAAAATCCATCTTCAAAGATCGTAACGTGTAATTTATCTATCCAGGCGCAAAACAAACTGCAAACTGCTTCAAAAGTATGTTGATATCTTTCGGGCTGATATATACTCGAAAACTCCAACTCTCTCTCACTCTGTGTCTCTATTTATCTCTGTCTCTATTTCTCTCTGTCTCTTCCTCTCTCTTTCTTTTCATCACGGAAAAGTAGCAGCTCTAGATCCAGCTCTCGCCAACTATAGCCAACTGACACCAACTCTATTTTTATTAAGATCTCAGAGGTTTTGCTCATCCCAAAATTAACATCTCCTTCTGCCAATCAGGCAATGCGATTGATTGACCAATCACGAAGTAGCTTTTCATACCAAAGCCGTCTCTCACCTGAAAATGTTATCTCTTCCTGTGTCGACCGGTCTGTCCTCTTGAGATTTCATCTATTAGATGTCTTTTTCGGGCTGGGAAAATTCCTTTATGAAAACCTTATCTTTTTAATGAGTGCGATCAAAACAATCCCTATAGACAAAAAAAATCTCCATCCCAAACTTAGAATCAGATCACAGGTTGAGGTACACATCCGCAAACATACATACATGTTGCCAAAAATATGAATATGTTGCCGTCTAAAGATGAGTACACCACTACGAAAAGACTTTTTGGCAACAGAGTTTCAATGCTGTAGAGTTTGGTCATAAATAATACCTGATAATATCAGTTTTGATTGTGCATTGTTCCACTAGAAATAATATAATCCTGCTATGTTTGGTTTAGAAGACAAATAACTTTCTATTAAAAAGTGGTAGGAGTGTACTTATTTATGGGCGATGCTGTATATCTATAACAGATTTTATAAAAAAACGCTGGAAACTTTTGCATCATTCTAATATATCATCATTAACAGCAGCAACAGGCATTACATATCCACTGCTGAACCAAGGCCTTTCCAATCTCTTTCCATACCGATCGTGCCATGTCTTACCGGAAAACCTTTATATTTCTTCTCTCCATCCTTTGTTTGATCTTCTCCCGTTGCGTTTGCCATCGCTTAATCAATTGGATCAATTAATTGCATCAATTAACCAACCTTTATACCATCTGTTATCCTTTCTTTTTGCTAGGTGTCCTGTCCACCTACATTTTCTCTTAGCCACAAAGAATATTTGAACAATCTACGATTTTTTTTTATTGCATTGCACTAATATCAGAAACATCAGATGAGTTACAAAACATGCTAATTGATCCGAAAGGGAAAGCCTCAAAGTAGGATTCACGATGAACAGAATTAAGACAACAGTTATGTTCAGCTGTAACATCCCAAGAACGATCATTAAAAGTAGAAGAGGTTTAGAGATACATCTACTTAGGACAGTTGATAAAATTATAGGAAACCATGAAATTGGAATAACATTACTTATAATGAAAGCATTTAGCAAATATTGAGACCAATATGCTTAAAATGTAATGTGTTCAATGAATATATAATACCAGCTATAATGTACGGGTGAAAAACATGGAAACTAACAGAATAACATTAAAAAAGGCCCAGTCACTCAAAGATCAATGGAAAGAGCAATGCTAGGAATAATTATAAGAGACAGACAAAGATCAAGAGATCCAAGAGCTGTCAAATGTAAAATATATCAATCTAATAAATGGGCAGCAGTTAAAACGCGAACATACTATTTCCTTGACCGTTACTTATAGGAAAAACGTCTATTTCTCGCATACTGACCCTATTTTTCTGAAATTAGCTCTAAGCCACATTTAGGCTTTTACGAAAAAGTTGATAAGCGGAAATGGCGTTCAGCGTTTGTTTTGCATCAAGCCGTTATAGAGGAAGCGTACACCCTCTTCCTTTCTCTTCTACACCACATACTCTTGTACCCCAACGACTCCAACTTCCAACGACTCTCGATGGTTTTGTCAGACTCCAGGACACAGTCCGGAGTTAACTTTGTTTTCCTATTGTCAAACTCCCGGAGAAAGTCAGGAGTTGACTTTGTTTTCCTACTGTAACAAGAACAAAAAGAACAATCCTCACCAAAATTAGGGATTTAAACCGATTCCCATACCGTGATCCGAACACACGACCAAGTGATCGGTAGCCGCCTATATTACTGACTGTGCTAAATTGTCAAGTCTTAGATATTAGCAAACATGTATCATACACATACGCATTGGCTTCTTTATTTCTAACAAATAAATATAGAAGAAAATGTTTTTAATATTTTGTTTAATGTATTATATATACAATACAAACGTTGCAGTAATCATCTAGAATAGAAGTAGGAGTGGAGTTTGACCCTACAGCAACCAGACTTGTTCTCTATATAAATCTACGGTAATTGTTTATTCGCTTTACGCTATTTCGGCTTGCGATAGGTTTTTATAGGAACGCTTTACTTTCGTATACAGAGGAAACCTATTTGTATATATAAGTAAGAGGTGTTACACCGTCTGTCTGCCTGTCTCTCTGTCACGTTATAGAAACCACCTAAACATGGGCCATGGGGAGGTTTTTGAAATAAAAAGTTTTGAGAAACATTTTTTAAAGTTTCTATTTACTATTTGACTATAATGCTAAACTGAACCCTTTCCGTTCTATATAAGCATATATATATTTCCCCCATTTTAAGGGGTCAAACGTGAAAGGAGGCTGTTTCCCCCCTTTAAAGGGACAAAAGTAAAAGGAAACTTTCCCCCTCTTAAGGGGCCAAAAGTGAAGGGAGGCTGTTTCCCGCCTTTAAGTGGTCAAAAGTGTAGGTACCTTTTTTAACCTTCAAAAATGAAAGGAAACTTTTATTACAAAGTTCTAGCTCTTTATTTTGCTCCTTAAATATGTAACCCAGCGTAGACGGGTACTTCACCAAGTATTTATAAATAAATAAATGTGTGTATATGTTTAATAGAATTCCTATAAAGATTGTTAATAACTGCAGACCTCGAATAATGCCATAATCTCCCATTTTCTGACACTGTGGAACAAATCAGTACTGCTGGGTAGTGTGATCGATCCTCAGATGTCTCCGGGAAAAAAGAAGAATGTGTTGCGGAGAGAGAATGTTGCATACCATGAGAAATAACCCATTACTGGGAACGAACAAAGTCCTTGCATCAAATGAAAATAATCCAGTGGAATTTTTATTTTAACACCCTTAGTTTAATATCTGCGGTTGGTCAAAGAATTAGCAAAAAAAAGCCCCCACCCCTGAAGGACCCATAACTTCCAAACCACATACAATAGCGGTTAAATGAAGTCAGAAATGGCTTATTTGGGTGGGAAACTACCGAGATACTAGACTTTAGTTATGAAGGGTCAAATTTGGCAAAAGCATGTTTGCGGCTCGCGAAATGCAAATTTAAGCAGATTTCAATGTGTCATGACTTCTGAACCGTTGTTCAATCAAGCGGAAGTTTGCTGAGTTGATTTAACTCTATAAAAGGTGTCACCTGGTGAGATCTCAAGGGTTATAATGCTTTAATTTATTGATACTTTATATTCGGTTGGAATACTTCTGAAAAGAAATCTCTGAAATGTGTAGCAGTTTAGCCAAGTTAGATATTAATAGGATCTTTTACATTTGTAGGAATGAAAGAGGATAATTCAGCAACGTTTAAACCATTTTTTAAAACTGACTACGTTACTTTTCATGCATTCATAAAACACGTACAATGTTGGGTTTTTACAGTAATGATCCTATGTTTTGATCATCAGAAATGTATTTAATGGTTTTAAACTCTATGTTTCAATGTTTTACACATGACAGTACACCAACTGAATATAATCCAGCGGAATCTTTGTTTCTACAGCCGGCCAAATATTTAGTAAATCCCGCCAAAAGGTAATTTCCCTCCATTTTGAAGGACCCATAACTCGTAAACCACATAGAATATAGATGAGATGAAGCCAGAAAGGGCTTCGTTGGGTGGAGGGGTACCAAATCCCAGCTAGATATCATCTAGATAGCATAGTCACTAGTGTGAAATTTGGCAAATCATGCTTGCGGCTCGCGACGTGTC
>VCCN01001050.1:6769104-6779441 GCA_006491835.1 Architeuthis dux | reverse complement strand
GCTTCTCGGATGCAACGATGGTTCGAATCCCAACATTTCAATAAAGCGTAAACTGCTGTAATTGGCCGTTGGCTGGCTGCCACCCTTCTCCCACTTTAACGTCTAACTACCTCTCCCGCTCTCTGTTTACCTCCCCATGTCCGGCGGGGCAGCCAGAACCACGACTGCCTTTGGCCAAGATTCCTTGCCGACTACTGAGTCCAACGTATTTTACCGCCAACAGAATCAAACTCTTTGTCTAACGCTTCGGCCAATCAGAAACGCGAGATTTCAAAAACCCTGTGGAAGGGCGTTTGATTGGTTTACTACATCTAACATCTTCATCTAACCCTACTTGCTTGCAAAATTATTCCTGCCTGTATTATTTTACAATTAGTCTTGCTTTTACTGAATCTGTGATCACTAAACCGAAATAATTTTATGGAGATTGCATATTATCGTTAGAGGATCGTTGGAAAAAGTATATTGCTTCAAATGAATCATAATTAGATTAAATATTCACTGTTTTCTGTTGTTTATATCTTCCTTCATCTTACTATTCAAAAACGACACTTTATATGTAACAGCCAAGTATGTAGTTTTTTCAGGTGATAAATGATATTTATTAATAGTCTTAGATGCTTTTTTTGTAGTCTTGCTTAGGCTGATTATAAAATGTCTATCTCAGTAATTGTGAAGCCTTTTATTATTGGCACACATCTATACAATGTTTTTCATCTGGTAAATCCTACTTTTAATAGTTTTAAAGGCCTTTATAGCTTTATCATATGAGTTAAAGTTGGTCACCGCTAATATTTAGGTGTGTCATATCAATTTGACATTTGGAGAGGGAACACGCCAAACAGTGGTTCTTAAACAAGGGGCCACACCCCACAAGTAGGGCGTGGGTGATTTCCAAAAGGGGCGTGAGTCCGCAGAAAAAAGTAAGCATTTCTCTAATTATATTAAGAACTTCTCTAATAAGTGTTTCCATAATATCGTGATGAACACAATATATTACAAGACTGGCTGCTGCAGTGTCAAACTCAACTCCTACTTCTATTTCAACTGAAGATGAATACTTTTGTATAATATATATAATAAATAGAAAACTATAAAAAAATGTTTTTTTCTATATTTCTTTATTTATTAGAATGAAATAAGCCCATGCGTATGTGTGCGATACATTTTCGTTACTATCTAAGTCATGTCAATTTAGCTCAGTCAGTTAGACACCCGGCTAGCGATCACTAGGTCGTGAGTTCAAATCACGGTAAGGAAATGGGGATTTTACATAACAGTTTACATCCAAAATGCTGGTCAGGGTTGTTCTTGTTAGGAAGGTAAAGTCACCTCCTGACTTTGCTTGGAGTTTATTTTCTTCACATATTTGAAGCATCCATTTCAAACTAATCCTTTGATTGAAGATGTGAGGGGGCGTGGAGACTAGGGCAAACTACTAAAGGGGGCGTAGTGGTAAAAAGGTTAAGAACCACTGTGCGTTACTTGTATGTGTGTTTGCGTGTGCGAAAAGATAGATAGATAGATATCTATAGTGGATTTAGAGTAATCGTCATCAAGGACGACCAACAAAGAAAAATAGTTATTAGACTAATATGAACAAATGGATTTAACGTGAATTGACAGAAAATCAGAATTGTTTTGAGATATGCTTATCATTACTTGCAACAGTGGCACAACTATTCATCGGATTACGTTTCATCGAAAACGCAAACTAGGCACACCATGCACAAATGTATGTATGTGGCATGTGTGCACGTGTGGATGTGAATATGTGGTATATGTGTATTTGTGTATGTTGTATGTGTGGGCGTACGTGGCATGTGTGTGCGCAGGTGTGTATATGGAAGTGTGTGTTTGTGGCGCGTATGTGTATATGTTTCGTTTTAGTTCGATAAAAGGTCCTGGTACCCTTGCAACACGGCGACCTTGAAACGTTTCATTACTTGTGATAAAAAATGTGTCTATTGGAGAATTGCTTGTGAAGCATAGGGCCGCTATCCCGTTTCAGTAGCAAGTAGTTTTTACGGGGTGGAGTTGCTAACCGCACGCCCAAACTGTAGTTCTTTTTCTGTCAAAGTCAAAGTAACCTTCTCTTGAATAGACCTTACAGGGCTGAAGGGCCCTAACTGCTTTGCTATTTACCCATATCTGGGGGAGAAGTGGATTCAGACCTTTCTTAAGGGTATTAGTGCGAAGTGAACGCAAGCAGCCTGTGTCGAAACTCGAACTCATTTCGCCGATTCAGTTTCCGTTATGCTACTCCACACTTCATGTTAAAAAAATAGTGTTTTAGTTTTGCTCGTCAGAATTCCTACATTTTATATGGTAAAATGTAATATAGGAAAAATATATGTACGAAAAAAAGGTGTTAGTGGCGTAGCGGTTATGGAATCGGCGAACCGAGTTCGAAATCCTGTCGGGGCAGTTTACGTTCACTTCACACTAATGCTCTTGGGAAAGGCATGAATCCATCTCTTCTCTGCTCCCCTCCCTAAATATGGGTAGAACGGTAGGACAGACTGGGCTCTCTACCCATGGGAAATCAGCCAGTCTTAGAGAAGGACAGCACATATTTCAAACCAGCGAGTGGATGCCAACTCTGACAGCCTTCCGGCTGCTCATGCAGGCTAGCTGATGTCAAACGTATGCGCTCCACTTTCCTTTGGACTACATCGGCGAGGCCGTGAGGGCGATCCGGTTGACTGGACATCCCAAGATGTCCATACGCCCCTGGGGAGGGTCACTTCATTGTCTTTCCACAGAAGGAGGCCTTCTTTGTGATCTGTTGAAGAAGAATATGCTTATCAGGAATTTGTGGAGCCAGCAGGATTGTCTTCTTGTATGAATTTAAATTGGGACCCAACGCAACTGAAGCCCAGAGAAACATCAATTTCGCATTTGGAGAAGGAACTGATAACGAGCGAACAATTCAATGGCGGTTTTAAAAGTTTCGCTCCAAATACTAAAGTTGTGCTTAAAGGAAGGTCAACGATGGCGACTAATTCAGAAAAATCGCGGAAGATAACCCTAGAAGAGGAGTCCCCAGACCTTTTAGACCATCGACCACTTCATATCTCTCCGATCCATACACAATACATAAATAAATAAGTAGACTTGCAGTTTCCATATGCATTAGTGAGGGAAACTGCATACCAGACCCTGTGAGATTGTTGTTCTGTATCTCATTCCCATGTGAATATCACTCTTAAAATATAAGGACACTATTCAATAGATTCCCGGTATTCATCGACCCCCTTTTAACCCTCAGGCATTTATCAACCCCTTAGATTGTCCGATCGACCCCAGTGGTCAATATTGACCACTTTGGAGACTCCTGCCATAGAACTAAAGTCTTTCAAGTCTTTCGAAGTCTTTCAGCAAACATTGGAGTTTCTCATGGTTGTTTTCTTGTTATTCGACTGCTATAGAAAAAGTGAAAAGGTGTGTATTATACTCTATCAAATACAATTATAAATCTGGCGATGTTACTATCCTATTATGTGCGTATGAAGTGTTAGATGACAATGATTCGCGATTTAAATTGATTTAAGTAGATGTGTATTATATTGTATCATTTACTATTGTAAATATGGCTATTCTACTGTTGTTTCATGTTATAGCACATACAGTGTCGGCTTCGTGAGGATTCATGATTTGGTGCTATTAGGCTAAATTGCAATCGGTGTCCTTTATATTCCCTCATTTGCATTATAGTGCATTCTTTCTTCCTTGCTAGACAGAGCTTTTCTGGAAAAAGGATATTTTCTAGAGTTAGGCTGATAACATTTTAAACAGCTACATAAAGAAGTTGACCCCGAGAACAAATCTTTAGTGTAGTAGAAATCCCTGTTATGGAATGATAGCTAGTTGAAAATGGAAGAAATGATTCGGCCAATGTAGTCCTTGTTCTTGGTTCCATAATGACTGAATGAGTAAAGCTATTGAGTTACAGGACTTCATTAAAGACACAGAAGAAACTGTGGACAAACTCAGAGCAACATTCGAAATTGTCGAGTGGGATACTTTTCCAAGATTGCTCAATTGACATGGAACTCTTTAGTAGTTTAAATGTCTCGGGGAAAAAACCCTTATCCACCCGATCAACATTAGAATCCAGATTAGAATTATACGCCCAAAGGTACGCTAGAAGAACACCGTCTCACGGGTGGCAATGCCCCCCCCCCACACACCCACACTTCAGCCAAAGTTTTATTGGCTAAGATATCCTGGGCGATTAGATTCCATCTACTATCCACGCAGGTCTCATGTTACTGCATATAAAGAGTTGTCCATTCACGAATATATCAATTGTATTATGTCCGCTTTAACTCTGTTCATCTCTCTCTCTCTCTCTCTGTCTCTCTGTCTGTCTCTCTCTCTCTGATGTTATCGATTTTCCTATCTTTCGTTCTCAATCGTATTCTGTTAATGTGTCTATCGATCACAGTCTGTTAATCTATTCCACTTGAAATTTCTTTTGTATTCACAAAACAATAACATACACTCAAGTGGTTCTTTGGACGATTGAATCCCTTCCTGTTGTTTGTGTTTTTAACGATCCATTCTTCGGTCTTCTTCAGGTGTAAAATCCGAGTGTGATGGGGGTAAACAGAAGTTTTTAATACTCGGAATTTACACCTGAAGAAGGCCGAATAATGTCAACAACACAAACAACAAGAAGGTGTTCAATCGTCCGAAGAACCATTTGAATGTTAATGACTCTTCTCAAAACTATAGGAAATATCAATCGACTGTCATTTTAGAAATCTTTCGGGCGTTTAATCTGTCTCTTAGGTCCTTAAGGATTCGATATCATTCCTATCATTTCACTTTTCAATCACAACTAATTTAGCTCGCATTGATATTGCAGTTTCTTCGACTGATGCATTTTCGTATTGTTTCCTTCAGTTTCGCTGTGTTGCTCATTTATAATTTAATTTTCTCTTTCTCCTCATCTTTACTTTGATATACGATTACCGTATATACTCGTGTATAAGTCGAGCAAACATCTGGCCAGAAATTGAGTCGACCTATACATGAGTAATAATTTATGGTTGAAATTTAAAGTTAATCGGAGGGACTAGTTGCAACCCTTGGCATCAAAAAAGCATAAAATAAATAAGTAATTTCGTGACCACAGATCAAGGGTAGACCTATACACGAGGTCGACTAATACACGAGCATATACGATATTTACAAAAATTACTATTCGTTTGTTTGTTTCCTCTTTTTATCTTTGTTTTTTTCTTATTCCCTTTTCTTTAACAGTGACATTGCTGATCACAAATCCTGGATGAAGAAAAAGAAGAAATAAAAACAGCTGATTTAAAAAACTAAAACAGCCAAATCGAACCAAGCAAAGAGAAACGAAACTATTTCCACGATTGTTTTATGGCGTAAGTTATGTAAAAGTTGTCGCCTTTTCAGTTTCCTTTTTTATTTTAATTTGAGGAAATGATGAGATCGCGCTGTCTCGAAGGTGTCACGGACATATTCTTGCCCGGAATTGGTTGGCGTGTATTGTCCTATTTAAGCTGACCGCTTTAATCAACGTCAAGAACGTAACGGACGTAACCGAGACAGCCGGATTAATAGAGAGCGAAACATTCGAACAAACAACCAAACAACAATGTTAATAACAGCAGCGCCAATAAAACAGTAACAAAATTGTTTTTATTTCGCAAAAAAAAAATATATAATAATTACAGAGATAACCGAATTTAAAAAGATAAAAACACCAGTCAAACAGGATCAAAGATATGCCTGTGCGTAAACTGTAAAAAAAGAAAGAGAGAGGAACCAAATTGTTACGAATAAAGAAAACCAAAGCAAAAACTTTTAAAAAAATAATTAAAAAAAAAGATATTTAATGAAAATAAAACTAAAAAAATCGAAAAGATAATTTGTAATTGGAGTTGTTAATACAACAGAAAAATACAAAATAATAAAAAAAACAAATCAATGGCGGTAAAGAAAATAAATGCGTACCAAGTACACGTTGAGGCACGTCCACATCATACGAACGTCTATAATTAAAGGCATGCTGGGATATATGCATAACAGGATCCTAAAAGGCACATCAAGCATTATGGGATTTTGAACCCCAAGAAAGCAATAAGGGAAGAAAAAAACACCTTATTCATCTGTGTGTATATTTATTTGTACTCATATACATTCAAATCCATGGAGTAAGAAGATGTTTCCAGAAACCCATTATGGATAATAGTTACCTTGGAGGAGTCATTTCACAACCAAGATTGCTTCCGTAATTGCACGACTGTTTACGAAGTTTCACGATTGTTTACGTAATCCATCGAGTGTTTACGTAACTCCAACGATTGTTTATATTTCTTTTTACAGTGGTACTAGAGAAGATTACATTTACAAAAGCAACGGCAACCACAAAAATAGAAAACCTTTTTTTTTGAAAAGAAGAAAAACCTACCAAAAGATAAGTAGAAGGCAAGTAACCCCCAAAGAAAAGAAAAAACAAAACAAAACAAAAAAGCAAACAAAAAAAAAAACAAAAACAAAAAAAGCAAAGGGAAAAACACTAACGAACCAGTATTATGTGTTGAGCATTGTAAAAACACTGACCAATTATATCAACAAAAGAAATCACGTGACACTCGACACCATGTTGGAGTGAGCTTATACAAAATGCATTAAGGGTCACTTGGTATTATTATTATTATTATTATTATTATTATTATTTGATTGTTGTTATTATTATTATTATTGATGTTTTAGTTTCGATTTCTTTTTCTTCTTCTTTTTTCGTTTTCATATTTTGCATTATTGTTGAAACATTAGCAAGCAAATGTCTCATTCATATTACTAAAAACCGGTTCCCCGTTTTATGTTTTGCATTAGTGTTGAAACATTAGCAAGCAAATGTCCCATTCATATTACTAAAAACCGTTTTTGCATTAGTGTTGACGCATTAGCAATTGAATTCCCATTCATATTGCTGAGAACAATCGTAGCAAAAATCAATCAACAAAAATAGATAGACAGAAAACACCATCAACATAGCAAAAAAGAAGAAAAAAAACAAAAACAAAACTCACCCACAATCTTGTACATATATATTTACATCCAATTATTAATACCATTAAAAAAAACATTTTTTAAAAATTTCTACAAAATATGGCTGTGAACTCAATTTAATATTCAACGATTTTTTTTCATCGATCTATTTCGTCCGAAACTTTTGAACCAGAATTAAAAATTACAAAAAACAAAAAACAAAACATATCTGGTTCAAAATTTAAATCAACTACTGGCTATCCCTGCATCAAATATATATGATAAAAGGTACAATTTTGAACAAAAACAATAATTTAAAATAGTTATGACATAAGATATATATCATATGTTCCTTTGTATGCACGTACTCTTTCCAAAAAAAGAAAAACATATATCAATATATATTCAATCTACCTTGTGCTGAGCACCGAGCGTAAACATATTCAAATTTATCAAATTATAACTACATATATTAATGTATTCGCAAACATTCACATGTCAATATAAGTAAAACACAATATATGAATGTATACAATTAGATATAGACATAAACATAAATCTGTGTCTGGAATGTATGTGTGTGCATCATCTTTTTAAGTTAACGCCTTGTCTTCATTCTGTCTTCAGCACACTGCTGTGACCTATGGCTGTTTTCCAACAATGCCATTTAGTCTCTAAAACAAAGTTAACATAATTGGTAGCAGAGTTATAATTCGGGTTTTCTGCGTTCACTCTTTAATTACGTTCTCTCATTTATTGGTATAAAACCTTCAAGGTTGAATGCTGTTCATAAACCAATCGTTAGAGTTATTTAGAGTTACTTAAACCTGACTGGCCTTGCTGTTTGCATGTCATCTATGTAGTTGACATTCAACCTGGTTCGACCTGCTCAGACTATCAATCGTCCGATCGTATCGAATAAGGTCACCGGACTTTCGATTCGATTTGTGTGTACGTATTAATAGATCAACATATAAAACAGACAAGAAAATAATATATCTGTAACTACGTATATAGTAGTTATCCACTTATGTAATACACAAAGTGTATGTCTATATTTATGTCTGTAACATCCCTAGTGAAATAATTATAATATTTTTTACTTAAGAGTTACTTCTCTTAGAAGACTATTTCATTATTCCGTAAATTGTAAGAGAAAGATGATTGTACACAATACTATTTATATTTTGTGACAATTACTATTCACTTAGTTTCACATCTTCTCTTTATATTCTAAGCGTTTGCGTTGTTGCAAAATTAATTAAATATTGCCCTCATTTCTTTACGGAAAGAGTAAACTAGTATATAAATATATATTAGCGTATAGAGAACGTTAACAAAATAACCCGTTCGCTTATCTAAGTTTATCATAGACTGGCCAACAGAGATCCCAGTTTAAATGATATCAGTAAAATAGCGTCGGTGTACAGTTAGATATCTACATCTACTTCCATTCCGTTGCCTGATGTATGTTCTAATAAAAACAATGACATGTTATGCAAAATGCAAAAATCGTTACCTAATAAATTCTATTAAGATTTGTATATAATGTAGTTTGTGTAAATAACCTCATTATTTTTGTATTCATTTACCCCGTTTTGTTAGTATAAAACAGACTTGGGGAATTTTATTTCCGAGCTCTATTCTAAAGATATCAATGTAAACACGAATGTATCTACTTGACACATTCAACGACAAAGGACCTTAATTAACGTTTCCGCTACATTAGTTGTTAAACGCCAAACAACGTTTTTTGGAGTTCACGCCTTGTCGTCATTTTTTCCTCAGCACACTGCTGTGACTAATACCTGCTTTCCAACGATGCTATTTAGTCTCTGTTGAATTCCCATTGTTCTGTTATTGGTCTACACACGTCAGCCAAAACAAAAGCTACCACTGAAGGTGTTAATATATGTTGTCCAAAGTTGTTTAAAATTCTGTTATTGACAGATAATATTTTTTTAGGGGGAAAAGGATATTTGTATCAATTTGGAGGGAAAAGGGTGTAATATCTTCTCTTTTTCTCTGTTGTTTTTGTGGTTATTTCGACTCCAAAAAGCAAAAAAAAAAGGAACGTTTAAAATTTTTGTTTTCTTTTTGGAAATAACTTACGTCGGTTAGAGGAGAATGCGGTCAACGCGGTGTTATTATGACAGTTGAAAGCCTATTCTTGTTGCTGTCGGTAATCCAAGCGGTTGATGAGGAGGGTCGTTGCAAACTGGTCCCGAACCCAAGTACACGTCAGTTCCCAAAACTAGCAACCCCGTACAGCCAATCGCTGCACCGGCGCCGACATTCCAAAAACGTGCATCGCCATAAGAATCACAATAAGAGGACAATCACTTCCAGCACACGCACCCAGAAACGCTGGACCAATCAACATGGATTATCCAAAGACCAGTTTGTCTCCTGCACAGGAATACTATCGACGTCTCAACGTCGACAAGCGAACGTTAGAAAAAATGCGTTTTGGCATTATCATAACGCTTGGTACATTGACTCTGGTGGCCTGTGTCATCTACATTATCTACAGATGCACCCGCAACCTAATGATAGACCCAAATGAAGAGCTTAAGGAGGAGGATTGCGAAACAGCAGAGGGCACTAGAGGAAGACTTTTAAAAAGAGCGTCAACAACTGAGGTGTGTACCATCTCTAATACAGAGTTCTACGTTTGAAAAAACGAAAATAAATTATATATATCTATATATTAACAATGATTACTAAAAAGCGTAGAGACAATGTCAAGCGTTTTCTTCTAACTGTTGGCGAATCTGGCCAGCATAAATATTTTTAAAAATCGTTTGAAGAAATTGTTCGACATACAACGTAGAGAACAAACAAAAAGGAAGAAAATAAATAAAACAAGTAACAACAATATATATATATGACATAGAAATATGTATATGATGATAAATTCGGTGATTATCACAATCATAAAAAGAAGTATATTAATGTAAAAAAAAGACTTTCTAGAACCATCGAAAGCTTCAAGATTGTTTGATCTTTTAAAGCCGAGCTGAGGCGAACCTGGGTAAAATGTGTGTGTGTGTGAGAGAGAGAGAGAGGGAAAGAAAGAGAGAGCAACAGATTGACTAAGGAGTAGAGGGAAAGAGGGGAGAGTCAAGGGGAGTGAAAGAATGAAGATGAAGAGAGGCACAAAGAAAGATTGATATGGCACATTGAAGATAGAGAGAGGAGAAGAAGATAGAGAATAGTTTAGTGCAGAGAGAAAAACGGAATGAGATATGATAGGAAAGGGGAGAGAAGAGTCAGAAACAGAAGAAAGAAAGAAAACAGACATA
>VCCN01001050.1:6675322-6690494 GCA_006491835.1 Architeuthis dux | reverse complement strand
GTTTGTGCCGCCTTGATGTGACTTAGCCACCAATCAGAGGGGACCTTACTACCTATACATAGACACTCTCCCGTGGGGTTACAAATTATAAAAACATTATTACTCGGCCTGATTGGTGACTGAGATAGGTGCATGTTTCCCAAAGGTACCGTATTCGGTGTTCAAGCCATGGTAATAGGTAGGATTTCAAATATTGATTTTGAGAATTATTAAAAATCGAAAAGCAAGGCAGGTTTTCTCCAAATGGAAATTTGGCGCAACACAACTTCTATTTTTGTCACACTACAGTCCAATTCTGGAGTTGACTTTGTTTTCCTAGCGTAACAAAAAAAAACGAGAACAACAAGAACAATCCTCACCAAAGTTAGGGAAGTAAATTTAACATTCCCGTAACATGATTTGGAACCACTACCTACTGATTGGTGTCTTACGAACTGAGCCAAACTGACAAGTCTTACACATCTACGAAATTCATCTTACAGATACGCATTTCATTCTAATAAATAAATACATTTATACTAAAAAAATATATTTTTATAATTTCTTTATTTATCATATATACAATACAATAGTTGCAGTAATCAACTTCAGTTGGAATTGAAGTAGGAGTGGAGTTTGACCCTGCAGCAGCCAGTTTTGTCTCATTTAGTCTTATGCTAGACTAGGCTAATCCTCATAAATATATACAATATTCCTACCTCTTTTCATTTGGCCTTGTGTCAGATTATGTTTATCTTATTAAATACCGTATATGCAGGCGTGTAAATCAACACCTGAAGCCAAAACAAATCTCTGCAAAACGAGGGGTCAACTTAGACGTAAAGTATAAAATATGAACCTTTACCACAGACTGATAAACAAGTGGAACAGCCTGCCTAACACTCGCTGTGCGCCGCTTACCGCAACTGCCTTGGCACGCCACAAATATTTGAAACTGAAACCCATGTTTGGTAAACTCTATTTACTATAGAAACGGTACTAAAATAGGAACGCGTTACCAAACAGACGGTAATAAAATAGAAACGATCAGCACCACATTTCGGACAGACGATGGACTGTAAACACTGAAATACTAAACTTGGTAGTAATGGAAGTGATGCTGCCTTATTTTGCTATCCACATTTCAGTTCTGAGTACACCGAGGTTGCAATTTTGTATAAGAACTATTTTTTGTTTAGGTGCTTTTGCTTTTATCTTTGGGGGTCAACCTAAATGGTGAATAAAGCCCTAAACCGGAATTAACACCTCGATATTTGTGGGTCGACTTGTACGCCCCATTGACTCATAGGCCGACATATATACGGAAAGTAGGCCTGTCTCATTGTTGAGAGAGTGGCTCATTTCCCACTAGTGCTAGTTTGTGCCCAAGTCGAATGCACATTTTCAAGGTAGGGATATTGCTGAAAATTGGCGCTCTACAGTTCTTCTAGTTGCCTATATATTAAGTATTGTGTCAGACTTGGCTAAGCTCAGTAAATATCGACCTTACTGGAAAAAATATGCTGCGAAATATTAGAAACCATCAAACAAAACTGTCACCAAAACTGTCAACATAGGTTTGTTCAGTTTTTTTAGCTAGTCTGGCTGGCTAAGTATGTATGTATGTATGTATGTATGTATGTATGTATGTATGTATCGCGCATACAAGCCACACCAATAGAGCTAGAGGTCTGACAATTTCAACATTCACTCCTTATTATATCTAGAAAAATGTGTGGGTGGGGGGGTCATGTAAGTTTATGCTTAAACGGTCACTTTGTTTGTGTCCGGCAGCATTCACGCTTGTTTTTGCAAATCTGGACTTTTTTTAGTGATCACTGCCCAATAAAATGCAAGCGAAGTAACTTATTCATTGATCCCCCCTCGTTTCCCAATTCTTTAATTGATCACCCCCAACACGGCATGCTGTTAAAAGATATGGGTCTCATGACGGTTTCTATTGAGTGACTAACCAGAGCTGTTTTGTTATTTTATCACAAGAAAGTAAAACATATTTTCCGAGGTTCTGAAGCAAAAGATCTTGAACGTGTGACCTGAACAGCCTGTTTTCAACAGATAATTGCAACCGAATAAAAAAAGTTAATGCAATTTTAGTCTTAGATTAGAAAAATCGAACGTAAGGTATTTTTTCGAGTTGAAACAATTCTTTCAAAATATGTTTCACAATAAACATGATAGGTGACTGAGGTAGTTGCGTTTATCCCACCGTCGTCAATGGTCGGCGTTCGAACTCAGGTAAAACAAAACAACAAAAAACCGTATTACGAAATGCTGATTTTCAAGGCAATTTAAAGGTTGGTGCAACACAATTGTCCTAACATTTTCCTCTCGTCAAGCCATGAGCTTTAATAAACTAAGCTTTGTAAACATCTTCATGTTGTTGTTTACACAGCGTTTCGGTCGATCAATTCTAAGGCCTTCCTCGGGTGTACTATCCATATGCAAAGGGGGAACTGTTTTTTCTGTTAATGTCAAGTAACAGCAAACAAAAGATGTTTGCTACCGTTACTGCTCACTAAGAACTTACAAAAGTGGAGCTTGATTTAGATGCTAACATAGATTATCAACAGGGAATAAAACAAGACTGGCTGCAAGGCCAAACCCCACTCATGCTTCTATTCAGACGGAAGATGATTACCGCAACTTTTGTATCGTATATACAATAAGTATAAAAATATATATATATATCTGTTAGTATAAATGTATTTACTTATTAGAATGAAATACGACCTTGCGTAAGATAGAATTTCGTAGATATATACTTGTCAATTTAGTTCAGTCGGTAAGAGAGCCGCCTACCAATCAGTTGATCGTGATTTCAAATCAGTGTTGGGGAATGTTAATTTTACATATCGGTTTGGTTTAACGTTTTTACTTCCCTAAATTTGCTGAGGATTTTTCTTGTTACAGTAGAAAAGCAAAATCAACTCTAGACTTGTAGTGGAGTTTGACAAGAATTGTTTCGCATGGGATTTCAGCATTGCTAATAATGAATATGTTCTTTAATTCTTGTTCCATTGGAACGGGTTTTTATGCGGTCTGTCCGGAAAGGAGCTAGCTATTTTGAATATCTCGAGAACGAGTTGCGCAGTCTTGCGTTTACTGGGCAAACAATCAGTGGGGTTCTTGCTTGAGCATACACTCTTCCATGGGATTACTCAGCCGGCAGTAAGTGAGCTTGTGCACCGTGTGACCATGGCATTCACAATGGCCTTGCCTGCCCATTCTTCACGTATTCACTACCTCATTTCCCATATCTGTTAGCGCCCCCCCCCAGGTCCATATTTGACTCCCTGCGATTTCTGGTTTTTCCCAATGAGTTTTCAAACTGTGGACGAGATTAAGGAGAACGCAACGTGGCAGATGATGGTTATCCCGAAACGGGATTTTGTAGTCTGCATTGAAAAGTGGAACGGACGCTGGGATAAGTGCGTGAGTTTCCAGGGAGAGTACTTTGAAGGGACTTAGGTAGGCTACTTTCCGTTAATATTGAATGGCTTGTGGTTGAGACAGTTACATATACCATAGGTCTGTGTTCAAACCTGAATAAAATCCAGACTTTTTCATGCAAAATTTCAACAGATCTGGTTTACTCATTCAATAGAAACTGTCACGTGACCAACGTCTTTTAGCAGCATGCCGTTTTGGCGTGGTCAATTAATAAATTGGATAAAGGGATGATCAATGAATAAGTTACTTCTCTCCTCTTTTGTGGGGTAGTGATCATTAAAAACGTCCGAATTTTAAAAAAACAAACAAGTTTGAATGCTGCTGGGCACAAACTAAGGGACCAATCTAAGCTTACATTGCAAATTGACCACCCCACTTAAAACCTATTTAGGGGAGGTTAAAAAAACGAAACAAATTGTTTTTTCTAGACATATTAAGTAAATATTGAAATTTTCAGCACGCTAGCTCCATTAGAGCTGCCTATACG
Source organism: Architeuthis dux (assembly GCA_006491835.1). Lineage (NCBI taxonomy): Eukaryota > Metazoa > Mollusca > Cephalopoda > Oegopsida > Architeuthidae > Architeuthis > Architeuthis dux. The sequence continues at coordinate 6,686,557 of VCCN01001050.1, read as the reverse complement.
CGTGATACACACTGTTATGGCTTTATCGTTTTTGACATATAACCATTCATGGTCTCGAGAGCCAAGTTCAATTAAATCACCACACGAGACGAGAATAAGGAATGTGTGTGCTAAATCTAAATGTGTGCATACAAAAAGCAGAGGAAAAACTACAATGAACAAAAACAACAAAGCCTGGTTGGTTTCTGGTGGAACAACAATTCAATTCATATAACAACACAAAATACTGGGGAGAAAAGTCTGGTCGAGAAGAGGTTGTCTTCAACAGTCCCTTTTTACGTTTTACGTAAGATAGAAGAAGCCAGATATTCCTCAGAGAAAAATCGTTCTTAGTCCGTAGTACTTACTTTTAGATAAAATGAAGTCTATAAAATACGAAGGAAAAATACACGATCTCTACACGTACTGTTTAACTAATGTTTTCCGCTAATCTCGCGAGAGCGCCCGTTTTTTTTACCGTCCTTCTTCACCCGTCTCCCCGCTTCTACTGCTGTCTTTGTTCCTTTGTTCTCCCTTTGCGCGAATTTTTAAATCTCTCGTCCAACAAGATCTTTCGTAATTCGTGTGTTTGTTTATATTGTACAATCAAAGGGACGTAACTCCGATAAGAAAACAGGGTTATGTCTCTTCCACTATACATACGTAGCCAGCCAGTCAACCAGCTTAAAAACTGAAGAAACCTATGTTGACAGTTTTGGTAACAGTTTTGGTTGACGTTTTCTAATACCGATAGACCATTCTAACTCTAAATATTGGCACAACATACTATTCCCACCCTCATTTTCTTCTATTTCCACTTGTGTCCTACTAAGCTAAGTTTATTAAATATCTAAAAGCCAGGACGTCGAATGCATGCTGATTTTTTAAGCAGGCCTGTCCCCTTAGAACAGTGGCTCCCAACTTTTGCGAGTCATTCCCCACTTTTGTCAATAAGATTACTAGTATTCCCCTTTCCATTTATTAAGTTGCAACAAAGAATAATTTTAAATAATAACTTTATCTTATGTATAATTAGACAGCGTCATACTGCTGCGTATTGGTTACTCAAATAAAGCAAGCGAAAATAAATAGAACACATTCCAATTTATTACAAAAAAATAAGAATTCTGATATTGTAACACATCAATGTGATCTCCGCTCTTGTTTTTTTGCTACTAGTGCTTCGATGTGTGGGACTATTCGTGAGAGAGCACATCTTAAAATCATTCTCAACTTGAGCTTATTTCGATCTTCGACTTGATAGGTAGAAGTGCAGAAAACCCTATCTCTAAACTGGACTTTTATTTTTACCTAATAACCTTGTCCCCCCCCTTGGAATACCCCCCTCCGGGAGGAAATCCTCCCCGGTCGGGAACCACTGCCTTAGAAGATTAACGAAACACAATCTTCCTATTTCCATTTTTTCTTATTTCGCTTTATGTACAGCATTAACTAATTTAGTAAATCTAAAACAACAATTTAGTAAAGCGAAACAACTTTTACCCTTTGGAAGACTGGCGCAATACAGTCTTCCTACCCCCAAATACATTGTACCATGCTAAGCTAAACTTTATAAATGTCGTGAATGCCAATAAAAGAAAAATAGAAGAAAAAGAGAGAGAGAGAGCAGAATTGCAATTTTCCCGCCAATTACTGAAATTTCGCGCCAAAATTAGGAACATAATAAAAAATGATGAAATTAATGTTTTTTCCACAGGCAAGAATGACCCAATTTCACTGAATAGATTCTCTTCATCCAAAAATAAATCCACGTATTTTCTTGGAAATTATACGCAAAGATCTCTAGTAAATTGAATTACTCTGGACGGCTTGTTTCGTAATATTAGATTTCCTGTTCCTATCCTTGTCAAAATTGTCGTTCCTTAATGCGAAAACATAATGTACGCTTTGATGACGAACGACATTTTTTGGTCCCTGATCGACAAAGACTGATGGACATTTTTTATACATCGTTTCCAGAGGCGTGATTAAACACATAGGCGTACGAGCCAGGAGGGGGCAGGGGGGAAATCCCCCCATCAATTATGTGTAAGAAAAACCGTAAAAAAATACACAAATCTAGCTAATATAAATGGAAAAAAAGACAAATATCTACTTATAGTATATGAACAGTGTGATATCTTCTGTTTCTCTGTCCGTAGGATTAGAATCTTTCATATAAAGGTAACCATTTTGCTGATAAAAATATATCCTAACCACTATTTGAAACAATGTACTCTTCCACTGAAACAGGTTCAGTAGTTTCTTTTCTTAAAAAAATCATCTCATAGAAATTCAAATATATCCGTGAATTTGTTCATGGGGATTAGCTAATATATATATATATTTCTGTGTGTCTAACATTTTTTTGATGAGCGTACAGATACTACACACTGATCCTAGGCAGAGGGCTATGAGCAACAATTTAATCCTAGGCAGAGCACACGGATACGCTGTTCCTAGACAGAAGTGCCGATCCATATGTGAATAATCCTGTCATTTATTACGGGTACTGTTCTAATTCATGGCATAATGCTTCATTTCATAACTTTCATTCGTGACAGGTACTCTGATAGTTTTAAAAAATTAAAGAAGGGTAAAACTACTCTTAGAAACTGTCATCAATCGTGTCACAAAATAATCGTGTGTTATTGATCGAGTATGGAAAACGGTTAAAACAATCCCTGGACGACCGTAGACCACGGTACAGTATACAAATAATAATAACAACATATTTAACCAAATTAGAGTAATTACTGTAGTTCCCCCTATCCTCAGAGAATACGTTCCAAGAACACAAATGCATGCCTGAACCGCGGATAGTACCGAATCATATAAATATTTGTTTTCCTTTTCCTATAAGTACATAGCTATGATAAAGTGTAATTTATAAATTAGGCACGATAAGAGATTAACAATACAACTATAATAACATAGAACAATTATAACAATCTACTGTAATAAATGTTTTGTGACGGATAGAAGATTTGATCTCGCCATAGATCTTAGCAACTTCAACATACGATTTTTTCTTTCCCTATCAAGTCGAAAACTTTCACCTTTTCACTTAAAGGAAACACTTCATTGTTGGTATATCCACATTGCCAGAATCACTCCTCTTGCGCTTTGCGACAATTGGTACGTAAAACTTATGAATTGTTTATTTCTTGGGTTGACCGCGTGTAACTGAAACCACTGAAAACAAAACTGCGGATAAGAGATGACATTGTATTTAATAAAAATGATGTTACTAAAAATGTTAAAGCATATGGCGGAATTGACGAAAAAACAACCAATGATAATATACAATATATAACTAATCAAACTACGGACAATATTTAATATACAATATATAATATCAAGCTACGGACCTATTGACCCATCCATGTAGACTTTAACTTGTATCCTTCATCTTGCTTTCATGGACGTCGTCTTAACCACTTCCGCCAAAGAAGAGGCAATGATTAAGCAGTGCACATTCTGTAATTGTAAAGTAATCATTTAGATAAAGCATTTTCACTATTATTAATCATCAAAGCTTCCGTGGCCAAAATGGTTAAGATGGCGTCCCTGAAAGATTGGGTCCTTATGTGAGGGATACGAATTCAAGTCTCGTCGGAATCTACTATCGACCCAGACTGTTGCAGGAAAAAGTAACAATGAAATCGTTTGTAGGTAATAACAAGTGGAAACGTTCGATTTAAAACATTTCTAAAAAATAAAAATAACTATTGAGTAACAATAAAACTGGCAAACCAATATTGAGAGACAATTATTATTCACTTATTTATTTCGGACTAGTGTCCTCATCTTGGTTGTTATCGGCACAACGTTTCGGCCTCTGCACCCACTGGCCTTCTTCAGGTGAATTTCGAACTGAACCCAGTATTCAATTAACATGGGTTGATTGTTCTCATTGCGTTGTCCATGTAAGTGTGGGGGAGGGGGATTCTCGTTATCGGTTAATTCTTCATTGTCAGTTCGTCTTTGTGGTATCGCTTGTCTGCCCTTTCCACTGAACCAGCTTATATGATTCTTCAGTACTACCAGGTAGGCTACAAGATACGCTTGATCAATATCGTTATCCACTCACCAATTTGTCCCAGAAGGTTACCGTGTACGACAGACACCTAAAGAAGGCCAGAGGGTACAGCGGCAGAAACGTTCTGGCGATAATAACCAAGATGAGGACACTAGTCCGAATAAATCAGTGACTGATATAGTCCATGAGCCAGGAGCCAATATTTGGCGTATTGGTACACTAGGTGGTACTAAATTTAACAAACCTACGTTAAGGACTCATTTTCCTAAGGTTGCAAAAATTCTGATTAAATTTTCGAGCGGAACTATGCACATTTACCTCCCGTACGTTGTAGTTATATGTCCAGACCACATAATTTCGCCAAAATGTTATGTCTGTCCACACGATATCTCCAAATGTTCTCAATTAATTTCTATGAAGTTTTGTGGAAGGGTGGATAGTAGGCTACAGGGAAGTGATTAGATTTTGGGCCGAATCCATGCGCAATTACCTCCCCCAGGTCGTAGTTATATGTGCACACAACATAATATCGTATTATCATAATATGTATTTCCACAAAATATCCCCATAAGTTCTGTTTTAATTTCTATGAAATAATTCTATAAATTTTGGGGCGGATCCATGTACAATTACTTCCACTGACAATGGCGTTGGTAGAGGCATGCGCTCACTGAGTGCTTTCTAGTTTGATATCACATTTTTGTTTCAATCAGCAGCAGCTGTTGCTGATGATTGAAATTAGTATGGCGAGGAGAGAGGAGGAGGTTAGATTAATCTCTCTCTTACTCTCAGACAAGATTTTTCTCCCATATTGTAGAGATCATTTTTACAAGTCTCCCGTATTGAAGAAATATTTTTCACTTGTCTTCCGCATTGAAGAAATACCAATGACATGGGAACGTCTTGCACAAATAAACAAAACAGTTTCCATTAAACAACGATGTGAAATGTACAGAAACCTTCGTCAATAGCCAGTTTTGCTTCGCTCTGACCAATAATTTATAATTTATACTTTCTCCTTTTTTTTATTTTGGAGAAAATACATGGTTTTGACCTTAAATTAGGGTAGGCATCTGGCATATCCATCAAGGATCTTTGGACATGGCTTTGGCACTCCTAAAGACCCATAACAATAATTTCTGGTACCACCTTTTGTGCGAATATTTCCCCTGGGCCATGGCCTATAATGATAATTCCTCATCTCAGAAATTCAGAACGAAATTATTGAGGGTGGTCTCCACCCACCCCGCCAGAAACCTGGATATGTCAAGACGACCATCTTTATATTTAGTGTTGTTTATCCTTTCTCCTTTCATCGCGTGATGACAGTCCATAAATATTTTGCAGCCAAAATATCTTCTCACTTTTAAATATCGATTTACCCGTTTCATTGAATCACCAATGGCTTCTTTGGGGGAAACGAAACTATTTGTTCCTCTACCCCAACCCCCCCTACAACGTTTCCCTTCTTGAGCTCTTTTTCCTGACATACTCCTTTTCTTTCTTTCTTTCTTTCTTTCTTTCGTTCTTCTTTCTTTTTATATTTCTTTCTATTCCACTTCTTTATTTGTTTGTTTCATTCTTTTTATTCTACTTCTTTCTTTCTCTTCATTCCACTTCTTTCTTTCTTTTTATTCCACTCCTTTCTTTCTTTCTTTCTTTCTTTCTTCATTCCTCCCCTCCTTCCTCCCTTCCTTCAATACCTTCTTTCTTTCTTTCTTTCTTTATTTCTATTCAACTTATATTTTTGTCTTTTTTTGTTTGCTTGTTTCTATATTTCTATCTTTTCCAATGTATTTATTTCTATACAATTTTCTTTCTACACCTTCCTTTCTTAATTGCCTCAATTTCTTCTTTCTTTCTATATCTTTTCCTTTCTTTCTATTCCATTCCTTCCTTCCTCTCCTTCTCTCGTTTCATTTCCTGTCTCTCCATATTATGCGTTTCGTTTACAATTTAATTTGCATGAGCGTTATTTGCGCACAAGATCTCGTGTGCGTGACTATTTTCTGCGCTAAACTTCCAAGGGAGTTCAACGGAACACAACTTTGAGAATCCTATTGTTGTTTACGAATTATTTCTTTCAGTCACGCTTTCACTTGTTATTGATTTTGGTTTTGTATTTGACGAAAACTTTCCCCTAATTTTTTCATTTCCATTTTTTTTAACCTCTGCATCTTTTGTGAGCTTGTCCTTTAAAATTTCCCTTTTTAGCTATTAATCGTAAATAACGTCAATATCTCTCTGGTAACGGGGAAAATGTATCTATCAGAAGATAAAGGTTGCTATTTTCTGTTACGCTATACTATATAAGCCGTTGCTGTTTCGTAAAGGGTGTTTCAAAATCTTTTAGACAACTTGTATTTAAACTATTTTAAATCAAACAACTATTTTTTAAAGACACAAAAATTACGAAAAGATGATAATTACACACAGTTTAACTTTACAATAGATGTTGAAAGTGATTTCATTTAATTTGGGTGCAGGTTCGTTCCCGTTTCATTACATAAACGTTTCATTATAGTCCAGAGGAAATAGGGTTGAACCGGGAATTAATTAGAGACTAAACATATTTGATACCGTTGGAAAGCTCATTCTATGTAGATTAACATATGTACACCCTCCCTCCTGGACTTTTGGGCAAAACAGGTTATGAGCATTAGAACACGATTTATTTCAAGAATAACATTCACTGTTTTTGGTAGCCACTGCAAACAAGGCCCACCATTTCATCTTAGCTGATAAGAATTTAAACAAAGCTAAGATGCAAGTCCTCCTCAGGGAAGTATCTTCCTTTGATTGAAAATTGAATGACCAAACCGTCAAATCTTTAGAAAATTCTTTAGATTTAACCAGCGCCGTAGGAATTTTCGATTTGACTAATGAAACCAATTCAAATTGCTAGAGGGACCTTCAGTGAGTAAGGATATATTGGGTAGACATTCCAGATCAGTTGCAATAATATTTTTCGCTGTGATGCCCTGGTCCGAAAAAGAAATCATCAAATATGGGCATATAACATATCGTTGGAAAAGAGATTTCATGTTGAGTAAAGTTTATAAAACAACCATATGCCCCGGAGCAAGTAATTACGAGCTATTTACAATCAAATGTCATAAACCCTAGTTTTAAAATGAAACACCTTTGTGGACTGATAGCTATAACATAGGGATGATTATTGCGGATGGATCCGTTCCAAATATAATCACTTCTCCCGTAGCCTATGGCCCACCCTTCCACAACATGTAATTGACATTTCTTGAGAACTTTTGAAGATATTTTGTGGTGTGGACACATAGCTACGATGTAGGGGAGATGATTGTGCATGGAACCACTTCAGTACTCAATCATTTCTTCCGTAGTCTATTCCCTATCCTTCCACAAAATCACATTGATGTGGACGGAAAGAACAGTATCCCAATTTCAGATCGGAGGGTTTTATTTAGTCCTGGCTGTTCTTTCCGTCACGATATTTCCAAAAGTTCTCAATGAATTTTAATAACATTTTTGAAAGATGTGATCGAAGTTTGGAGCGGATCGATGAACAATTACCCCCGCTACATTGTAGCTATCTGTCAACACCACATACTATCTTCATGTCTCTGTACACACAATACTCCAAAAGTTCTAAATGGATTTCAATGTAATTCTGTGGAAGGCAGGGAAATAGGCTACGGACGAAGTGATTATATTTGGAGTGTGTCCATCCGCAGTAACGTCCCCTGGTTGTAGTTGTACCTATCAGTCCACATATGTATCATTTTAAAACAAGGGTTTATGACAATTGATTGTAAATATCTCGAAATGACTTGCTCTGAGGCATATGGTTCTTTTGTAAACCTTAATCAACATGAAATTTCCTTTCCAACGATATACAATATGCCCATATCTGATGAAAAGCTTATTTTGTTTTTACTAGGGCACACAGCGAAAATCCACCATTATGAAAAATGGCGTTAAAGGTTTTTTGCATCTGATCAGAAATGTTTACCCACGATATTCATTCTCACTGAAGGTCCCTCTAACAAGTCCAATTGGTTCCATTAGTCAACTCAAAGATTCCTACGGGGCTCTATTAGAGCGCCAGGACTACTACGCTTCTCTTACCAGCTGTATTTTCTTCTGGCTTCTCTGAACATAAAAGCATATGTGGGATCATATGGGATATTGTTTATACTCGGTTTATCCCTATTTTGCTCCCACTAGTACTTTTTGCTATTTGGAAATATTCAAAATGGGCAAGAATTTGAGGGTTTGGTCATTGAATTATCAATCAAACGAAGATGCTTCCCCTTTGAGCATGTTAGCTTTGTTTAAACTCCTATAAGCTAAGATGAAGTGACAGGCCTTGGTTGCAATGGCTAGCAAAAACACTGAATTTTCATTTTGAACCCTGTCGTGTTCTAACGCTCGTAACATTCTTTGCCCAAAAGTCTAGGAGGGAGGATTTACATATATTAATCTACACAGAACGATTTCTCAACGGTACCAAATATGTTTAGTCTTTAATTAATTCCCGGTTGACCACCATTTCAGCCTAATTCGCCCGGACTATTACATTGGAAAACGACACAACACAAAGGAATGGATACTCGAATGAGGCTAGCGCATTATGAAATCATTTCAACAGTCACATAATGTTGTCTCTCAGTACAGAGTTGCCACATGACTAATATGTTAACATAAAGTTTATGTGCACGTAAGTTCTTCCCTCTTATTCTTAGGGTTGCGTCCTTTATGAAGCAACCTGTATAACTGGCTGAAATGTAATCAGGCCTTTTCACCAGCTTTTAGCAGAGTAGGTGGGCAGAAATATAAAACAACAAAACAATTTATATTATTTATACTTATTAAGTTAATCCGGGTGAAAATATTCACGGATATATTTGCATTTCTATGAGATTATTATTTTTAGAAAAGGAACTACTAACATTTCCTAAGAGGAACCGTCCATTGTTTTAAATGGGTGGTAGGAGATATTTCTATCAGCAAAATTGTTACCTTTAAGTTGAAGAGTCCATTATTACTGAGAGAGAAAAAGACAAAAACATCACACTGCTCATTATATAAGTAGATACGATAAAGTATTAAAAAATGTAAAGCGTCTCGTCTTAAGAGACAACTCTCAATGGGGTATGGAGCCCGATGACGAAGACCCGGTTTCTGTTGCATGCGTCAGCTTAGTGATCCTTGCAAGTTTCAAGTCTGGTCGAGACCAGGACTTTATTCTTACAAGTTTTTATGACCACCCCCTTTGCAGGATGCAAGTCCACCGAGGGGCTACCCCCACCCTAATCACACAGCTTAGAGTGTACTGAATTAGCTGCTGAGTGCACAGGAAGATTTGTCCCAATGAAGAGTTTTCCACACTCTTCGCTCATACCGGGATTCGAACTCAGGATCTCCTGTGTGTGAGGCAGACGTACTATGATGAAGTATTGTAACCCAATATTTTATTGATTTTTGTCTTTTTTTACGTTTATTATTTATTTCCGATCCGTGCTCTTTGCTCGCTGCCGTAGAATGACGGCACGAGTCAAAGTTGTGATAGAACAACTACAATTAAGATGAAAGTAAAAAGTAGTCAGAATTAGTAAAATATTGGGTAACAAAAATAATGTTTATTGGTTAGAAATTCTTACGTTATCGTTCCAAGAAAATTTATCCTAACCATTTTCTAACATAATGCAGAAAATAATGAATACATCCCTGAATCTATTACATTTTTCTTCTCGCCTTCCTTCGTCTCGGTGTACGTACGTTACTCTCAAAGTGTATTTTCCAATGTCTAAGTTGCAATTCCTGACAGAATATCGTGCCACTGGCATGACACGGTGGTTGACAAATAAAAGAGTGTGCACTTTGGAAAATCATTTTCCAATAACTCCTACCGCCTAGGCTGTAGTACCAGTAGAAAAAAGATGTTACACCAATTTTCAACCCTGACAAGAGCCAAACATATATATGTATTTATGTAGTTTCGTGTAACATGTCGTGATGTTGGTCATCTACTGATAAACCTGTAGTTTGACTTTTCAATCGCATAAAGTTCAGATGGGGCAGTTGCTGTTTTTTTTTTATTAAGTTGTTACATATGAAATGTCGTTTTCTGAATAGTAAGATGAAGGCTGAAATCAACTACAAAACGGTAAATATTTAATCAAAATATGACCCATTCGAAGCAATATCATTTGTTCAACGATACTTTAATGATAATATGCTATCTCTATAAAATACTATTTAGCTTTAGTTGTCAAAAATTCAGTTAAATAATAAAAGGATGATTTATGGCTTCCCTATTGTTGAAGCTTTGATTACGGATATTAAGTTCAAAATTCTTGAAAAGGTGATCTGTAGGAGGAGTGTCAGGTGAATACGGAGGATGCTGCACAACTTCATATCCCAATTCTCTAAGCTTAGGCACAGTTGAATAAGGTGTGTGGCATCTGGAATTGTCTTCATTTCAGTTCAATTGGGACCCATTAAAAAAAAACCCATTAAAATTGAGATGACGTGACATGGTCACTGTTGAAGACCTAAAGTCTACAAAAGGTCGTCCATTGGTTGTTGGCCTCTGCTGTCGATAATTCTTAATGATTAGGTACAAGTGTGTGTCTCCTTCGAAAGACGAAGAAAACATAATCCCTTATTTCATATCATATAACAAGCAGTGTGTATTCAAATTTAACACCTGGGAAAAGCACATACATGAGAGGTAAATTACACAGGTCGTCAAAATTAAAGTCATTCAAACTTGATTCACTTACGAGTAGTGCTTTTCGGCACTCATGCACACAATAAAATAATACATTTTCCATCGCATCACATTTTAATACAACATAGAGTTCTACATATTTTCACAAGGTGACGATATTTTGCCGCTTGCTAAATGTGATTGCGATAGCAGCTAGTAAACTGCACACTGGCTTTTAAATATGTCGGTACCCATTAAGAAAGGTCGTGCAATTACTTCCGGGAAAAGTTGGGATATTCTAGATCTGGTGGTGAATCGGATAGTGATTCAAGAAAATTCGTAAATGATGATAAAGGCAGTGGAAGTCACGATTGCCATAGAGCGGCTGATGACATATCTATCTATCTATCTATCTATCTATCTATCTATCTATCTATCTATCTCAGTCTGTGTATATCTATGCATCTCAGTCTGTTTCTATGAATGTATGTATGTATGTATGTATGTATGTATCTATCTA
>VCCN01001050.1:6495328-6505632 GCA_006491835.1 Architeuthis dux | reverse complement strand
ATCCACTGTTCAAAACAATCTATAACGTATTCTTTTGGGATCGCGATCAGATGTCTGTCGGGTTCTAACATAAGAAATAGTTGGCTTGAACTCTGTATTTATTGGCTCATACCTTATTTGAAAAATCATCACCATCACGAACTCTTGGATCACATTTGATTTAAAGGTCTAGGGGCATAAAAGATTCTTTTTTTAAATTCAAAAGATCAAAAAGACTTTTTAATTTTAAAACCTTCCCCTGGGATGCATGCATCATTTCCACTGTTCAAAACAATCTATAACGTACTCTTTTGGGATCGCGATCAGATGCCTCGTCGGGTTCCCCTTCATCTCGTCTACGGTCTAAAATCTCCCTTTCACCGTCGATTTTACCTTTGGCAAAATCCAGAAGTCACAGGGAGCCAAGTCTGGACATTAGGGTGGGGTTGACTTTGATGCGATATTTTGCCAAAAGACATGCACGAGACGTAAAGACTGGGCCATGTAATTGTGACGGTCACACAGTACACTAGTTCACTAAATAGCATCTCACGGCCTAATAAGTAATACCACAGGAGAGTGTCTGTTCACGCATGCACAACAAGATGCCCTCCGATTAGTCCCTAAATTACATCAAGGCTGTGCAACCGGTTCTCGAAGTATCCGAAATGGTTAGTTCTTTTCTGAACTGACCTAGTATATATTTTACTTGTGTTAACAAAATATTCACATTTGGTTTATTCTCATCGAAGTCTTTTCAGCGTGATCTCAAAGTCGGCACGAACACATCCTTCAGTGTTACCATAGCAACAAGGCTCGTGTTCCGGTGATATAATTGAGATTAATATAGAAACACCACATTTCTCAATTGAAAGAAAGACTGCTGTGAAAATCTGACATGATGACATATAAAATGCATTTCTTTATACAAGAAAGATCTCCAGTATTTTTTGCAGATCGTCTATTCAAATTCAAGGTTCTTTTTAGCCAACGGACATTTTGTAATGAACAATGTGAATACGATGCGTCGGCCTTGCTATCTCCACTCCTCGACGACAAAGACAAAACCATCAGGTCGAATGCTCACCAAAAACCAATTGTCTGCTGTTCCTCTTATCTGTCTCACGGGTCATTTCACATTAATTACTACAAGATAGACACTCCTGATAAGCTGTATTTATCTTCGAAGCCACTTGAACTACAAAGAAACCAGTATTAGTACATAGATCTATATAGATATATACTATAAATAAACAGACACCATTCCTTTACTGAGATCTAACATTTCGAAAGAGAAGCCACTTCTTATAACAATCAACATACTGCAGAGAAAACACTCCCAAATTAGAAAAAAAAAATTAAAATCTAAATTGTCAACACTGGACTCCCAAATTCGATAACAATTCAAAAATAAAAACATCTGTTTTGGCTGCGTTGGTTTTATTTGGATTTAGTTTGAACCGCTTGCAGCCAACTATCAAATATGGTTAATGGTTACAAATGTCTTGGCTGCGTTGGTAATATCATATAATATATAATAATATACGTGAACAGACACCGTTCTTTTACAGAGATCTGACAGTTCATAAATATATTCACATTGACAATTACTCAAATGCCTATTAAACAAAAGAAACAATTGCACAGTCACTACTCAATACCTATTACTCCAAAAACATGAATATTTTCAGATTTCGCAAGAAAGTCCATTGTTAGTCGATCCAGAGGCAGATTGAGCCAGCTTCAAACAACTGTCGGAATTGGGAATTCCATTTTCAGCTAGAAACCAGGTGATCGTATAATTGGGTCGACAGAAAGTTGTTTTCGTGCAAACATACGGACATTCTTTTTTTTAAAATCCGCTTGTAAGGCATTGTAAAATGTGTCAAAATATGTCGGACTCAACTCAATAACGACAGTATGGTATAATCATTAAACCAATCAACATTCAGAAAAGAAAGCAAAAACTGGGAGAGTAGATAGAGTCTTGGAGATTAGCACACACAGCCTTTTATATGTGTACTCATTTACTCAATTTTTGCACATTGGACGAGTATAGGTCTGGAGATTCAAAGCTTATGGACCGCTTTGTGAATGTAATTTAAAAAAGAAATATATCAATTCTATAGGTGGACTTCAGTGACGGTTATTTCGACTAAAACTATTTCTTCTTATTTCAAAATATTGTCAGCATTAGCCTCTTCTTCGACTGACTGAAGTTGAAATCTTTTGATTCTCCAAGATCAAATTGCTGCTAAAATATGACCCCAAACTAACACCAATAATTGAGTCGGCGAGAAAAAGAAAGTTCCATCTTTTTGTTTCCTTTTTAGGTTTCCATACTTTAGGAATTAGGACGTTAGCTTTTAGTAGAGGCTAACAACAAAACTCTAGCTTTCTAATTATTACACCTTTGCTAAAATACTAGTCTCAAACAGATCACGCGAACTAAAATTGATTATATGTTGTTCAAAGAACGGTGTCTTCATCATGCAATACGAAAAAATATAAGTTTTCATTTTGGTTTTCTTACCAATATACTTCTTGATTTCCTGAAAATTATCACGTGAATAAATTTTCCAAAATTCGATTTTCTTTAAGAATAATCTAATCAGGATTCTTTAGTTGCAAATTGTTAGCGCTGAATTTTAACCGTAGTTTTTCAGCCCGACGCTTTGAAATGGGTTCATTATACTTTGAATTTAATTCTATTAGGTTGATTACTGAATTTAGATAATGCTTAACTTATTTTTTTAATACCCTGCCAAACTGTAAACCCGATCTACCATTTTGCTCTATCTAAATCAGGCAAACATTTGTTATTGTGTGTGATTTATATAAACAATATGAAATATAACCGTGGAAACGTTACGTGCAGATCTGGAGTGAGCACAAAGGTATATTGCTAGTTCCTCGCCTTTAGCTAATGTCTTACGGTGTTGAATTTAACGCATGTTTGATACCAGCAGGGCCTCTGTGCAATCTTCAGTCTTCTTATGAGGAGTATATTTGTGTCGATCACAGTCGCTTGATAGCTAGGGGAAACCGGGGCAGAGTGGATCAGAAAAATAAATTGTAGGTAGAAGCTAATTTTGTTAATATATATGGGTAAATGAAAAGAAAGAGCAACTATGTAGGTTATATGAAAGTAATATCTCTCTATCCCTCTGACAGGAATTTTTGTATTATTTCTGAGCCACTGTGTCCCAGCTCCAGTAAAGAGTGGATCATCCTCCGGGAACAGTGAATCAACATAAGATTGAATATTTCAAAGAAGTCCCAAAGTGAAACCAACTACACATTTTAATAAAGTATTGTTGAATTATAGATTAAATAGATAGACTTATAGACTATGTTACAAAAAGTGATCATACAAATATCTCAAACAGTCATGGCCAAAGGTTAGTTCCACTAAAGGAAACATTTGACACACAATCATATTCACACAGTTTCAAAAGCAATTCAAGAAAAGAAGAAATATACAAAAGTAAAATTAAAATGTTCTTTTAGTTTCCTAGTAAACTACATGCAATGAATTGATAGGATCATTTTTAATTACAAGAATTGAAGTGTCTCAGTCCCATAGAAGTGTTCCACTGTGCCCGATCCATTGTGCGCCACATATACCATTGAGACACATAACCTTACATCTCTCTAAAGAGTAAGCATAGTGATTGCAGTTTGGACATGAGATAATTCTAACACAATCTTAATTGCACCTCATATAGCACAGTTAGAAGATTCTGAATAGTTGTGGCTCTATAAAGAAAGTGAGATTACCTCTGAATATTACTTTTGGCTTAAAATTAGATCCCTTAGCTTGCACACACCGTACGGCAATGCTGAAGCAGGCCAGTCTTTCACAAAATTAGATCCCTTAGCTTGCACACCGTACGGCAATGCTGAAGCAGGCAAGTATTACACAAAATTAGATCTCTTAGCTTGCACACCGTATGGCAATGCTCAAGCAGGCAAGTCTTTCACAAAATTAGATCCCTTAGCTTGCACACCGTACGGCAATGCTCAAGCTGGCAAGTATTACACAAAATAAGATGTCAGATGTGTTGAATTGGGAAAAGGAAGTAGTAGCCGCCCTGTTGTGTATTCGCATTTATAAAAAAAATCATAACGATTCGCCGTGACCCGTGATCCACTGTACCCCGATTTCCTCAATTACAATCTGTTCCCATAAGTCTAATCTCTAGGGGGCTGTCCACATTTTCAGTTGTTCTCTGCTCTATCTGCTGAATACTGATTGGTTTGAAAAGTAAAAAGCCAATGTGAATACCATGTCATAGTGCTAATAGTTGGCTGATTTCAACATCTATCTATCTATCTATCTATCTATCTATCTAGCTAGCTAGCTAGCTAGCTAGCTATGTATCTAGTGAACACTACCAGATACTAATGGTGTGAAAGTGAGTACATATTATTAGGAAAAGTACTGTGGAGGGTGCTAGAGTATTGAGGAGAAATTCTATTACTTGGTCTCCGATGAAAGCTACCGCATACAACGAGTACAGATTAGTCCAAGTACTTTAGCATAAATACTATGGTCAACTTTAAAATTAATTCGAACAAGCTGATCTTTTCGTTGATAGTTAATGGTGCCTAGAATAACATATTAAAAATCGCATAAAATCCCAGCTTCTTGAGATATTTACGAAGCAAATTGAGATTTGATGACCGCAGTGCGCACCATAGATTGGAGTATCATGACTGCAGCAACCAAGGTTGTAGGGTAAGTTTCGGGAAATGTCAACTCAAATTAAGGTGTATTGCAATTCACAACAAAGTATATTGCATTCAGACTGACAGTTGTTTTCACAATATGATTGTAAAATAAACAATGTTGAGTATCTCCTTTCGATTGGTTGAAAAGTGTTTTTCTTATAGGAAACGTATGTTTTAGTGTAAAAAAGGTAGGTTTTAAATATATATATATATATATATTATCTTCAATTGTGTGACGAACAAGAATTACAGGACACATGTGACACATGCGCAGATGTGCATACATACGTAGAAAACATATACATACATAAAAAAACAAGTGGACTGCAGCAAATATTTAGTTTTTAAAAAGAGACAGAAAATCCTGGCATTCTGGAAAAGAATGGAATGTTGTTTGGTCTCCCACACAAATCAACCACGTGAAAGGACTAAGAGTAAGTGGACAGTTCACTTTACTCTGGTTCTATATCATTGATCATAAGCTTGTCTACCTCAAGAGCTTGTCCCATTGGATAAAACTACAATAGCCACTGATCTATGTATCCTCTGTGGTGAGGCTCTGTCCTTATTAGTTCGGGTATCAATTAGAATTAAAGGTCTGTCAACTCTTATAACTGCTAGTATTGAGCGTGGGGGTGGAATCTCTGCTGTATTGGAGAGTAAGGTTACCCCTTTCTTTGTTCATGAAAAGTGCAGGAAAGATTATATCTGGAAGTCAAATATAGCAAGTTTCAAGAGGAATAGAGAAGAAGAAGAAGAAGAAGAAGAAGAAGAAGAAGAAGAAGAAGAAGAAGAAGAAGAAGAAGAAGAAGAAAAGAGATGCCCTCCCTCCAATGGAAGCACATTCCGATCAAAATTGGGAATCAGATCAAAAACGTAATGATAAATCCTCCATTATTGAAATGGGCGCTTCTATTATTCGAGATAACTGTTCAGAATACCAACATATTACTTATCTCAGTGAGGGTGACGCCATGATTCCAGAATCATTGCTGAGTCTATTTCAAGGTGTTATCAAAGGATCAGCTGATGCTTCCTCCAGCACCGATAGGAAAATAACAGCAATTGCACATACCATTATATCAGTATGCCGACCTAGATCATTTATTTCTCCAATTTTACTCTCCATCGCCACATATATCAATAGGAAATATGCATCCCGTGAGCTCATAGATATACTCAGTAGTTTGTCATTCTCTTACAGTTATAGAGAAATACAAAGATTAAACAATTCTTTTGGGGATGAGTCAGAACCATCTTATGAACTAAGAGGTTTAAAACCAATCTTTGATAATGCTGATTTCAATGTGACAACACTAACTGGTTGGAACACCTTTCACACTATGGGCTGTATAGTATGTGTCACAAAATAGGATCAGTTGCACAAAAGAATAACGTTCAATAGAACTAGAAAATCTAGAATTCACAGGATCATATGCTGTCAAATATTACAAGAAACCCAACACGTCAGGATTAAGAACATTGGCCCCCTGGAACTCACCAAACCTAATAAAGCCTTTCTAAAACTGGTGAAGCCTCCTGATAACCTTTGGTTAACTAAATTCATTATTTGTGACAGCATTGAGGACAACTCACCCTGGAGTGGTTTTATGCATGCAGCTGTGAGGGAAGAGGATCATGAGAAAGGCAGGATAGTTATCCTTCCTTTTATTAAACTAGATCCATCGAATCTCAGCACAATTTACTCTGCACTATCCTTTGTACATTCTCTTTCTGAGAAGCATTATCTTAGATGCTGTCCTGTCATTTCTTATCAACCACTATATATAAAGTCTACAGAGATAAATCTCAATAAATTAGTTGTTACATTGGGTGGTTTTCACATGCTCATGTCATATATGGGAGCCATTGGATATGTCATGTCAGGGAGTGGGTTGGGGGGAAATTATGGGAAACTCTGTATGCACCAAATCCAGTAGTACATCTGTCAACTGTGAATGCATATGCACGTGCATTGCATACGCACGTGTATTGCATATGCACGTGTATTGCATATGCACGTGCATTGCATATACACGTGTATTGCATATGCACGTGCATTGCATATGCACGTGCATTGCGAGAACATACTTTGTCTTCTGCCATCATATCAGTTGTGTTGGAAGCTTCAATATGTCTGGGGTTATAGACTTGCCAGAATGTCATGCCCTCCATGAGAGTGTCTAATAAATAATGTTAGGGGGATATTTGTGTGACCTGGTTCGCAGGCGTGATTGAAGGCAGTATATAGAAAGTTTCAACTGGAAGCAAAATGTGGTTGAATTATGTTAAATTTGTATATATATTATCAAACTGTTTCTTTATGCAGAGCGAACTGGTAATTGGGTTCTGCACCTCCACTGTATTTCTCAAATGATTCCATTGTTCCATGCTGTTGGTCATCTGGTCAAAATCTGTTCGGCTGTCTCTCCACCAAATGCAAAATCTGGAAGAAATCATTTTTGAAATTTCACTGAGAGAGGTTTCTTTACTATTCTCCGTTCAGACCATTTCTGGGGAGGACACTTCTCTGATCAGGGTCTTGATCAAGAGCTTATGAGGCTGCTCAAAACATCTGGGGGTATGACACATGGCCGCGATATCATAGACAGCACATTGAACAAGTACCTCAGAGTATTCCAGAAGTTCTCGAGAAGTTTATGGCGTCCAAACGGTTTCATCTGAACAGCACAAAGACCTGAGACCAAGTAGTAAAGCACAAGACAATAATCATGTTGATACTCAGTGCAGTGGTTACATACTTATTCTCCATTTACGCATCTTAGCCAGGATATACTGGTGAACACTGCAACTGGTCAAATGGTTGACAAATCTGTAAATTGCGATAATGCTTATAATGATGTTACAGGAAGGACTCTCAGTGACATCAAGCTCCACGGAAGATATTGTGTTACTACAATAAGTGGGGCAAACAATACGATCCAAGTCCGTGGGGAAAATGTAGATGTGAATCCTTCATAGCTTTTCATGAGGATAACTTGCTTCACTAAGGATCGATCAGAAATGCAGAATTATCTATGTTATGAATTAACAAAGCAGCCATCTTTTCTGGTTGACAAAGGGACGCTGCGGAAGACACAGAAGTCTGTCCTTGGAACTCTTTTGAAAAGGCAAGCTCATGAAAACTCTCGATGTGTAATTGATGGTGGTCACTTACTTTAGGTGGTAACATGGCCAACTGATGCAACACACAGTGGTGTTTTGCAGGAATATGTATCATATGCAGCAAAACATTGCGAGGCAAATTGCATCGTGGTGCTTGATGGCTACACAAATTCCAGCAACTGTACTAAAGTAGTGCAGCAGCAACATCGTGCCTCGCCCTCTGTGTCGGCATACATTTTGTTTGAAACCGACATGAAAGTTACCACCACTAAAACCGCCTTCTTTGTAAAAAGGAATAATACATCTAGTCTCATTGAGCATTTAATTTGTCAATTCCAAGGAAATGGTGTTCTTTGTAAACAATGCCATGCAGATGCTGATCACTTGATAGTGTCCACAGAAATGTCCAAAGCCTCCAAGGAATCAAGACCAGTTGTAGTGATAGGCACTGACACAGACTTGTTAGTCATGCTTGTTGCACACACCACACAAGACATGGAAATGCACATGCTCTGTCAAACAGAACCCAATAAAATGTACAGCGTTAACGAAATTCAATCAGCCATAGGCCATAATAAGAAACACCTTATGGCTATACATGCCATGACTGGCCGTGACAAAGTCTCTGCTTTTTCTGGGAAAGGAAGAAAAGCAAGCATTTGATCTGTTGCTGTCGTCCAATGATCGTCCAATGATCGTGAATCACTAGATACATTTACTAACCCAGGAAGTACTCTTCCCATTCCAGGGGATTTTATTTTTACTGGTGTCATGCTGCAACTATCCAGCAAATATCAGCTTGTTAGAATTAATTTTAATGTTTGGAACCAATGCTCCTGGACTAAATTATTAATAAAGTATACTGAGGAACGTGCTTGGGTATTGGGGGGATATTCTATCACTTGACCTCCAGTGAAAACCACAATATACTGCTGGTATAAAATTCAATGTGTACATGAAATACAGCTTATTCTAATTTTAAAACAAATAGATGTGAGGTTTCCATAATGTAGTAATTACAGTAGACTTCCGTTATTACGACACCTTCTGGGATTTAAGAGTGCCGTTATAACGAATGTTACGTGATAACGTGTGGATTTTATACGCAGCGTATTAATAATGAGAAACCAAAAAGTACAGACAAAAATGACTGTTTATTACCCTTTCACGGTCTAATGCCCCATATACGGTTACAGTTATGCAAATAAAATGAATGAACCAAAAAGTAATTATGCTAACCACATACATGGTGGTATGTAATTAATTGTTTGTTGAACGTATCGGTAAATTCATAGAAAATACATTGGACCGGCAAAAGTAAATGCACGAATAAAGGAATAGTATTGTAGAGTGAGAGGTTGTTTCTACAAGGTTGTGATTTTGTTGTGTTGAAGTGGATATGTAATGAATGGTGAAGCAGGGGAGATGTTACTTGAGTTGTAGAAGAGTGTGAATCGTTTCTACAGTTGAAATTAGCGGTGAAAAAGCGATGGCAAAAATGACCTGTCATGGCGGCCGGTAGTAGCAGCAGGAAAGGTCACGGGGTCAAAAAAGGAAGGACGGAAAATCGGCCGTATGGTTTTTGGCGGTCAATTCAAACAAAGGAAAAGAATGAAAACAGAAAGGCGATGGATTTAAAGTTTAAACAGGCCATGTTTAATAGAAAATATGTACGGAAAAAGGGGTACACGAAAAAAAGTATGTTAAAAAAATAATTTATAGGAACAATTTATTTAGGCGGTATTATTGTAAAGATTTACTAATTTTAGTTTTTAAAATAATACCCAGAAATCCTCGTGTGCTGTTGCTGCAAACTAATCACCGGCAATCGTCTTGCGAGAATATAAAAACAAACCTGCCGTTAGAACGCGTGTGTCATTAAGTAGTGCCATTAGAACGAGTGCCATTACAACGAGAGCCTACTCTACTTTCTTTCTGTGACTCAGTGTTTGAATTATTTTGGCGAATCAGTATCAGTGGAAAACAAAGACAAAGAGCCAATTATACAAAAGTTATCACGGGGGAGATTCTAATCGCGATGACCCCCCCCCCCCCGAGAAAAGAGGGCCAATATACCAGGTGGATTGTTCTTTGTCTGCAATTTATATTAACTCGATGAACAGGAGGGGGTTTAAACGCTAGAAAACCATTACC
Organism: Architeuthis dux; assembly: GCA_006491835.1. Lineage (NCBI taxonomy): Eukaryota > Metazoa > Mollusca > Cephalopoda > Oegopsida > Architeuthidae > Architeuthis > Architeuthis dux. Next base: position 6,495,639 of record VCCN01001050.1, on the reverse strand, counting down.
CGCGTCAAAATAATTCTTTAAGACAATATTATAAATGCGTCCTTTGTCGACCAACTAAGCGTCATGGCTTATGATATCTGAGAATAATCTAGACACCTCTCAAAATGGTAGGGAGGGAGCTGCCATCACATGGTGGGGGGACAAGGTCGTGCCAGTACGAGACTGTTTATTATTGGTTAACCCCACGACAAGATAAGTAAATTCTCCTCATTCTTTCAAATGACTTGATAAACTAAACGTCTTCCTAGTTCCCCCAACAACGTTTTGACTGCCTGGTTTTAGAATTCTGTCAATATTAGAAACCGTCAACC
>VCCN01001050.1:6374764-6386593 GCA_006491835.1 Architeuthis dux | reverse complement strand
TGACCAATATATAATATACGCTTAACCCATGTCTTAGATTCAGATATACAATCTTACATACCCCCTTTTTAAATTCTCTTTTATAGTATATAATATATTATATCATATCATTATCAATGCTAATCATCTGTACCTTTCGTTGCAGATCTTTTATGGTGGATACAAGTATTGGGATTCAGTCAATTTCTAGGCATTGTTTGAAACTGTGTCTCAAAGCAGCTGAAGCTGCTCGCAGAATTCGAGAAGTGAAGGACATGAAATAATATCTGATCATACAGCCCAACACTGGTTTAAAAGATTTAAGGGTGGTGATTGTCCCTTGTAATAAAGCACAGAAATGTACGATCGTCAGTTGTCGTGTATGATTGTTCGAAGCGCAAGTTAGAGGAGAACCCAACTACCAGCACTCGAAAACTTTCAGAAGATCTATGATCATCGAAAGATACCATATGTAGAGCATTGCATAAGCTTCAAAAACATACATTTTAATTTTACGATATCGAGGTGGTTAAAAAACAAAAATACTTTTGATACATTCCAATAATTTTAGTCATTTACTAAGTTTAGCGTAGAGCAGGGTTAATCAACCTTTTCCCCCATAGCTTTTGGTTATTTAAAAAGAAATTCTTAATGAAACTGAAATGACATTTTATTTATGTTGTTTATTCAATGCTAAATTTTCAATATTTGGACTAATATTTGAGAGGTTTAGTCCTATATCTCCTCACATGCATATATCAATTCAACCTATTTCCTTTGTCAATATTTTATTGAGTACACCAAAGCCACAGCCGATAACGGAAAAGGAAGTTAATAATTAAAACATTTATTTTTAAAATAAATATTTTGTTGTATTAAGCTTGCTAACCAACGCTCTACGGCAGACGCTCTAAATGGCTTAGCGTATCGAACTGTCAGTAGTCTTCGAGATAAGCACGGACACTCACGGGGCCAGGTTATATTTTAACCTTCTCTTGTCCAAAATTAGAATATACTTACCAAACTTTGTGCCGACAATTTAATCTCTTCTTCCCATCTTTGCTGATACAACGTTTCGGTGGATTCATTATACGGCCTTCTTCAGGTGTAAAATGTGATATCCGTAGTAAAAGAGAGCCTATCCTATCGGATATTACATATTACACCTGAAGAGGGCCGTAAAATGAATCGGCCGAAACGTTGTGTCAACAACAAAGATGGGAAGAAGAGATTAAATTGTCTGAACAAAGGTTGGTATGTTATTGACTCTTCTCAAAGTTACAGACACTTAGAATGCACTCTTAAGTAGTACACTGGGCTTAGTCAGACACTAAGTGAGATTCAGTGAGGATCGAATTTGCTAGCATTAACCTACAATACTCGCAGACATCCTTCTCTCTAGAAGCACTCTCTGTAAGCTAATTACATAATTTGAAACAGATATTCGTAAACTTTACGATACAAACACTGTTCGACATGCATGGCTGCAGCTGTGCTCAACAAACGGGAACAGGAAATGACTGATGTACAAATGTGGTATTTAAACGACTAACTACGTAACTGAAACAATTAAATAAGAGATTATTTTCAATAAGTATAATTGTATTATTATATTTTTAAGTATAAGTATAATTATTAATTACTACATTATTTTGGGTAACTAACCTAAGCCAGCTTCATTCATTTATTTCTTGTCGCTCGCAGCCAAGCCAGTGAGCGGATCCAGATGTTGGGTGAGATGGGGGGGGGTTACTTTGACTTGCGTCATTGAAGTTATTGAGATCGGTCCTATCTTTAGGAGGATTAACCACATGATCGCCAATTGCGTACGGCGACTGGTTGAAACGTCTGGCTTGATAGGCCCCAAGGCATTGAAGCTCATTCGCCGAATAGGCTCCATAGCTACTCAACGCCACGACGAACCGCGCGAGACCCCCTGGCTCTTCCAGCGTGTATCGATGGCAGTCGTCCGTGGCAACACGTTCTCCATAATGACATCGGGACCAGACAGAGTTGTCCGTTACAAAAAGGAAGAAAACAAACTTTCTATTTTAATATTGACGTACTTGATATTTGAAGTAAGGTACTGACCAGACTCTACGTTGCTTAACTTCGGTGATCCTACGAGAACCCGTGTGTCCAACGTGATTGGGCAGTAACTGTATGACATCTTGATCCAAATGAATTCAAAGTAATGGCTATAAAAGTGTCTCTCTGAACGAGTTAAAACCCTTCTGTAGAGAAATCATAGTAATCGAAGTATTTACTGCCAAAAAAAGCTCTCACCAATTTACAATGGCAGACTACAATTTGCCTGTCATGTTAATTCTTAGAAAGACCAGTGTCCAGTTCTCTCTTTCTCTTCCATCCAGCTATCTGCGAAGTCTGTCCGAAAAGCTATTTTGAATATCCCGACTTGATGTAACTTGGCAACCAACCAAAGGAGACCTTACTGCGCATACATGAACATACACTCTCTTCTTGGGTTACTCAGTTGGCAGTGAGAAGCCATTGAATGAGCTTTTGTACTGTGTGACCGGATGAGTCATCCATCACATCTCGTGCAGTTTTGTTTTGGCAAAACCTCCTATCTGACCCACTGCAAGACTAAGCTATGTTTAATAAATAACTAAATGACCTGCTTCATAACTGAAATCATTACGTATTTCCCGGCGGTGCAAATGTTCCGTGTCTGAGTTCAGGTAAAAATCAGGATATCGAATGCTGATTTTTAAGGCAAGCAGGTCGTCCTCGCTTGGACAATTGGTGCAACACAATCTTTCTGCTTGCATTTTTGCCGTATTTAGCATTTGATTGTACTAAGCGTAACAAAGCGTAGCAAACAAAAAAAGAAACTCGACCGTTTTTGTTTGTCCGTGCATATGAAAGTTTGCATTAATTGACTAATTCCGACTAAGAAGCAAAGAACAATCAGAACTGGAACTGGACTTGGAACAGTTTGTGCAAAACATCTAATGTTGTGAATTTCGTTTCCTGTGACCAAAGTATGTGCGCACTGGAATGCTTGGTGCAGATGTAATCTTGAAGTTGTTTCAAGAAAATATTGGCACAGTCTATCTCTCAATATAAACTCTGTAAGCTAACTACATAATTTGAAACAGATATTCGTAAACTTTACGATACAAACACTGTTCGACATGCATGGCTGCGGCTGTGCTCAACAAACGGGAACAGGAAATGACTGATGTGCAAATGTGGTATTTAAACGACTAACTACGTAACTGAAACAATTAAATAAGAGATTATTTTCAATAAGTATAATTGTATTATTATATTTATAAGTATAAGTATAATTATTAATTACTACATTATTTTGGGTAACTAACCTTATCTTTGTGCGCTGGTTGCAAAACATGTGTGTGCCCACGCACACACGCACAGAGGGAATCAAGATCTAGTGGCAAAATATTTCTTTCTTGACCCAAGATTGCTTGTTAAAAAAGACAATAGATTTAATGGCTGAACTTCAACAGCCAATGTCAAAATATAATTCGCTGAAACCCTCACCCACAATAAATAAATACATTTAAAAAATCCTCTTTGCTCATTTGTAAGACTCAACGAAAACAAATAAAGTAAAACAGGTCTGGTTAATCACTTAATAGAAACCGTTATGCGACCAATGTCTTTCGGTAGTATGGCGTGTTGGGGGTGATCAATTAAGAAATTTGAAAAAGGGGAGATTAATGGATAAGTTGCTTCTCTCGTATTTTGTTGGCGAGTGATCACTAAAAATTCAAAATTAAAAAAAAACAAGATTGAATGCTGTCGGACACAAACTAAGGGACACATTTAACATAAACTTAGATTGCAAATTGAACCTCCCACTACTAAAGATTTTTTTCTTTTTTAAAAAGGCCGTTTTTCTATACATAATAAGGAGTAAATGGTTACATTTACAACACTCTAGCTCCATTACATACATACATAACCAGCCAGACAGCCCAACTTAAAAACTGAAGAAACCTGTGTTAACAGTTTTGGTGACAGTTCTGGTTGACGGTTTCTAATATACACTAAATAACTCGAGAACCTTTGTATAGATTCTAGACGCTAATTACATCGAATAGTTTTGATTGGATGATTTTTTTTATCGATTCATTGTTGGTCCATCCATTTTACCACTAAAAAGATCTTTGCTTCAATTATCCGTCTTCATTAAGTGGGTATTTTGACGGACAAATACTCTAATTATTTGTTTTAGATCCAGCAATTAGTTGCCTTTCTGTGTGTTGCCCTTATGAATAATGGCTGCTATGAGATGCAAGACGATAAAACGAACTCTTCCGGATATCGTTCGATTATCCATTTTAAGTTGGAGTGCTGATTTTCTTTCTTTTCTTTTCTGTTTTACTCCCGGACATCAATACCGTGTAGGCAATTTATACATACAGATGTGTTTCTTTCTTTTTTTCCTTTTCTTTCTTTCTTTCTTTCTTTTTCTCTCTCTATTTCTTTCTTTCTCCCATTCTTTCTATCTTTCTTTACATCTCTGTCTGTTTCCCTCTGTCTGTCTTTCTTTCTTTCTTTCTCTGCTTTACTTTCTTTTTTCTTCCTTCCTTTCTTTCTTTCTTTTTTTGCTGCTGGACATTAATACCGTGTAGGAGAACTATGGATACATTTTGTTTCTTTTCCTTTCCTGTTCTTTTCCTTTTCTTTCTGTCTTCCTTTCTTTCTCTCTTTCTGTTTTTATTTTTATTTTACCAGTTGAGATTAATACCGTAGATGAGATCTAAAGATTAATATTTTTCTTTTCTTTCTTTCTCTCTTTCTTTTTTTTCTCTCTCTCTCTTGTTCTTTCTATTGTTTATTTCCTTATTTTACCACCGAACAATAATACCGTGTATGCGATCTATAGATGAATAGGCTTAGTTCTTTTTTCTTTTTCATCCGAATAATGTTCTCTTCCTTTTCTGCAACAATTGGAGAAGAGCAAACTGGACTAAGTGATGTTCTAAAGTTAATTGCTGGGCCTCCAATTGTTTGCGTCAACAACTGAAATATCTTTATTTTTAGAAACCGTCGAACAAAACTGTACACAAAACTGTCAACATAGGTTTCTTCAATTCTTTAGTTTGTCTGGCTGGCTATTTACGTACGTATCACGCGTACAGGCCGCACCAATGGAGATAGAGAGCTGAAAATCTAAACATTTACTCTTTATTATGTCTAGAAAACACGGTGTTCTTGTTTTTTTAAAAATCTCATAATAATAGATTTTTAGTGGGGGGTTCAATTTGCAATGTACGTTTATGCTAAATTGCTCCCTTAGTTTGTGTTTACGCGTGTTTGTTTTTTAAATTCGGGCATTTTTAGTGATAATTGCTCAACAAAAGACGAGAGAAGTAACTTATTCCTTGATCACCCATTTTTCCATTTTTTTTATTGATCACCCCAACATGGCATGCTGCTAAAAGACGTTGGTCATGTGACGGTTTCTATTGAGTGACTAACCAGGCCTGTTTTGAATTTTCATTGTTTGACAATGACAAAAACCGAAAGTAAAAGTAGAAATATTGTCTGAGATGATTCATTGTCATCAGTCCACGAATTACTCTGATTCTGCACTAACAATTGTCTGCTGAAAATCAACTCCGTGGCAAGTAGATACACAGAGCAGGTATTTAATAAGTTCAGGTTAGTTTGAAACAAGGATATGAAATAATGCTCTCAGTGGATATTGAAGTTTAATATTGATATTGATGTTCAAGCAATTGTTTGCAAAACAATATGCTAATGGGATCGTCAAGCCGAATTCAAACTCCGACTGAGACAGTTTGCGTTCACTTTGCACTAATGCCCTTGGGAATGGTATTATCCATCTCTTCCACCCTGCCATCACTTCATGGGCCTGCATGGCAGGATAAGGCCCATCACCCTCCTTGTCTTGCATTTACTTGGGGAAGGCCAACATGTCCAACAGCATTCTCTGAAGTTCATGAAGGTTCTCGGAAATGAGGACGATGTCATCAGCAAATATTAGGTTACTTAGGTCTTTGCCATCTATTTTGACTCATTTATTTGTCCAGTCTAAATTTTAGAAGATCGTTTTGAGGAAAGCCGTGAAGTGTTTGGGTGGACTGATGTCGCCTTACTTGTCTTACTCCATTTTCGAGCTGGAGGTCTCCGGGTTTTTATGCTGCCTGATAATGGAGCTACTGAGTCAGTAGATATGTTACAGAACTCCTTGTTGTGTGATTGCATCAATGACTTTGGGGATTTCAACTGAGTCTTTTTGAAGTCAACAAATGCTACCGCGAGTGGCATTTTGTATCCTGCTGCTTTCTGTTTTAGTTAATTCACCGAATGGATATGGTCAATGGTCGAGTAACTCATTCTAATGCCAGCCTGTTCCCGTGGTTGATTTTCATCTAGCAGTTGAGTAGGCTGATTTGTCAGTAGTTACCTAGATCTGTTGGGTTCCCTTTTTTATATAATAGAATGATGATACTGTGTTATTACCACAGACAAGCCAAAAAATATACTTGCAAATAATCCCTGCACCCACCCCAACATTTAATCAATTGTCACCTGTTCCATGACTCAGCCCTCCATAAAATGTCATTGAAATTAATTCAGAATTTTTGGAGATATTGTGTGGAAAAACAGACAGACAAACAGACAAACATGGCTGAATACATAACCTCTGTCTAACTTGGCAGAGGTGGAAGAAAGCGCCTTTCATTACTGCACACTGTTTCTTTATTCTCATACAAGATAGCGCGAAATAAGCTGAACATTTATTCCCATGATGCAAAATAAGCTGAGCATTTTGATTCTTTCGGACCACTGTTTCTTTTGTGTTTCTTCTGTCATCTTATTATAACCAACGCTAAAATAAAAGCCACATAAACTATTGCTACAGCCTCGATCAATAATAATAACTTAACCAGCAATAACTGGTTTGGTATAGTACAAGCAGTTTCCACGAGTTTCGCTATTAAACACATGTCACAGAAACACACACACACACACACACACACACACACACACACACACACACACAATAAAAACAGTGGACCGGAAACATCAAAATGGTCAGCTTATTTTGTGCCACTCTGTATTTGCTCGATTTCTTAAGATATGCGTTGTTTTTTTCCCCAGTCGATTTGTACGGTTTTATCGCTCTAATTCTACATGATGTTTTGAGAAACACAGTCCTTGCTATCAAATATTGTTCATCGGGAAATCCTATCGAAAAGGTATTAAAAAAGTGGAGGACAGGAAATGTATTTCAGTCAGCAGAAGAGATTCGCCATTACTATAAAAGAATACCGGAAGTTGACCTGAATTGATACGGTCCGATGGTGTTGCTAAGCAACAGTTATTGGTCAGATTTGTCAGTGACGGTCTCGAGAGGAAAGATAGACATTGTTAAAAATGATTGATTTGTTTCTATGTGTAAAGGTCAAGATATCCTACTTGGAAAAAGCCTTTGGGAAAGGAAAAACATGATTGGAATTCTATAATCTGGTAAAATGAATGAAAGAAATAGAGGCTGCATGAAACAGAAAGGCGATTCGGATGGCTGAGCACGAAGAATGAATCCAACGAGCCGAGTTCAAATTCTGGCTGAGATAGTCTATGTTCAATTCACACTAATGCCCTTAGCTATGGGTACAATAGCGCAGAGTAAAGTGAGTTATGTCACTTTGGGTGCTTGTCTATGTCTAAGTTTAATTCACATATCGCAAACGGGCCAAGTGAGTATTTTTATTCCGAAAGTTAGCACCATCTCAGGAAAGGAATGACTCCGCTGTTCCGCCTAATATAAGTGTTCTCTTTACTACTATAGAAAAGTTACTGTTGCACATACATGGGTATAAATACTTGACTATTGACTCTCATGTGACTCTCACCCAATCAATGTTTGCAGAGTGGACTCTCTCAGTTCTTTGTTCACATACCTATATAACCTTCTGCGTTAGTTAGTTAGTTATTCAGACCATTTAGCAGACTACAGATCAGGACATAGTGAACTGAGTATTGATATTTTGTTAAAAAGTATAGTATCTGTTCTCTTTAAGTCCAGTAATCTGTCACCTTGCAACAATTACCTCTTTTTCTGCCCCTAACTCTGTCTGGCAACTCGACGGTAGTTGTTTTACTTTCCCCGCACGCATCAACTACCTAAAGTTGCCAGCGCGGGTCAAAAACCCAAGGATGAAGGGTAATCCTACGGGTGAAAACTCGACCCCAACTACACCGGAGGAGAGCGACTCCTCCAAACACCCACAGAGGGTGTACCCGGCCCTATCCCCAACCTAGTCGGAGGAGAACGATTCCTCCGAGCACGAGGGATCCTCAGCAATGAAGTGGGGCCACGTATAGGCCAAGAGGTCATGGGGAGCACTTACCCGAAAAACAAAGAAGGGCCACTCACAGGCCAAAAAGAGGGGACAGCCATTGGAGGCCCCCTCAGAAAGTCCACCAAGACTGGTGAAGAGCCGCCTGGGCCGTCTGGGCCACCAGAAGAAGGCCAGTCAATGGAAGCCCCCTCAAGACCAGCAACTCGGAACCAAAGTGGGTGGGTTCGGCCACAAAGGACGGTTGAGGACTACCAAAAGGCTTATGAACAAAAATATAAATAATACATCGAGGGCAACGAGCTGTTGCCCGTGCCAGAAGCCTCCAAAGGATGAGAGCCAAGAACGCTTTCCCTAGAAACCAGCGACATCACAAGTCACAGGCTTGTAGGGATAACAAGGGGGGCGTTCGAGGAGGCCCTAAAGTCAAGTGGCATCCAGACAGAAACGCCGCCCCAAGGAGGGGCTTACAATGGAGGACCTGGATGCAGAAAAGGAAACAAAAATGAATGACGGGGACGACCAAAAAGAGCCCACCCCAACGACAACCATAAGGAGAAGAGAGGAGGGAGAAAAAGAGAAGAAAGAGGAGGAAAGAATAATTTTTAAAAAGATAAAAAAAAGAAAGATCAGCCCACAGAACCCCCTACCCCCACAAAACTCCCAACCTCTGCCACCACAATCGCCCCCTCTGTCGCCAAAACCATCCTTCTCCTCCTGGCACTCTGATTCCCACTCCCCTCCCCCCACGGAGGCTGAGTCCTCGTCATCTGTGGACAGGAGCCAATCATACACCCCCCCCACCTCCAACCAGGACAAACAATAAGGCTCCGTTCCAGGAGGGGGAGAGTATCTGTACAGTGGACCGGCTCACTGTTGAGGGTGATTGGTCTGGCCACCTATGGTCCTCCCTCAAGCCCCTCCGCAACCAAACCAAAATTGACTGATTTCAGGTTGGTCGAGTGGGAGCACCGGACTCTTAATTCAATCAATAAAGAGTGCCCAACGAAGCCGTGAAGAGTGGCGCAGCAATACGCAAGGAAGTAAAGCGGCGATGGCAGGACAATTACATTCGCAACGTTAAGACCGCGGACGGGCACACCCTCCAGTCGACGCGTGAGATTTGCGACGGTTTCCGGCAGCATCTCCAGGTCCGCTTCATCAAGGAGCCTGATCAGGAATCTCGCAGTCATTTAGCTGACTTTCCCCGACTCGAGCCGGTCGAAGCGGCTAGCTGCGAGGTGTGGTTACGGAAGGCGAATCCTCGCTGCGTTGAAGCAGGCCGGCAACAACAAGTCGCCGGGACTTGATGGTCTGCCCTACGAACTCTATTGTAGATTGTCGCACATGTTTGTACCTCGCTTGACAGTTATGTTCAACCACTGTCGTCAGGTGTTGCACAAGCTTCCTCGGTCCACTGACCTTTCACGGCCGAGAAAGACGCAAGTGGTGGGGCCCGCTGCAGATCAGCTCCAGGAGAAGCACGATCTGTCGTTGGAGGAGCTCCGCTCCCTGTGGAGTTGGGCGCCAGGTGCAGAGTACCTCACTAACCCTGAGTTTTCTCTCACCTGGCTATTGGTTCGGAACGCGCTATATCTCCATGACGTGATCTTCAAAGCGGGATTGGCGGATATGCCAGATTGTATACGATGTGACAGTAGTATAGAGGAAACGGCCTAGCACGCCTTCTTCTACTGTCATAAGGTGCGCCCGCTATGGGACTACGTCGACGAGGTAACGGCTCGCCTCGAGCCCGATTGACCAAGAATCGTCCTGGATATCGTGTACGTGTCTAACAACACGTTACCCCCGCTACCCAAGGAAAAACTGTTGGTGTTTCAGATGCTGCTGGCCGTAGCAATGATGGTGGTATGGAACACGCGAATGGTGGAGGTCCAGGAGAACGAATCTCTTTCTCGTCACGATCTGATTGACTTCTTCAGGCATCGTCTGAAGGTGCAGATCAGATGTGACAGGAAGAGATTTTATCCCTTGGGTTTAAGCAAAAGGTGGGTGACTGCTGCGAGCTGGGTTTGTTTGAAAGGAGCCAAATTGGAGTGGTCTTTCCCGCCGATACATGGCGCACACAGTCCTTAAGTTCCGCATTCCGGAACCTGTCCCAAAATAGAATTAGGGCTCTTAGCTAGATGTATGACTGAACCACCCGGCCCATTTGTTTTACTTTTCCAAAGACCCCGATCCCCAAGTTCTTTCTCCACATCCTACCCAACCAAATAACTCCCTGGAAAAGATACCCCGCTTTGTCTCATTCTAACCATAAACAAATTGTTTGACCTTCCCCGATCCCAATTAGAGATCGACCCTCTTGTTTCTGGCTTTACTTTATTTCTTTTGGGGAATTTCTCTCCCCTTTCCCAATCATCAAAAACATCAAAATTGTACGTATATATTTCATTTCATGGGGTTTTAAATAGTCCACAGAGTAATTGTGATATTATGGTGAATGTAAAGGATTGAAGGGCGAAGCACGAATTTTTACGGTGAAAGGTCAATGACGTATGGGTCACGAATGGATCTAGTTAATACCAAAACAGTTAAAAAGATGACCGACACTCCCCCCGCCCAAACGGCCTTGTGCCATAATCTGTATTTTCTTGCCAATAAATAAAAGCAGACTACAGATCGGATTGCTAAGTCGGATAACTATTGATGTTTTTGATGACTCAGATAACAATCCACACTTCAGTATTAATGTGATATGTGGAGCTCAAGCAGAGACGGCTAAAGCCGTAGCCAGCGTAAGGGCACGACTAACATCTTTTGAAACAGAAGATATGCAGTAAGTAATACAGAATATCTGGAGAGAGCAGGATGACATTACCGACACGTAACAGCGAATCAGCACACCGAGTTCGAATTTCGGCAGACACTAATTCGCACTAATGCCGTAGGGTATAGGCATAAATCTTCATTTCCCTGCGCTCTATCCCAATGCCAGATATATTAAAATCTCTCGTCACTGGCGTGCCATGTCTAGTAAGAATATAAATCGCAGATGTCATCGCAGAATATGGTTAGTAGTCTTAGAAGTGTATACGTATGATTACTGCACACGCCTACATACTGTATTTGTCAAAGCTGCAATGAATATAGCGGCTATTTTGCTACGCCTCTTTGAGTAAATATGATATTTAAGACAGGTGTTTACACACGTATTCACTCTAGCTCTGCTGACATCGCTAGGATTAGTTGTTTTGACTGCTTCTGTCCATGAAAACATCATATTTAGTGATGACTGTCTGCTTTCTTCGCTCGCGGTTCTGTCCTACGACTTACCTTATCTCGTTAACAACGTCTAATTTAGAAATCATTCTCATCTGTACAACAGATACAATAATAACCCGCTTAGCACGACCCCGTTTAGCGCTGATTCGCTATAGCGCTCTTTTTTTTCAAATATTTCTCGTAGTAAATGTAGTAATGTTTAATTTCCGAAATGAATAATAAAAGACATCTCCGATATAACTGTATAACTGTACGCTTTGTTTAATGTCCCATGTGT